>JACEGR010000897.1:0-206184 GCA_014170235.1 Listronotus bonariensis | reverse complement strand
AAGAAGATAACACAAGTCAACTTTAAGCGATTTACTTTAGATAATTACCACTTTACGAAAAATACGAATTTATTGATACTTAGTTATCTATAAAAACATAAAAAGATTCGGAAAGAACCAACAAGGTAAAGGAGAATATAAAGAGACGCGAAGAGATTTTGCGAAAGATTTTACAATAGGTACAAAGAGAAGGAGATATTTAAAGACATTTCAGGTAATTTAAGGTGTTTTAAAAGGATTTAGGATTATGTTTATTAGATTAAAGATAATGTAAGAATTTTTAAATATGTTAAGTAAAACTTTTGTCCTTAAGTAAGTGAATACTGCGAATTTTATGTTGAACTAGTGCTGTTAAGATGTTTTTGTTTTTAAATTAATTTAATATTATGACTAAAACGTAAAACTGAATATTTAAATTAAACCCGCAAAAAAAAAAGAAAGTAAAAATATTACGTGATACGCCTAACAGTAAGGGTATTATAAGTAAATTTGTAAGTTATTATAATTTTTGAACAACATGGATATTTATCGTAATACCATACAAGGGGTGGCGTCCCCAGGGGAGGGGCTCTAGAGATTGTAAAAAAGTTGCTCAATGTAAAGCAACCAAAGTCTCAATTCTTTTTCTTGGCTTGCTTAATGGATTATTCTCGTACGTACGAAACTTGAATTAAATCACCAATTTCATTCCACCGAATCTAAACAATTGCTGCGTTTAGCTTTCTATCTTTCTCACAAAACTGACAATTGATTTGTTTTACTAAAATTATAAATGCGAACTCTGAATCGGTTTTAAAATCGCGAAAATTCGGTCATCTACTAGGTGTAGTTACGATATCGGATTCTTAATAGGTATTGCCGCGAAGTCAATCAATTTAGGCATAGCTCATATGAAAGTAATCGAAATCGAAACAGTAGCTTAGTGACTTAAAGGTCCGATACTTCGGTTTTTGAGTAGAAGCAAATGCTTTATACAGTGAATAAAGTATGTCAACATTAGTAGATTTTTGAACAGACCCACCTCAAAAGTCCTGCTGGCACCCCCACCCCCTCAAAATTGGTTAAGGGATTGATATAGTTTTTTTCTAATATCTTCTAAACGGTAAATGATAAAAAACTGATTTTAGTGTCGTTAGATATAACTTTTTATTATAAAGATAACAACAAATATGGCTTATACAGTGTGTCCCAGGATAGGTGTTACAAGAGGACAAATTTACCAAAATTTTTGGAATATTTAATCGTCCCTTTGGGAAACTGGTCGCATAGTCCAAAACTAATAAATACAAAATTTGATTTCAATTGGTAATATACAGGGCAAGTTATAACTAAAAATATGAAAAATGACCAAGGATAAAATACCTTTATTTTTAAAAATAGGACAAAATTGTATAGGTAAATGTTGTAGAGATCTAAATTTTATGTCAAAATTTAAAGTTAAACACGTTAAGTAAAAAAAATATTTTTGTCAATTTTTTAACTCGCCCTGTTTAATACCAATTGAAGTAAAGTTTTGTATTTATTAGTTTTGGACCATGCGACCGGTCGCCCAAAATTTCGTTTTAAAATTTTAAAATTTTTGTTTTATTTGTCCTCTTGTAACATCTATCCTGGGACACACTGTATATAACATCAATAAAAAACACATTATTACACAATCTAAAATACCTAATTACAACATTCCGCACACAAACATAACCTGGTACATTTTAAATTTTTTTAAACAACATTTACAATTTGTGCCACATTTACATTTTAATAGTGTATCAGATGATATTTTTCATTTTTTAAAGTGGTCCACAGTGGTGTCCATTTAGTATTCTCTAAAATCCATCCCCATTCAGATGGACATGGAAGTTCAACCACTGGTTGGCAGAGATTACCCCAAACAAATCCTGCTTGATAAATGCATTGATTAATGTGAAGTGCTAAAACATTCATTGTTGGGGGTAAATTCTCAACCGTTCGGTTTTTTGGGCAAAAAGTTGCATTCGATAAATATCAATGTTGCTACTATCAGAATGTTTATCGTAAATGGTTACAACGAATTTTGAGATCACACTTAATTGCCGAGATGAAGGTTTTTTGAATGCTGCAATAAATCAATGAAAGTAACTTCCGGAAAAGATTCCCAAGCTTCCCAACACTTTTTTCCTTTTCCATAAAAGGAAGAGGTGGTATCGCAACCGGTTAGTGAATGAAAAAAAGAAAGGGCTAGACTTCTTTTCATTGATTTTTGTAGCAATTTTGATACACGAAATATGTCTTACATTTTTACCAGTACCAAACTCAATCCACACGTCTTGATTTTGATTTTTGTACTGGTAAAAAATTTTTTCCGTGTAATATGATTATTTATTATTACTAGTATGCAGAATTAGAAATAATTATAAATTAATAAAACTAAAGTAAAAAATATTAAAAAAAAATTAAAAGTATAACATTAAAAATTTACATTTTTAGGTACTATACTGGTGTAGTGCTACTTTTGTACGCCACTGGTAGCTTTTTTTTAAAGATAATAGTATAATGTTATACTCCATTCGTTAGGGAAAACTTTGGCCTTTATTTTTGAATTCTATATTTTTTTTATTTGGTGGATGGTTTGGAAGATATATCGTAAAAAGTGCCGTGTAGATGCTCCCCTCCAACATTTTTTTGTTGTAGAATTTTACTAAATCAACAAAAATACAATTTCTAGTGTTACTATAAGCTAATATTACCAACTAAAGTGAGAAATATTCTGAAAAAAATAAAATAAAAGTATAACATTAAAAATTTCTATTTTTAACTACCTACTATACTGGTGTAGTGCTACTTTTGTACGCCACTGGTAGCTTTAATTTAAAAGAAAATAGTATAGTGTTATACACCATTCGATAGGAAAAACTTTGGCCTTAATTTTTTGTGTCTTATATTTTTTTGTTTGGTGGACGGTTTGGAAGATATATTGTAAAAAATGCCTTGTGGATGCTCCCCTCCAACTTTTTCTATATTGGAGATTCTTACGTAATAAACAAAAATACAATTTTAATTATTACTATTTTGCAGAATTTTTTGCTCTATCCAACGACACTAAAATCAGTTTTTATCATTTACCGTTTAGAAGATATTAGAAAAAACTATATCAATCCCTTAACCAACTTTGAGGGGTGGGGTGCCAGCAGGACTTTTGAGGTGGGTCTGTTCAAAAATCTACTAATGTTGACATACTTTATTCACTGTATAAAGCATTTGCTTCTACTCAAAAACCGAAGTATCGGGCCATTTTTGAACAATAAGTCACTAAGCTACAGCAGAAAAGTGCTGTACCGGCATCCTTTTATGAAGCATAGACGTGCAGATTATTTTTTCCTGTCTTTTTTTTTTATAGCCAGATTAAAACAAATGAAATATTTACATTATCACTTTTGCTCAGTTATAGAATGGCGATGTTGGATTTAAAATCCAACGTTTTGTCCCTGGCTGACAGTTGTCAATTTTATTTTTCAATGTGCCTTATTGATGATATGTTCTGTATTGGTTCGGCGGATTCATTTAATTGATGGTAGTTATTTGGGTACACGTCAAAAAATAAATTAAAACTACAAAAAAGTTATTACAAGTAAATGGAAAACTAATAATTGACGTTTCGGTGACAAGTCTGCCACCGTTGTCAAGATAAATCAAATAAAAATAAAAAAATAATAAAAATTACCTAAGTATCTATTATTAACAAAACACAACCCATTTGACATTTAGTAATGTCAGGGACTTTTTAGAATGTCCTAAAAAAGCTACAAAATTTTAAATTTTAAACCTAAATAACAGTTTTTTTTTATTATTTTATTTTAATTTATCTTGACAACGGTCCCGAACCGTCGATTTTTAATTCTCTATTTACTTGTTTTTTTTTTTGTCATTTTAATTTATTGTCTGGCGTGTACCGAAATAGCTAACATCAATTTAATGTGCTTTATTATTATATATATTATATGGTTTCATATTTTTAGTATAGCTTTCTCTGTATAATACCAATTGGAGTAAAATTTTGTATTTATTAGTTTTGGACCATGCGACCACTTTTAAAAAATTTCGTTTTAAAATTCAAAAACTTTTGAACTATTTGTCCTTTTGTTGCACCTATCCTGGGATACACTGTATAACAACCTAAATTAAACATAGAATGGTTAAGAGTTACGTTTCCAAGTAATTTTATAAATCAACAAAACGTAAGTTCTTGGTTATTTAGGCGTAAGCTGCAGGTATAACAAAACCGAGTTTATACGTTTTCCTTCATTGCAGATTTTTAACGGAATCTAAGAAGATAATTACTAAAACAGTTAATACAACGCACACCCTGGATGTTAAACTCGTAAAAATCTACATAGGCTCTCGATTATTCTTACAATTAATACTTTCCTTATTTTCAATATCAATTCCTCCCTCCCTTGTCCATCGGCTGGAGACGCCTCTGATACCATAAACATTACACTTTAAGTTTTGTCCGACAGAAACTGTTTTTTCGGTCGAAATGGAAACCGAATGTTCGGCCGTGGCTTTAGTTTCTGTTGAAAACGAAACCAAAACTCGAGTGGTCAAGTACAAAAATACCTTAAAATACTAAAATTTGGGTCGTTTATGCCATTATTCTACATTAATTTATTAGGAACATAAAATAACTGTATAATTATTTTGTTTTAATCATTTATTAAAAAACAAAAAAGCAAGAAAAGTCCCTCGACCCAAAAAATTTAATTTCCCAACTCTTTTTAAACTGTCACATGATTTAAGTCAAGTAAATACAAACCATTTCTAGGCATGTCAACTCGATATCAAATTTTACACTATATAATATAATATGGGAGTGACATTAAAGGTAGTAAGTTTGTTTTACGAAATATTATATTGTAACCGTCATAAATGTTAAACCTTTTGAAAAACATTTAATTTTAAATTGTTTAAAAAAATTATTCATAATTAAAATATCTGCATATTATGCCTAAAGTCACAAAAGACTGAATAAAGTTTGAATAAATCCTAGCGTATACGATAGGTAGATGCACATTTACAAATCTATACTTAATATATAAATAGGTAAAGTTTGTAACTTTGTTTGTTTGTGGGTTTGTTTGTTTCTTGCCGCTTATCTTCGGAAGTACTGAATTTGTCGTAAAAACTCTTTCACAATCAGAACCTACACTATTCAGGAGTGTTATAGGCTGTATATTATTACTCTCAGTGGCGTTGCGTGACCAAAATAAGGCGTAGGCAAAATTGTATCCGCAAGGCTCCTTTTGTAGAGTGTAAGTGGACCAAATGAAAAAAAAAAAAAAAATAAGGAGCAAAACAAAAAAAAGAAAAAAAGGCGAGGCCTTTTAAGCGTAAGCAAAGTTACCAGCGAAGCCTCTTTTGTAGCGAAGTTATCAGCGAAGCCTCGTTTGTTGTCCTCGGAACAAAACGTAAAGAGCATAAAAAAGGTCGTCACCCATTTTAACACACTACCTTCCAAATTAAACAATTACAAGCCTACAAAACCTACAAAAACCTCCACGTTTTTCCTGTGTCACATTTTATACTTTTAGCTTACCGCGAGGCCCCCAAGAGCGAGGCCGTAAGCCACCGCCTACACCTAGCTACGCTACTGTTTACTACTATTAAACAAAAAGTTCAGATATTAACGTCCAACGAATTTTGCAAGGGTCGGCTGTCTTGGATAAACATGACTTTGTAAGGTTAAGTTTATAAGTTTCGATTAGTCCAGTGGTAGAATGCTCCGCCTGTCACGTGGGCGGTTCGGGATCGATTCTCTGCGAAGGTAGATTTTTTTATTTATAACAATAGATAAGAATAAAAAAGCAACAAAGTAACCTGTTTTTAGTAGATTTTTTCTTTGATACTTATTTACACTAATCACTACATACCATAATATATACGCTTTTCGCGTCTGTCTGTAATTTGTATGTATGCTTAGATCTTTAAATTTACTCAACGATTTTTGCAAGTTTTTTCTTTTTAAATAGATAGAGTAATTTAACAAATAGGTTTTTATGTATAATTAGTTATGGGTATTTTTTTGGTGGTTCTGATTAAACAAAAGTTCAGAAAACATATAATTATCGCCCAACGAAGTAGGCACGGGATCGCTAGTTTAGCATAAGAGAAAACTTTGTTTTTAAACTTGGAAAAAATAATATTAAAAATGTATTTGAAAATAAAAGCTACTTTTTTCAAATGCAGAACCCTATATTAAAAAAAATTGACAAGAAAATTACTTTTCCAACGTATGCCGTATATATATTAGATTTAACTGTCGTAAATATTTTGTTTTGCCCTTAAATTTTGAGGAAATGTCAAAGCTTTGTTATTCTTAAAGCATTTAAGTATATTATTATTTAGATCAATAGGGCTTTAATTGAAAAGTCCCTTTAAATTAATGTTTAACATTATTTTTGCCTCATTAAAAAACGTCTTTACTATTTAAAAATTATTTTCTTTTTAATTTAGTAAACTTCTTTGAACTTTTTTCTTATTACTACAATTGCAATAACGTTTTATGTTTAAACATTGTAATAGAAGATCATAAATATAAATTTATATTTTTGAAAAGTAAAGAAGTTTTTTTATAAAGCAAAACCGATGTGAAACATTACTCTAAAGGAGATTTTTAACTTTAGCCTTATTATAACAGAAAAAAAGCAATAATTTACGTTTGTCTTTTAAAGTAATCTTAATATATTTAAACGCCATAGAATTAACAAATTTTTACCATTTTTTTTACAATTTAAGGGCAATAGGGTTTTTACCACAGTTAATTTAGTTCCATCTAATCTCTATACGGGGTAAGTGGAAAAAGTAAGTTTCTTTTTATTTTTGAATGTGGTGTTCCATTTAAAATAAGCGAGTAATTTGCAGTCTAAGGTAGCTTATATAAAACAGTAGTTTCTTAACATCCTGTATAATTTTTAGCAAAAAAAAAAATGTAGGTGATGGCACAGTTTATAATCTATCAATATAACATAATATACAAAGTCAAGGGTAATTAAAAAATTGTTTTTGTTATGATTTTTTTTAATCCCCAATATCTGAAAATCTTATATTTTTTGGTATAGAGATCGCTAATAGACCTTAACTTATTTTTATTCCTACAATACAAAAATATACTGAATGTCTCATTAAAAAAAACATAGGTTTTATATGGATCTTTTTTGGAGCACCCTGTATAAATTCTTATAATTTGAAATTATGAATTTAATATACCCACAACTCTTTATACAAAAATATTTTCAAAAGTATTTACTAGAAACCGGGGCGTTTGTGGTGCGCCACCCCGTATACTTTTGTCCCACCCTGTATAATATCACCAGTATCACCATTTAAAAGATCTTTAAAAGAGCCTTTTAATAGAAAGAATTAAAGAAATGCACTGTATTTTTAAATTGATCAACGGCAGACGTGGTCAAATACATTTAAAATTTGCCAAAATCGATACCTGTCATACCTGCTCGCCGGCAAAGCCACCAAAGTTGGGCTAAGTGAATCCCCATTTCATGTATGGTAGGTATAGGAGCAACACATTGTATTTGTAGTTAGGCCGTTGTTGTTAACATTTTACAGAAGTATGTAAGTTTTAACATAATAATTATTTGAAGTTGTTAGGGTTTTTATTAGTTACTTTAATTTTAGACAAATTGCAGCCCCCTGGCGAAAAAGAATTATTAGCCGCTAAAAATTTTTAAAGAGAAGAAAAGGATCTCCACTTTTCCAATACATTAGAACATCCTTCATTCACTTTTTTTCCTTCCTGAATATTTTTTGAAGCCCAAAAATACAAAAATTCCGTTGGGTAGAAAATTAAATGGCCTTTAAATGAAATCAAACGAGATGCTACATAACCCTCTTTTCCATTAGAAAAAAAAGTTGTTACTGCGCCCCTGGTACTGGGTCACGTAACAGAAATTATTCTTATTCAAAAAAGTGGTTTAAGTGACACTTTTTTAGCCAAAACTTACTTAACCTCGGTATCTTGTCCCATTTAAAGATAAAGTAGAGGGGAAGGACTTTTATATTCTCTTTGTATATCACCCTAGTGTTACTAAGTTTTTAATTGTTTTCTTACTTTTTCTGTAAATAATAAAAACCTAAAATTTAGTTTTTGGTGAATAATTTTGTGTCGTAGGAAAAATAGTGTACATTACTTGTGTGAAAATGACTTTCTTACATTCGTAGGTTTGACGCACTGGGCTGACGCCTCGTGCAACAGTATTTCCACTCGTGTAAAATAAGTCATTTTCCACACTTGTAATGTAATTTGCTACATTGGTGTGATAAAGGGCATTTTCTATGCATGAAAACAGTGTGCTATTTGCAATTTTTACTTGTGATCATAGGAAAAAATAAAATTTCTACAGTAATGTTTATATAACTAGTATCTTTTTATTTAAATACATTTTAAATATGTATGTCTGTATGTATAACTTATAATTATCTTGGTTGCGGACAACAAGCAGGATAGGGCTTTGAAAGGTCGGGCTCTGTTACTCCATTCGGTGCTTTGATTACTCCACATCTAAAAATAATAAAGATATAAATTTTAAAATTGAAACTATAAATTCAATTTGTTAATTTAATAAATAATCACCAATAGCAATTAGAAATTTATAAAAGAGCACACTATATTAAAAAGAAATTGTATTATACACGTCGTTTTAGCTCGATTTGTACAATTGGCTCTAAATTTGTTGAACATTAGCAGGTAGCCATTGAACAAAAAACGAATACATTCAGGGGCGGTCATATCGACTTTCTGAGGGGGGCATAGGCCGAGAAAAAGTGTGTGAGGTGTTAAACAAAAATATTGGCGCCCCTAGAAAGAAACAAAATTTTCAAAAATTTGAACAGCAAAAAAAAAAGGTCGCCTCACCCATTTTTATTGTTGTTCTTTCATTCCTTAATTTATAAAATTAAAAAAACTGTATTTGTGGGTAAGGTCCTTACTTCTCACTTTTCAATTCCATGATCACCCTCACCCCTCGGACCAGCCCTGAGGGAGATCATTAAATACCCAAAATGCCCATATTTGTCATTACATGTGTATGAAATACAAATGATGTGGCATTAAAGGGGGAGGCATGGCCCCATGCCCCCCCTATGACCACTTCTGAATACATTCATTACCCTCTGACTGCTAAAATGTATTAACTAATAAAATTGACTTTTAGTAGGATCTCCTTGTTCGTGGAGAAACGTATCGAGGTAAGCGTTAAATACAAAATAATCCTAAGAGGAAGAAAGAAGGTTTTGTTGATTTTTAAATTAAGTAAAGTAAGTAATTTGCTACACATTAAAAAAACAACATTCAAAGTTTAAGTTTAAAAAGCATTTTAAGAAAATTAAAAATAATATTCTACGGGCTACGTTCGACCTCGTACTATCAATAGAATCATAAACAAATGTTGTCTCACTCTAAAAAGTCCACTTTGGCGAAAATTGGCATTAAATGTTTGAAATGGCAACACGTGTATATCTTTAAATACCAGTGTTGCATTGATCATAAATAAAAATTTGTAGTAATATTATTATTGTTACTATTTTACTTACGAAGCTAATACAAGATTTCCATTGTGAGAACAACTGGCCCGTCTGCATTGACCTTTAACTGTCTTTACTTCACCTGTTTTCATGGGCCCTGTTTCTTCCGACCAGCAATCCCCAGGTTTGCCTATCAAAGAAAACGTAATTTAATACCTCATTTACAAAAGGTTTATTAGATTTTTACTTTTTATGTACAAAACCACATCAGTAGAAGCATGGGCGTAGCTAGGATGTGGTTAAGGGGGCGGGGGAAAGGAAATCAAAAACTAACTATAGCACAAAAATTTACTTGGAAAAATTGATTTTTAAAGTTATTTATATCAAAGAAAAAAAAATAAGAAATTGATAAATATTATAAGGTCAAATTCACTTTTTTAATGGTAAATTTCTACAAATTTTAATATTTTGCTTTTAAAGCATTTTTTCCCGATAATCGACACCTAAATGTAACTTTGATAACTTTTTAACCCCAAATTATTAGTACTGGTACATGTAGAGGTTTTCTTAGCTCTCTATTTCTGCATAAAAAAGCATTGTAAAAATATGGGCGTGATTTAAAAAAAAAATGTATTTAAAATTTTAAGGAAATATCTTTTTTAGATGGTATTTATTTGGGTACACGCAAAATAAAATTAAAAGTACTAAAAATCCAAAAAAATTTAAACAAGTAAAGAGATAATTAAAAATCGACGTTTCGGTGGCAAATCTGCCACCGTTGTCAAGACAAATGGAATAAAAATAAAAACTTACTATTATTTATTTTTTAAAATTCTAATTTTTATGTTTTTCTAAGATATTCTGAAAACTTTGACATTAAATGTCAAAACATGTTTGTTTGGTTATAGTGATATATATAACTGGTTGCTGGTGTATTGATTGTTTATTTTACAAAAAAGGTGAATAGTTAGTTAATTTTTAGTCTTCCTGAAGATACTTTAGTATCAAGCAAAGGCAACCAAGTGTTATTTAAATTAACTGAAATTGATGCTACACAATTATCTTTATTTAATAATATATACGCACTTTCTTTGATTTTGCGTTTTTAGAACAAGTTTCCTTTGCTAAAATGCTCGAAGGATCCCAGTTTATTCTATGATTGTTATCAAATGCGTGTTGGCAGATTTTTGATTTATGAAATTCTGTGTTTTTAATGTATGATCTGTGTTCTTTTAAACGTTTGGCTAATGGTCTACAAGTTTCACCTATATAAAACTTATTGCATTCGCAAGGTATTTTATAAATGACATTTTTTGTATTTTCATTTAAGTTGTATGGTTTTGTTTTTGTTAATTGAGATCTGATTGTGTTTTGTGTTTTAAAGATTGTGCGAATATTAAATTTATGCCGAAAAACTTGTTCTTTCTAAAGAGGATAATTATTTTGAATTAAAATATTTTTTAAATAATCTTTTTCAATATTTATATTTTAATTAGAACAAATGACTTTAATTCTTTCAAATAGACTTTTTACAACTCCCTTTTTAACCATTATTGGGTGATTTGAGTTAAAATTTAAGTATCTATTTGTATGTGTAGGTTTTCTGTAGATTTTTGTTTCAAAATTGTTTAAATCTTTTTTAATCAAATGTCAAGAAATGGTAGTTGTGAGTTGTTTTCTTTTTCTAACGTAAACTTAATTGTTGGTTCTTGTGTATTAATGTGTGTTAAAAAATTATTTAAACAGTGTTCGTCATGTTGGTATATAGAAAAAATGTCATCTATATATCTCCACCAAACTAAAGGTTTATATTGATAATTTTCTACAAAATTTGATTCAAAGTTTTCCATAAAAATATTACTTAATAAAGGTGATAAAGGTGAACCCATAGCCATGCCAGAGGTTTGTTTATAAAAATCAGTGTTATATTAAAAATATGTTGTTTTGACACAAAAAGTTAAAAGTTTAAGAATAGTGTTTATGCTTAATTTTGTTCTTTCGCCAAGATGGACATCATTTTCTAATTTATTTCTAACAATATTTAATGTTTTATTCACTGGGACATTTGTGAATAAACTAACAACATCAAAACTTACCAGTGTATTATTTGGATCAATAACTATGTTTGATAATTTCTCTAAGAAATGTTTAGAATTTTTAATGTATGAATCAGTGTTGTTTACCAAAGGATCTAAAATGGTAAGTAAAAATTTTGCTAATGGATGTGTAGGTGAGTTTATACAACTTACTATAGGACGTAAAGGTATTATGGGTTTATGTATTTTTGGTACTCCGTAAAAATGTGGTGTTTTACTGTTGTGAGGTGTCAGTTTAAATCTTTCATTATCTGTAAAAAGTTTTTATGTTTCTGTAACATATTATAAATTTATCGTTCAATACATTCAGTAGGGTCATTGTTTATTTTTGTGTAATTACCATCATTTAAAAGAGACATTATTTTATCATCATATGTATTACAATCTATTATAACTGTTGCATTTCCTTTATCTGCAGGAAGAATTTTTATGCAATTGTCTCTTTTTAAAGATTGTAATGCTTTTTGTTCAATATGTGTTAAATTTTGTTTAATTTTAAATGGTTTTTCTAACGCGATTTTTGTTCTAATTCTAAATTCATCTTGATGTTCTATTGGTAAGTTTTGACATGTTTCTTCTATGCAAGAAATAATGTCAAGCTTGGGAACTGTTTCAGGTGTAATTGCAAAATTTAGCCCTTTAGAAAGAACAAGTTTTTCGGCATAAATTTAATATTCGCACAATCTTTAAAACACAAAACACAATCAGATCTCAATTAACAAAAACAAAACCATACAACTTAAATGAAAATACAAAAAAATGTCATTTATAAAATACCTTGCGAATGCAATAAGTTTTATATAGGTGAAACTTGTAGACCATTAGCCAAACGTATAAAAGAACACAGATCATACATTAAAAACACAGAATTTCATAAATCAAAAATCTGCCAACACGCATTTGATAACAATCATAGAATAAACTGGGATGCTTCGAGCATTTTAGCAAAGGAAACTTGTTCTTAAAAATGCAAAATCAAAGAAAGTGCGTATATATTATTAAATAAAGATAATTGTGTAGCATCAATTTCAGTTAATTTAAATAACACTTGGTTGCCTTTGCTTGATACTAAAGTATCTTCAGGAAGTCTAAAAATTAACTAACTATTCACCTTTTTTGTAAAATAAACAATCAATACACCAGCAACCAGTTATCTATGTCACTATGACACTATAACCAAACAAACATGTTTTGACATTTAATGTCAAAGTTTTCAGAATATCTTAGAAAAACATAAAAATTGTGAATTTTAAAACCTAAATAATAGTCAGTTTTTATTTTTATTATTTTTATTCCATTTGTCTTGACAACGGTGGCAGATTTGCCACCGAAACGTCGATTTCTAATTATCTCTTTACTTGTTTAATTTTTTTTGGATTTTTAGTACTTTTAATTTTATTTTGGCGTGTACCCAAATAAATACCATCCATTAAATGAATCCGCCAAACTACAGAACATATCTTCAATCTCTTTTAGATTTTCAACTTTAAATATTTTATTAAAATTTAGTACCCACCTAGTATGCTAAGCAAATCGGCTATTTTTTTTTAAATATATAAAAATTTTGTTTAAGGTGGTACAAAAATATATTGTGGTTGTTTGACTCCTTAAGGGGTAAATCTTCGCGGCTAAAAGTTTTTTGACAAAAATTTTACCAACACATGTTTCTAAAGAAAATTAAACTTTCTACTAAGTTTTTTGTCCAAATAATATGAGAAATCGGGGTTTTAACACTTTTGTCCCGGAAAACTGAAAAAAAAAATTAACAAAAAATAAATAAGTAAAAGCAAAAATACACACATTTTAAATTCAAAGCTCTGTAAAAAAATAATACTAAAGATAAAAATTTGACTCAATAAAACTTTTTGTACCAAATTTATTGCTTAATAAGATTCATTTATTTATTTGTAATAAAACAATTTTTTGAAGCTTGCATGCCAAAGAAGTGGTAAAACCCCGGTTTTTATGTGATTTGGACAAAAAAAAAAAAAAAAAAGAAAACCATGGGGAACCTTTTACACATAAAATTTTAAGCTGCGCTTTTAACAGGTGCTTTGTTTTGAGCATCCTTTGAAATGTTTTTGGGTAAGAGCGAAAAAACAGTTTTTAGCTTTTTGTGAATACTCTATAACCATAGCTACTTATTACCCCAGTTATCTCAGTCAAATTAAAGGGTCAATCTCACGGAATAAGCTAAATATCTGTACATACTTTTATTTTAGTACAAAAAATACTGTTTCGTCCTCACTTGCTGTAAATATTGATTCAGTTAATTATTTTATTTACGATTAAATTTTTCTTATGTACTTTCAAAATTATTCTTATAAATTTTAACTTTAGTTGATATATGCATTCAGAATACGTGGTTTTATAAATTTTTCTTTTTTTTAATACTAAATACAAATACAAATTTTCTTGACCCACCTTTCCCATTTTATAATTCTCCTACCTTTTTACCAACCCTCGTACCTACACTTTCCGGCCGTACGCGAAGTACCATATACGTCACAGTACGACGGCGCTTGGAAGAAATTTATAAGGGAAAGGAGACAAGAGACGAAATTCAACTGTGTACCGAATTGCACGCGCCCGCCATCCGGGTTTCCTATTTTCCACTTTCCTAACCAAAGGTGAGTCAAACCATTTTGATTTTCGAACATTTTATATTTTACTTAATTTACGATACTACAAAGCTGCTAGGCCGTGATTGTGATATATATAATAATATGGTGAAGAAGTTTCAAGCGATAAACTTGTATCCAGTGCAACCCTATTAAAATATAGTTCACTAAAAAGGAGGCTAACATCGCCCCCAAACATTGATCCTTCTTATCCGGATACTTTTTTGCGTTTTTTGAGACTTCTTTGATATATAGAGTCACATTGAGCGGTTCCGCAGTCATTAAAATTCTGAATGCATAATTTTTTAGCATATTTTCATTAACTCTTAATACATTTTTTTATTAATTTGATACTATAATTCATATTATTATTAATTACGATTTGCCTTTATAGCAAATAATAATTATTTTGCTACTTTTGCTATTTTTACCTAACTTACGTCGATATTTCTAGCTAATTATAATTTTTACCCCGCTTTAAGTTATAATTTTACTACTTTTTAAGTTCTAATTAAATTTAATCGTATCCTGCTTTAGTATTCTAATTTCAAAATTGATTTTACAGTAAAATATTGCTTACAGCCAGCGTCCATTGCGTATTTTAAGGCCGGTTTTAAGGTGCCAAAAAAGCGGTTCCTTATCAACATTGAAATATTTGTGATTCCTATCAGCCTTTACAGGTACTCTACTTTATACATTTTAATAATTTGAAACAGCTGATTTGCTGTCCTTTTCTTTGCAAAAATACTTATTTAATTTTACAGGGTCACTTTAAAAATTACAATTTTTATTATTAACATTTTTTAAAATTTTGCATTTCTATTTCAAATATTGGTTCTTGTTGAATAGTTTGCATTAAATTTAATCTTTTATTTATTTAAGATTAACTTAAATTTAATTTTACTTATCACTTATTTCAAAAAATTTGAAATGTCTCCTAATAAAGTTCTTAAAGCAAAAGCCTTAAGACAGGCCGTAATTGCTCGATTATCCTTGGTTATTGACGCTGCTCTAGCTGCCAGAAATGACGAGGCTCAATTAAATCCTTTTAAAGTTTGTTACAGGGGTCTCAGCAAAATAATCAAAGATTTTGAAATAGAAATGCAAAATTTTAAAAAATGTTAATAATAAAATTGTAATTTTTTAAAGTGACCCTGTAAAATTAAATAAGTATTTTTGCAAAGAAAAGGACAGCAAATCAGCTGTTTCAAATTATTAAAATGTATAAAGTAGAGTACCTGTAAAGGCTGATAGGAATCACAAATATTTCAATGTTGATAAGGAACCGCTTTTTTGGCACCTTAAAACCGGCCTTAAAATACGCAATGGACGCTGGCTGTAAGCAATATTTTACTGTAAAATCAATTTTGAAATTAGAATACTAAAGCAGGATACGATTAAATTTAATTAGAACTTAAAAAGTAGTAAAATTATAACTTAAAGCGGGGTAAAAATTATAATTAGCTAGAAATATCGACGTAAGTTAGGTAAAAATAGCAAAAAGTAGCAAAATAATTATTATTTGCTATAAAGGCAAATCGTAATTAATAATAATATGAATTATAGTATCAAATTAATAAAAAAATGTATTAAGAGTTAATGAAAATATGCTAAAAAATTATGCATTCAGAATTTTAATGACTGCGGAACCGCTCAATGTGACTCTATATATCAAAGAAGTCTCAAAAAACGCAAAAAGTATCCGGATAAGAAGGATCAATGTTTGGGGGCGATGTTAGCCTCCTTTTTAGTGAACTATATTTTAATAGGGTTGCACTGGATACAAGTTTATCGCTTGAAACTTCTTCACCATATTATTATATATATCACAATCACGGCCTAGCAGCTTTGTAGTATCGTAAATTAAGTAAAATATAAAATGTTCGAAAATCAAAATGGTTTGACTCACCTTTGGTTAGGAAAGTGGAAAATAGGAAACCCGGATGGCGGGCGCGTGCAATTCGGTACACAGTTGAATTTCGTCTCTTGTCTCCTTTCCCTTATAAATTTCTTCCAAGCGCCGTCGTACTGTGACGTATATGGTACTTCGCGTACGGCCGGAAAGTGTAGGTACGAGGGTTGGTAAAAAGGTAGGAGAATTATAAAATGGGAAAGGTGGGTCAAGAAAATTTGTATTTGTATTTAGTATTAAAAAAAAGAAAAATTTATAAAACCACGTATTCTGAATGCATATATCAACTAAAGTTAAAATTTATAAGAATAATTTTGAAAGTACATAAGAAAAATTTAATCGTAAATAAAATAATTAACTGAATCAATATTTACAGCAAGTGAGGACGAAACAGTATTTTTTGTACTAAAATAAAAGTATGTACAGATATTTAGCTTATTCCGTGAGATTGACCCTTTAATTTGACTGAGATAACTGGGGTAATAAGTAGCTATGGTTATAGAGTATTCACAAAAAGCTAAAAACTGTTTTTTCGCTCTTACCCAAAAACATTTCAAAGGATGCTCAAAACAAAGCACCTGTTAAAAGCGCAGCTTAAAATTTTATGTGTAAAAGGTTCCCCATGGTTTTCTTTTTTTTTTTTTTTTGTCCAAATCACATAAAAACCGGGGTTTTACCACTTCTTTGGCATGCAAGCTTCAAAAAATTGTTTTATTACAAATAAATAAATGAATCTTATTAAGCAATAAATTTGGTACAAAAGTTTTATTGAGTCAAATTTTTATCTTTAGTATTATTTTTTTACAGAGCTTTGAATTTAAAATGTGTGTATTTTTGCTTTTACTTATTTATTTTTTGTTAATTTTTTTTTCAGTTTTCCGGGACAAAAGTGTTAAAACCCCGATTTCTCATATTATTTGGACAAAAACTTAGTAGAAAGTTTAATTTTCTTTAGAAACATGTGTTGGTAAAATTTTTGTCAAAAAACTTTTAGCCGCGAAGATTTACCCCTTAAGGAGTCAAACAACCACAATATATTTTTGTACCACCTTAAACAAAATTTTTATATATTTAAAAAAAAATAGCCGATTTGCTTAGCATACTAGGTGGGTACTAAATTTTAATAAAATATTTAAAGTTGAAAATCTAAAAGATATTTCCTTAAAATTTAAAATACATTTTTCTTTTTAAATCACACCCATATTTTTACAATGCTTTTTTATGCAGAAATAGAGAGCTAAAGAAAACTCTACATGTACCAGTACTAATAATTTGGGGTTAAAAAGTTATCAAAGTTACATTTAGGTGTCGATTATCTGGAAAAAATGCTTTAAAAGCAAAATATTAAAATTTGTAGAAATTGACCATTAAAAGAAAGTGAATTTGACCTTATAATATTTATCAATTTCTCAAATTCTTATAATATTTATTCAAGTAAATTTTTGTGCTATAGTTAGTTTTTGATTTCCTTTCCCCCGCCCCCTTAACCACATCCTAGCTACGCCAATGCTTCTACTCGATGTGGTTTTGTACATAAAAAGTAAAAAAATCTAATAAACCTTTTGTAAATGAGGTATTAAATTACGTTTTCTTTGATAGGCAAACCTGGGGATTGCTGGTCCGGAAGAAACAGGGCCCATGAAAAACAGGTGAAGTAAAGACAGTTAAAGGTCAATGCAGACGGGCCAGTTGTTCTGACAATGGAATTCTTGTATTAGCTTCGTAAGTAAAATAATAACAATAATAATATTATTACAAAAATGTTATTTATGATCATTGCATTGATATACACGTCTTGCTATTTCAAACATTTAAGGCCAATTTTTGCCAATGCGGACTTTTTTAGAGTGAGACAACATTTGTTTATGATTCTATTGATAGTACAAGGTCCAACGTAGCCCGTGGAATATTATTTTTAATTTTCTTAAAATCCTCTTTTACACTTAAACTTTGTAATATTGTTTTTTAATGTGTAGCAACTTACAATTTAAAAATCAACAAAACCTTCTTGGTTTTAGGATTATTTTGTATTTAACGCTTACCTCCATACGTTTCTCCACGAACAAGGAGATCCTACTAAAAGTCAATTTTATTAGTTAATACATTTAAGCGGTCAGCGGGTTATAGAATGTATTCGTTTTTTGTCCAAGGGCTACCTGGTAATGTTCAACAAATTTAGAGCCAATTGTACAAATCGAGCTGATACGACGTGTATAATACAATTTTTTTTGTAAATTTAGTGTGCTCTTTTATAAATGTCTAATTGTTATTGGTGATTATTTATTACATTAACAGAGTTGAATCTAAGTTTAAATTTTAAAATTTATATCTTTATTATTTTTAGATGTGGAGTAATCATTGCCCCGAATGGAGTAACAGAGCCCGACCTTTCAAAGCCAAAAGCAGGAGCTTGTTGTCCGCAACCAAAAATTATAGGTTATACATACAGATTTAAATAAAAAGATACTAGTTATATGAACATAACTGTGATAATATTATTTTGCTCTTGACCACAAGTAAAAATTGCAAATGACACACACTGTTTTCATGCATAGAAAATGCCCTATATCACACTAGTGTAGCAATAGTATATTACATTACAAGCGTAAAAAATAACCTATTTTACACACTTGTAATGTAATGATTGAGGGGAATATTGCTGCACGAGGCGTCAGCCCAGTGCGTCAAACCTACAAATGTAAGAAAGTCATTTTCACACAAGTTATGTACACTATTTTTCCTACGACACAAAAATTATTCACCAAAAACTAAATTTTAGGTTTGTTATGTCTTTACAGAAAAAGTCAGAAACAACTAGAAACTTAGTAACACTAGGGTGATATACAATGAGGATATAATAAAGTCCTTCCCCTCTACTTTATCTTTAAATGGAACAAGATACCAAGGTCAAGTAAGTTTTGGCTAAAAAAGTGTCACTTAAACCACTTTTAGAATAAGAATAATTTCTGTCACGTGACCTAGTACCAAGGGGCACAAACAACTTTTTTTCTAATGGAAAAGAGGGTCATGTAGCATCTCGTTTGATTTCGTTTAAAGGTCCATTTAATTTTCTACCCAACGGAATTTTTGTATTTTTGGGCTTCAAAAATATTTAGGAAGGAAAAAATAAATGAAGGATGTTCTAATGTATTGGAAAAGTGGAGATCCTTTGTCTTCTCTTTAAACATTTTTAGCGGCTAATAATTCTTTTTCGCTAGGGGGCTGCAATTTGTCTAAAATTAAAGTAACTAATAAAAACCCTAACAACTTCAAATAATTATTATTATGTTAAAACTTACATACTTCTGTAAAATGTTAACAACAACGGCCTAACTACAAATACAGTAGTTGCTCCTATACCTACCATACATGAAATGGGGATTCACTTAGCCCAACTTTGGTGGCTTTGCCGGCGAGCAGGTATGACAGGTATCGATTTTTGGCAAATTTTAAATGTATTTGACCACGTCTGCCGTTGATCAATTTAAAAATACAGTGCATTTCTTTAATTCTTTCTATTAAAAGGCTCTTTTAAAGATCTTTTAAATGGTGATACTGGTGATATTATACAGGGTGGGACAAAAGTATACGGGGTGGCGCACCACAAACGCCCCGGTTTCTAGTAAATACTTTTGAAAATATTTTTGTATAAAGAGTTGTGTGTGTATATTAGATTCATAATTTCAAATTATAAGAATTTTATACAGGGTGCTCAAAAAAAAGATCCATATAAAACCTATGTTTTTTTAATGAGACATTCAGTATATATTTTTGTACTGTAGGAATAAAAATAAGTTAAGGTCTATTAGCGATCTCTATACCAAAAAATATAAGATTTTCAGATATTGGGGTTAAAAAAAAATCATAACAAAAACAATTTTTATTGTCCACCTTATTACCCTTGACTTTGTATATTATGTTATATTGATAGATTATAAACTGTGCCATCACCTACATTTTTTTTTTGCTAAAAATTATTACAGGATGTTAAGAAACTACTGTTTTATATAAGCTACCTTAGACTGCAAATTACTCGCTTATTTTAAATGGAACACCACATTCAAAAATAAAAAGAAACTTACTTTTTCCACTTACCCCGTATAGAGATTAGATGGAACTAAAATTAACTGTGGTAAAAAACCCTATTGCCCTTAAATTGTAAAAAAAAATGGTAAAAATTTGTTAATTCTATGGCGTTTAAATATATTAAGATTACTTTAAAAGACAAACGTAAATTATTGCTTTTTTCTGTTATAATAAGGCTAAAGTTAAAAATCTCCTTTAGAGTAATGTTTCACATCGGTTTTGCTTTTATAAAAAAAACTTCTTTACTTTTCAAAAATATAAATTTATATTTATGATCTTCTATTACAATGTTTAAACATAAAACGTTATTGCAATTGTAGTAATAAGAAAAAAGTTCAAAGAAGTTTACTAAATTAAAAAGAAAATAATTTTTAAATAGTAAAGACGTTTTTAATGAGGCAAAAATAATGTTAAACATTAATTTAAAGGGACTTTTCAATTAAAGCCCTATTGATCTAAATAATAATATACTTAAATGCTTTAAGAATAACAAAGCTTTGACATTTCCTCAAAATTTAAGGGCAAAACAAAATATTTACGACAGTTAAATCTAATATATATACGGCATACGTTGGAAAAGTAATTTTCTTGTCAATTTTTTTTTTAATATAGGGTTCTGCATTTGAAAAAAGTAGCTTTTATTTTCAAATACATTTTTAATATTATTTTTCCAAGTTTAAAAACAAAGTTTTCTCTTATGCTAAACTAGCGATCCCGTGCCTACTTCGTTGGGCGATAATTATATGTTTTCTGAACTTTTGTTTAATCAGAACCACCAAAAAAATACCCATAACTAATTATACATAAAAACCTATTTGTTAAATTACTCTATCTATTTAAAAGAAAAAAACTTGCAAAAATCGTTGAGTAAATTTAAAGATCTAAGCATACATACAAATTACAGACAGACGCGAAAAGCGTATATATTATGGTATGTAGTGATTAGTGTAAATAAGTATCAAAGAAAAAAATCTACTAAAAACAGGTTACTTTGTTGCTTTTTTATTCTTATCTATTGTTATAAATAAAAAAAATCTACCTTCGCAGAGAATCGATCCCGAACCGCCCACGTGACAGGCGGAGCATTCTACCACTGGACTAATCGAAACTTATAAACTTAACCTTACAAAGTCATGTTTATCCAAGACAGCCGACCCTTGCAAAATTCGTTGGACGTTAATATCTGAACTTTTTGTTTAATAGTAGTAAACAGTAGCGTAGCTAGGTGTAGGCGGTGGCTTACGGCCTCGCTCTTGGGGGCCTCGCGGTAAGCTAAAAGTATAAAATGTGACACAGGGAAAAACGTGGAGGTTTTTGTAGGTTTTGTAGGCTTGTAATTGTTTAATTTGGAAGGTAGTGTGTTAAAATGGGTGACGACCTTTTTTATGCTCTTTACGTTTTGTTCCGAGGACAACAAACGAGGCTTCGCTGATAACTTCGCTACAAAAGAGGCTTCGCTGGTAACTCTTGCTTACGCTTAAAAGGCCTCGCCTTTTTTTTCTTTTTTTTGTTTTGCTCCTTATTTTTTTTTTTTTTTCATTTGGTCCACTTACACTCTGACAAAAGGAGCCTTGCGGATACAATTTTGCCTACGCCTTATTTTGGTCACGCAACGCCACTGAGAGTAATAATATATAGCCTATAACACTCCTGAATAGTGTAGGTTCTGATTGTGAAAGAGTTTTTACGACAAATTCAGTACTTCCGAAGATAAGCGGCAAGAAACAAACAAACCCACAAACAAACAAAGTTACAAACTTTACCTATTTATATATTAAGTATAGATTTGTAAATGTGCATCTACCTATCGTATACGCTAGGATTTATTCAAACTTTATTCAGTCTTTTGTGACTTTAGGCATAATATGCAGATATTTTAATTATGAATAATTTTTTTAAACAATTTAAAATTAAATGTTTTTCAAAAGGTTTAACATTTATGGCGGTTTACAATATAATATTTCGTAAAACAAACTTACTACCTTTAATGTCACTCCCATATTATATTATATAGTGTAAAATTTGATATCGAGTTGACATGCCTGGAAATGGTTTGTATTTACTTGACTTAAATCATGTGACAGTTTAAAGAAAGTCGGGAAATTAAATTTGTTTCTAGTTATATTACGCAGTGGTGTACCGCTTTTTCTTAAAAACAACCTGCAGTAATTCAGAACTAAATTCTGAAAAAACTAATAATTTTTTCCTAAAGTTAAAAAATATTTTTTGATGCATGGGGAACGTCCCTCATTCTTTTTTATCTAGATTGGTAAAAAAATAATTATAAGCAAACAGTCATGATTCTTTTATTTAAGCACCTTGTAATTTCAAAAGTTGGACGTCTAGGACCTATGTTTATTGTTTATCTGTAGAGTTATTACACGTCCTGTATCATAAGAGTAAAATAAATCATCACTTTGATACAAATTTTAAACTAATATTAATACAAGATATTTGCAAAATTTTTAAACTTTATTCTAAACTTTGAACTTGTTTTAAGCGTTTTTTTAAGGTTTTACGGATGTTTTCTATGCTTGCCAAAACATTAATCTCCTAAACTTACTTCTTACTAACGCTTGGCATAATGTTTTGAGAGGGGTTTTGGAAAAGATACAAATGTTATAAGCTTTGATTTCCGACTTATTGTATAAGGATTCCATATATCATACATTTTGCCATTTGTTAAATTGAAATTCAATGCAATGTGTTCAAATGTGTGTTCAATATTGTTTTTAGATGTCACCACTAAAAAACGTGTTTTTGGCCAAAACGCTTCAGTAGTTTATCAATATTTAAAGGGCTTGGAAAAGGAGGGTAACAAGCCACATTCTTATTTCTAAGTTACTTTAATTTTAATATTTTAAATAAATCCCGAAATTGTAATAATTAGGCCTTACAAAACTACTTTTGAAGTAGTATGGTGTAAAAATAATTAACACTATTGTCGGCCCCTGGCAAACTAATGTAGGCAAAGAGATACCATTTTAAAGTCTCCTTACTTGTATTTATCATATTTATATCTTTTAATGTTAGTTTTTCTTTTTTGTAAGTTATAGGACATCAATACCCCAAATTGATGAGAAGATTGGTGCGATTTGGTAGCTAGGAGTTACCGAATTATTTTTTATAACATAATTTATTTTCAAGTTTTCAGTTTTGTTTTTAGTTGATTCTTTTTATTCTACTGAGTTTATTTTATGCCTCACTTTAACTTACCAGAACTAACCAACGATTTTATATTAAAGTAGTTGTGAAAAATATGTTATTTGCCATCTTGTAGCGGCGACAGTGAGATTTACTCTGCCAACCAAGCCCTTTAATTTGATATCTATATTGAAGAAAAAAATGTAAATAAAAATGTATTCCGTGATGCAGTGTTACTTTTTGGGTCGAGGAACTTTTCTTGCTTTTTTCTTTTTAATAAATGATTAAAACAAAATAATAATACAGTTATTTTATGTCCCTAATAAATTAATGTTGAATAATGGCATAAACGACCCAAATTTTAATATTTTAAGGTATTTTGTACTTGACCACTTGAGTTTTGGTTTCGTTTTCAACAGAAACTAAAGCCACGGCCGAACATTCGGTTTCGATTTCGACCGAAAAAACAGTTTCTGTCGGACATAACTTAAAGTGTAATGTTTATGGTATCAGGGGCGTGTCCAGCCGATGGCCCAGGGGTCGGGGGAGCTAATGTGGAAAATAAGGAAAGTATGAATTGTAGGAAAAATCGAGAGCACATGTAGATTTTCACTTGTAGTACGAGTTTTACATCCACGGTATGCGTTGTATTAAGTGTTTTAGTGTGTCAAAGATTCCGTTAAAAATCTGCAATGAAGGAAAACGTATAAACGCGGTTTTGTTGTATCTGCGGCTTAGGCCTAAATAACCAAGAACTTATGTTTTGTGGATGTATAAAATTACTTGGAACACTAACTCTTACCATTCTATGTTTCATTTAGGTTGTTATACAGTGTTTCCCAGGATAGGTGCTACAAGAGGACAAATTGTACAAAAATTTTTGAATTTTAAAACGAAATTTTATTAAACTGGTCGCAATGTCCAAAACTAATAAATACAAAATTTTACTCCAATTGGTATTATTTATACGGGGCGAACTATACTAAAAATATGAAACAATATATTATTATATACATATGGCAGCCTTGCCACCGAAACGTTAATTTTTAGTTCTCCATTTAGTTGTATTAGCTTTTTTTTGTTTTTTTGTAGTTTTAATTTATTTTTGGCGTGTAACCAAATAACTATCACCAATTAAATGATTTCGCCGAACCAATACAGAACATATCATCAATAAAGCACATTGAAAAATAAAATTGACAACTGTCAGCCAGGGACAAAACGTTGGATGTTAAATTAAACATCGCCATTCTATAACTGAGCAAAAGTGATAATATAAATATTTCATTTGTTTTAATCTGGCTATAAAAAAAAAGACAGAAAAAAATAATCTGCACGTCTATGCTCCATAAAGAGGATGCCGGTACAGCACTTTTCTGCTATTTCGATTTCGATTACTTTCATATGAGCTATGCCTAAATTGATTGACTTCGCGGCAATACCTATTAAGAATCCGATATCGTAACTACACCTAGTAGATGACCGAATTTTCGCGATTTTAAAACCGATTCAGAGTTCGCATTTATAATTTTAGTAAAACAAATCAATTGTCAGTTTTGTGAGAAAGATAGAAAGCTAAACGCAGCAATTGTTTAGATTCGGTGGAATGAAATTGGTGATTTAATTCAAGTTTCGTACGTACGAGAATAATCCATTAAGCAAGCCAAGAAAAAGAATTGAGACTTTGGTTGCTTTACATTGAGCAACTTTTTACAATCTCTAGAGCCCCTCCCCCTGGGGACGCCACCCCTTGTATGGTATTACGATAAATATCCATGTTGTTCAAAAATTATAATAACTTACAAATTTACTTATAATACCCTTACTGTTAGGCGTATCACGTAATATTTTTACTTTCTTTTTTTTTTGCGGGTTTAATTTAAATATTCAGTTTTACGTTTTAGTCATAATATTAAATTAATTTAAAAACAAAAACATCTTAACAGCACTAGTTCAACATAAAATTCGCAGTATTCACTTACTTAAGGACAAAAGTTTTACTTAACATATTTAAAAATTCTTACATTATCTTTAATCTAATAAACATAATCCTAAATCCTTTTAAAACACCTTAAATTACCTGAAATGTCTTTAAATATCTCTTCTCTTTGTACCTATTGTAAAATCTTTCGCAAAATCTCTTCGCGTCTCTTTATATTCTCCTTTACCTTGTTGGTTCTTTCCGAATCTTTTTATGTTTTTATAGATAACTAAGTATCAATAAATTCGTATTTTTTCGTAAAGTGGTAATTATCTAAAGTAAATCGCTTAAAGTTGACTTGTGTTATCTTCTTACATCCATGCATATATTTTCCAATGTTTTCTTAAAACATTTTTAAAAATCCTGAATATACAGTATGGTCCATTTTGTATGCAACAAATGAAAAACTTTTTAATTGCAATTTGTCAGAAAATTTATACTTTATAAATGCTAGTTTCATTAAAAGTTAAATTATATACAGAGTAGGTCAAAGAAAGCAAAAACCGCTTGAGAGTAAAGTACCCCTTACCCCTAATCCTTATTTTTAAAAATACAACAAAATGTTAAATAAAGAAAAGTTATTAGAAATCAAAAGTTATGCATAAATACCAAGTCATGGGCTCCTATTCAAATTTTTAAACTATTGGGAAAATTTTGAATTAACCCTGTATGATATAGATTTTTATTATTCTGATTTCATATTTCTTTAAAGCACCTCCAACCAACTGACCTGTAAACAAATTTAATCAAATCGAAGCAAATTTTTTTAAGTAACCGCTAACTCTCAAGTTTGTTGCAAAGATATTTAATAAGGCCCTAAAATTATACAAATGTTTTTTTATCTTTTTGACCTACCTTATATACCAAAGGTTTTAATGAAACTAACCACTGCGAATACAGTTTCGGACCATGCACCAAGTTTAATCAAGAATACATTTTTTTGACTAATTGTAAATAAAAGTTTTTCATTTGTTGCACACTAATGGGATTTTTTTAATTAGGGAAAATTCCGTTTTTTTTTCTCTATCGCCTCTGCAGGTCCAATAACCTAAAAATCCATTTTGACATATGTCCTGCGAACAACGGTATGACAGGAAATTTGAAAAAACCAATATGAAATTACAAAAAATGGAGTTAGGTCATGAACTATTAAAAAAAAAAATTAAATACAAAATTTAAAGCATGTATTTAAAAAGAAAAGTAAATTCGCTTTTTCTAAAATAGTTATTTAAAAGTTTAAATCTACCATTTTATTCACCAAACTAGCTTTATTTACCTTAACTTTATTTGTTTACGTTGAAATAAAGTATATTTTTCTTTTTTTACAACTAGAGCAAATAATTTAAAAATAGGTTTTCGCCAGTACACCCGGTTTTGCAATGATTTATTTCTAAAAATCTTCTTAATATATTATTGAAACCAAAAAACGTTTGAATGTTTAAAAATGGTAAAAAATTTATCTCAATGATTTTCTACTCATAAATAAGGACGAGTTATTACATATGCATAAATAAAATACCCCTTAATTAATTGATTTATTTTAATGTCCTTTACATTCATAAATTTACTTGTTCACCAAGTAGAATAAACAGGCACCATATCCACTTTACCCAGGAGTTTGGGCAAAGTGAATAATATGACACATTTTTGAATTTTATTTTTAGTTACTTATTGTTTTACTTGTGAACTTAATTGAGTACAAAATATGTAGACTCAATTAATAAAGATTGATTTATAGTATTTATTTTGTTATACCTTTCTTGATAAAGTCTCAAACATCTTAGGGTATTCACTTTACCCGGACTTCCCCTACTATTTACGGATGTCCAGTAACTATTTTCACTAGAGAAGGAGAGTCAAGACTAAGTCCGATTTATTTTTTGTTAAATCTTGTTTCTATGGTTTGCTCTGTATTTAAAATTTTGTTTTAATATACAAGAAAAGAAAAACTTTTATTTAATCTAAAAGTTGTGTTGCCTTCCGACGCAAAGCAATCGTGGAAATAAAAAAACCGAGAGCTAAAATGACAAAAACCCGGAAGCAAAAATCTATAATTTTTCCCGTGTATAATGCATTTTTTTGTGACGGGAAAAGTCTGGAGTCATAAACATATAATTACATTATATTAGAGTGAAAAAATTAATGATGTAAAATTTAAGGTTCTAAACCAGTAGGTTGTATGTTAAACTAACTAAAACTAATCAAAAACATTTAAAATAATTATTAATAAATACATTTCAATGTAACTCTATTATTTTATGGTTTTGATTTTTTTTAAAATCTTTGGACAATCCACGAAGGCTGAAAGCCTAAATACTAACGTACCGTGGGTGTCTTAACCAGGGTAAGAGGAAGTTTGTTAACACGGGACTTTAAAACTTGAAGATTTGGGGGAAAGGAAAGACCTCCGGCAGTAGGTTCCACAATCTAGAAACTCTAGGGATAAAAGAACGAACGAAATGGGAAAATCGGGGCCTGTCCAATTGAACTGTATAGGGATGCATACTCGCGGCACCACGAGTTTCTCTGTTGGGAGCTGCAAAAGAAGGGACTATACTGGATAATTCGTCGGAGCAGAAGCCGTAAAAGTATCTATAGAAGAGCGATAGATCTCCACAGCTCGACGATGGGCAAGAGAAGGAAAGTCTTTTAGTAAGTAAAGGATCATTAATAAGACGAACAGCCCGTCTTTGAATGGCATCAAGAATGCTGAGGGTTGTAGGGGATGCCATTCCCCAGACATGAGAACAATATTTTAGAGACGGTCGAATTTGGGACATAGATACAATGTGTTGGCTATAGATACAATGTGTTTATGCCAGTTAAGGTTATTCTCAAATGTGACGCCCACAAGGTTAAATGTGTCCCCGCTCTGCAAAACCTGCAAAGGATGAGTGTTTGATGATTTTTTCGCGACAGGGAACATGACTGTGTTTTGGATGCATTAAATTGAACGAGATTTGTGGCGCCCCAATCCAATATCAAATTGAGATCCTGTGAAAGAGATATCTGCATCGCCCTGCGTTTGCTTTCCAAGTCGGGTTGAGAGATTGGTTTGGGAACCTGAAAAGTGGAGTGAAGGGTACTATCGTCAGCATAACTATGAATGAGATTGGTTGTGGAAGAAAGAAGGTCGTTGATGTGAATAAGAAACAAAGTTGGTGCTAGTACTGAACCCTGAGGCACTCCAGCATTAATTTTGTGAAAGCTTGAAGAGTGGCCATCAACAATGACTGGTATACGTCAATTAGAAAGATAACTGGAGAGCCAAGAGCAGAGTTTAGTTGGAAGACCGTAGGAAGGAAGTTTATTAAGAAGTGCGTCATGCCAGACTTGGTCGAAAGCTTTAGATATATCAAGAGCAACGATCTGGGACTCACCTAGAAACTCAAGAGACTTGTTCCAGTTGTGTGAAACGAAGGAAAGAAGATCTGCTGTAGATCTCTTGTGACGAAATCCGTATTGCCTGCCATGTAAAATTTTATGTTTTTCTAAATACCTAAGAATTTGCGAGTTAATGGATTTCTCCATTACTTTACAAAGCATTGAGAGAAGTGAAATGGGTCTATAGTTGGATGGAAGAGATTTAGATCCTTTCTTGGGAATAGGCTGGACACGTGCAGCTCTCAGCTGTCTGGAAAAATACCCGTGTCATAAGAAATTCGAAAGAGCCTGGTTAAAATAGGTGCAAGTTCAGGAGCACATTTTTTAAAACGATTGCTGGTATTCCATCTAGCCCAGACGATTTCTTGGTGTTAAGAGAAGAAAGGATACGCTTAATGTGTTTTACCTTAAAAATAATATTGGGAATTTTGTGAGGAACTGGGCGAACAGTGGGAATTGGATGATTGACAGGTGGATAAAGGGTTGAATTGGCAGTAAATTGTTTAGCAAATAGTTCGGCCTTTCCTTTAGATGTAGAAATAATTTTATCTTCCAAAGTTAATGGTGGAAAAGAACTGGTATAGAAATTTCTACTGATGTTTTTGGCAAAGGACCAGAAGGATTTGCTGCCATTTGAGTAAGAAAGTACTTTGCTTTTTATACGGTTATCAAAGGAGTCTTTGGTTTCTGAGATTGTTTGGTGATAGTGGTTTCTTGCTTCAATGCTGGCCTGTCGGTTTTTCTGGACTAGGATCCTGTAGAAACTTCTTGTGAGCCTGAACTTTTAAAATTCTAGCTTTGTCACATGTTTTAGTGAACCAAGGTATGTGATTAGAGGGTTTGATGGTTTTCTTGGTGTGAGGTACATAGGTTTCAACGCCCAATAGAATTGACTCGATCAGTTGGTTACAGATTTCGAAAGGATCCTGGGAAGAAAAGCAGATAGTGTCCCAAGGGTACATGGCGAAAAAGTCCCTAAGGCCATCCCAGTCGGCTGAGTTGTAGTGCCATACGGTGCGTGGTGGCATGGATTTATTTACCTTAGGATGTACAGAGTAAGATACAGTAATCAAGCCATGATCTGAGCGACCTAGAGGGGCAGTAATAGATGCTTCATAAAGTTCAGGGTTAGAAGTAAGAAAAGATCTAAGGGGTTTAAGCTATAATTTGGCACTCTAGGAAAGTAGGTAGAAGTCATAATAAGGTTGGTAAGAGAATTACTGACTACGAAGATTTCGGCTGCTCTGCCTTGAGGGTCAGTTTTTGAAGAGCCTAGCCAGTCCTTATTATGGACATTGAAATCGCCAAGCACGATTACCTCGGCCATTGGAAACTAGGAAATGATACTGCCGATCTTTGTTGAAAGAAAGTCAAAGAATTCGACATAGGAATTATCAGATGGAGATCGGTGAATGAATAATTTATAACTCAGTGTAGTTGTTTAGTAGTTATTTTGAATATTATAAAGTTAAAAGGTTCTAATTTTACTTTTAATGTAACGGACATGTATGTATGTTTTGCATAATAAACTATTCTAAAATAAAATATTTACTTTTAGTTTCGTATATGCATATCCGAAAAATAGCACTTGCTTCTGTCTCAAAAAAAAGTAATTTTATAAAAATCAGATGTTAGTACCTGTCAACGTAGATAAAATCAAAAATGTTTTTCTTTCGTTACGAAAAAAAATGCTGTATTCTTAGCTATTACACAATATACACACTAACCATTACGACATATTTCTTTAATAAAAGAAGTAAACGTTCAATATTAGCTTATGAAATATTTTTACAACACTACAATAACATTATTTATAATTTACATATTTTTAGATTTGGTATTCGGTTGGGAAAGTTATTTCAGGAAATAGTCAATTTTCCAAATAAGTTTCCCGATTTCCGATTCGGCCAAAATATTCTATTAATATTAGTGAAATCGTAAACCCTGAAGATCATTTAGAATGCAATAGCTGACCTGGAAATAAGAGTTTTTGTAAAATTTTAATAATTTTATTTTCGTGTATTCAACATACCGAACTTTAAACAACATTTGAAATTTAAATTTTATATCAGTACCCATTATAGGTACATTTTGAAAAATACAGGTTGTCCATTAACTTTTTTAATATACTTTTAAGGGCAATTTACCAATAAAAAAAACTTTATTCGCGTAAATAACTACTTCCATTTTTTAACGTGAATGTCTATCTAATTTTACAGGAATCTTCATCATCTTTTTAATTATTTTTTGGAGCAAACTATTTGTTTTAAGAAAATAAGTTAATTCATCAGTGTCGCAACTATTATTTTATATTATAATTGGTAAAGCAAACAAAGTAATAAGCCGTACACATAACATGTCTACCCTACTATAGAAGTAGATGGCAATATAACCATGCCGAGAAATTATTTCTATTTTTTTACACGAAAACCGTACATTAAATAAGAAAGTCAAGAAAACAAATTTATTTACAACTAAGTAGGAATCCATCTTTTTTATTGTAGAAAAATGCAGTGGCGTATTATTTTTGTCCTACAAAATATTTACCTCAACCCCTTATAGACAACCCTGGTAAAAAGATTTGTTTGTATGTCAGAAAATGTCTTTTAGTAAATAGAAGACCAAAATTTTAAAAAAATATCCATCACCGTTATTATAAAAACATCATAATTATTTACCAACAATCCTGTACTTTAACTAAAAAGCTGTTAAAGACAGTTGTTTCTATAAAGTCTTTTTTTATATTTTAGAATCGCTCCTTTAAGTTTTTGAAAGTGTTACTGAACACGCTGTATAAAGGATTTTATAAATAATTTTATTTTAAATTTAGGGTAATGCCTACGATTAGGCTAAATTTTTTTAAAGAAGTGTAGCCTACGATACTGAATAGGGATTTACTAGAGCGTCAAAAAGACCCATTGGGTTGCAAGGCTTAAAAAATGTTATATAATGCTTACAATTTTATCGGGAACGCGGCTATAAACTTTTAAATATGTCAAAAAATATTGTTTTTATTTGGGCTTGTGGATTTTGGATTGTATCGGATTACGTATTTTTGTTTTCCTTTAAATAAAAAAAAATCGCTACGCTCGAAACTGTCAAAATGATATTTTTGGAACTCTTTGTTTCCTTTACGTCACTTTTAAATTGTCAGATAGGTGCATGTAAAGTTTATTATGTTAGAAATTTTAAATATGAATTTATTGTACTTATACTATTTATATCGCTGGATATTCAATGCTTAGTAAAAAAATAACTTTTTGAGCACGCTTTTCTTAGATTTACTTGTATTTACGTGTGTATGTATGTATGTATGTATGTATGATGAGAAATACATGATGTCTATAAGTTACTTCGCCTTCTATTGGAGATTTACTTTACTACCTGCATTGGTATACTAATGACGAATCATTATAAAAACAAAAACATTTTATAAACTTCTTCTCCAATTATCCGCCACCTGTTAAAGTTTTATTTTACAATACTAATGACGACAAATAACACAAAAAATTTACGTTTGACAATAATTCGAATTAAAAAGTGGAAAATAAATAAAGTAAAAAACATGCTATAATAGCCTATTAAACTCAAAAATAAAAAATAAATACAAATACGGACACATTGTATATGTATGTAAAAAATACCTGAAAATACGCTTTTAAAGTCGATTGGCTGTTAAGTGAAAAATAATTTTTAAATAATAATGAAGGAATGCCATAATAGGGTTGACTTTTTGAAATCCTGGGCTAACTTAGTGTTGGCCCGATTTAAAGTTTTAATGCATTTTAAGGGTAATAAGGTAATTATTTAAAAAAAAATCATGAGCCACTGCATTTTTCGAAAATAAAAATTATTATCTATATTCTCGTTTAGAACAAATTAAATCTTTTACTTTTTTTTGTTTGATATACGGTTTTTATATAAAAATATAGAAACCATTTTTTAGCATAGTTAGATTGTATTCCTATTTATTTTTAATTAGATAGAAATTTGACCATGCCGAGAAATGGTTAACTTTGTACTTAACTGAACGAGGATTTAGAAAAAAAATGTAAAATGCAGTGGCGTACCATTTTCTCTAAAAAAATAATAACCTTAATACCCTTGTGGAGCCAAGGACATTAAATCGCACCAACCCTAACTTAGCTCAGGATTTTAAAAAGCCAACCCTATTTCACCGGATTTGTAATAAAAAAAATTATTTGCGTGTTTGACATGAACAAATAAATGACGGTAAATACATACCCTTATGTTAGCTGTTTATACCTGGTTGAAAGAAATTAGGCCAATGAAAAAGGTAGCCAACCCTATTGTGACATTATCTACATAATATAAACTTTTTATTTAAATAAGTTAAAAAAAGGAATTGTGGCGGCATTTATATCATTTTTTTAATTTAATTTTTAATTTCACCATATCAGCCCAGGATATAGTTTGCAACACCCCAGGGAATTTATTTATGAATAACTTTTATTGTTAAAAAAAACATCAGAAAAAAGGATGAGGGGTTTATTTATACATATAGTCGAATCTTAAACTAGAGAGAGTGGCACGGTAACGTACCATTTTTATATTATAATTAAAAAAAAAAAAATTGCCAGTAAAAAAGGAAACAAAATAAAAGGAAACAAATTATTAGTATTGCAAATTTAAGGCCGTTTGGAAAACTAATGCAAGCAAATTTTCGATTGGAAACCAAATTTTTAACCTTTTTTCTCCCTTATTCTGCTTTCGGATAATAACTGTTACAAAATACAAAATCTGTAAACATGAGATGAGCAACCTTTTATACTAAAGTCAAAACATCATAGTTATACAGCTGTCCCAACTCTATTTATACGCAAAATAACTTTGCTGCACAAAATACAAAAAGAAACTTTAAATAAATAATGTTTGTATCTATACACTTATTTTGTTAACAGCATTAGTAAATATGCAAGGTATCGCAAAAGCCAGATTTTTAATTGTCAAGTATATTTTTTTAACAATATTGCACTGCATGTCAATTATTGATGGTATTTAAAATAAGAGCATATTGATGTACTGATTAATAGTGATTAATAAAGAAAGAAATTAATAATATAGTTCTAATTCTTTTCTAATAATTTTATCACTGTCAAAGCCATAAATATACCCCTGGACAAAAGAAACAGAAGAAACAAAACTTTGTTTAAATTCAATTCTAAGTAACTTTTGGGTTTTTAGACCGATTTTAATTATCTTTAAGTTTAGTTTTAGATTCTTTTATTAGGATTATAATTTAATATGAGGATTGCACAAAAGTTTCATGGGACTAGGTGTTGTACAGGAAAAAGCCAAATATTGCATTTTAAGCGCCAAATTTTTGTACACCCTTTGAAATAATTTATCGTCACCAATTTTTACAAGTGTATTAGATTTTATAGTATTGTCTTTTCTTACCTTTCCTTTTTTTTGTTTTTATTAATATCTTTCTTTTAAAAGAACATACAAAGTTTTTAAATAAAACAAGACAATTTAATTAGGATGGTCGTAATATACGCCATATTGGGAATATATTAGGGGATGTTCATATTTCTGAAACTAATAAAGACAACTATATCAAGTAGTTTTTTAAGGTCTTATAAGACCTTTGTATTATCGATGTAGTTTACAAAATATATATTATAATTTATTTGAAAACTATAAAATGATCTTAACAAAGAAATATTTTTTTACCATAAAAAATAGGAATTTTTAAGTGTAAAATTATAACTTTACATCCGGTACACAAATTTCATTTTCTTCTATAAAAATTTGTTTTTCTTTTAAGAACAGAGGTGTTAATATAACTTAAACAAGAACTATAAGGAAAAGACGGGGCTATAAAATCCAATACACACACGTCACAAAAAATTGTAACGTTAAATTATTCCATAGGATGGTTAAAAATTTGGGTCGAAATACAACATTTGTCCCTTCCCAGTATAACACCTAATTCTATTAAACTTTTGCAATACCCATAATAAATAATTATCTTAATTAAAGAAGCCTAAACTGAACCAGAGGATAATAATTAAAATTATCCAAAAAACCAAAAAGGTATTTAAGATTGAATTTGAACAAAATTTACTTTGTCCGGTTTTTTGTTTGTCTAGGAGTGTGGGTAGTAACAAACATATCAATTAAAAAATTAAATTTTTTTCCGTGACCAGGAAAAAATTTAACATTGTATCTCGGTTAACAGGTACTAAAATGTGACTTTTCATAAAATAACTTTTTCCCGTTAATAAAAAACCATTTTTTCGGACATACATGTATATTACATTACAAGTGTGGAAAATGACTAATTTCACACGAGTGGGAATATTGTAGCACGAGGCGTTAGCCGAGTGCGACAAACCCACGAGTGTAAGAAAGTCATTTTCACACGAGTACTGTACACTATTTTTCCTACGACCACAAATTATTCACCAAAAAATAAATAAATTAAAGTTTGTCTGTTCAGAAAAAATAAAAAACAATTGAGAACTTTGCAACACTAGGGTGATATTTACTTTGCAACACTAGTGTGATATATACTTTTCCTCACTGCTATATTATACTGTTTTGACAATATTTTTACATCGAAAATCACCTACCTAGAAGCATTATATAACTTTTATCATTTTGGAATTTAAAAAGGCCCTCACTTAATAAAAATTGTATGGTTTGTTAGGTAATAACGCTAATAGTTTAATACGGTTTTCTGCTATTATAAGGGTTTTTAAAAATTATCGATTCTTACATATTTTAGACACTCTTCTAAATAAAACGTAAGTGGTGCATATCCAAAATATTCCGTTTTTAAAAAATATCAGTAAATAAACTTACGGGACCGGGGAGTGAAAAGGGGTGCTGGGTGGGGTAAAATTGGTAAAACGAGTTAATGAAACTGAACATCACATGTAAAATTAAGTAAAAATAACAGTTTTTCCTCATATTTTTAAGAAAAAATATAAAAAATATGAAAATTGTAAATGCATAACCTAAAGTCCTTAAAGTAAGGAAAAACGACTACCAAACGTCAGTTACCATGCAAAATATGGAAAGCATTTGGCAACGTCGGAAGGGTCTGATTCTATTTATGAATGGATGAAAGAAAGTGGATTCATAAAGTGTGTATTAGCCTTAGGTTTAATTAGGGATTAAAAAAAGATTTAACTAGTTGTTTGAGTACACGAAGAAAGAGAGGAAGGAATTTGATCTATAGGCTTTTTTTCTCTGGCGCTTTAGGTCGAACGGTCAAGCGGCAAGGCTGCCTCTATTAAGTACGTGCTCAAAGGTAGAAGGGAGATTTTTAATTTGATCTACTTACCTGACAACACTGTGCCAGTCAGTGAAAGTTGTTTTTGTGGTTATGTCTATTTTTGTTTATGTTTTTATTTTTTCGTAAATTTTAATAAATATAAAATAAGATGATTTTCGCTAATTTGGGTTCTACCGTTTAAGGTAAATAAAAAGTTTTTACTGTCACTACAATAAATATGTCACTTGCAAAACCAATAGCAGTTTTAGAATGACATCATAATATGTATCACACCAGTGTTGTAAAGTACTTTGCAACACTAGTGCTGTAAAGTACTTTGCAACACTAGTGTGATATAACGCATTTTCTATGCATGAAATCAGTGTGCTATTTGCTATTTTCACAAGTGGTCGTTCCGAAGGCGCGTTATAAAGAAGTTGTGCAATTTTTTTCGGAATGTCAAAATTTGAAATTCATTATCGGCTCGAAAGGGATAAAACGCCATATTTTAAATGCAACAAATAATAATATACAGGGTAGTCTCTAAGTAATGGGCCAAATTTCAACTGGAGAATTGTGACCTTAAAATATTGCGATGTACCTAGGCTTACCCCAGTACAAAAGTTGGTATAAACTGGAGACACAAGGTGTTCAAAAATATTTTAAAATTATTTTAATATTATTTGAATTATTTTGGAGCTTGTAATAAACTCGGTATCTAGGGGTTTTCTAACAAAAGTTATTTATATCTAATGTTAGGTTTTAGGTGTTAACTAGAGGACGCCACTAACACTAATGTCTCTAAAACATTCCAACATTTTTGTACTACTCTGTATAAACCATTTAAGTTAACCAAAAATTGTCTTATGCTTTCTAAAACAAAAAGGTGTATTTTGTAGGAATGGCTCTGAGCCACCATTTTCAAGCTGTTTAAGTGGTTTAGTGAAACCAAAAGTATATGGATAATACATTAATTAATTCGTCAATGGGCAGTTGTAGTTATGGCTATATGATGTTTTTAAGCCATTTTGGTACCACTAAATAACTTAATGACGAATATCTAGAAAATGTGTAAAAGGCATTGGAGAGTTTAAAATTTTACTCGAATGTTGCATATCTACAAGAAAGCACTTGCGTAATGACTTAGAATGGGTTAAAAAGGCACTTTACAATTTGGTATACTAAATCGCATTATTATTTTTTGAAAAATAGGTAAAAACTTACAAAAGTATGTCATTTTAGGCCATTGTTCCCAATCTGAATCACTGGCAAATCATTGACGACTTTGAAGCGACGTAAAATCCGTCCACGTCCACGTCCGCGCTGCGTGGCTGGGTATGTAGCGAGGAGCGGCACTGGCGAATTGTTGCACGTCTGGACGCGGCTTAATGTAGGTAATATTTGTACCAAAATATAAATATAAGAAATAAAAGTTAATGTAATATAAAAATACCAAACAAATAACTATTTTTTTATATACAGATCACTATGTTAACTACATATTATATCTATGTTGTAATGGTAGTAATAGGATTCAAAAAAGTAATATTATAATTTTGGATACAATTTGTTTAATAAATTGTCGTAAAAGTATCTATTTTTAAATTTATGAAGGTAATTTGGAAGATTTTAATAAGACATTTTATGAGTAATAAAAGTCATACTTATTGCTCTGTAAATCGCACAAACTTGTATTTTTCCATAAACCATTTCAATACAGGTGCATAAATATGAGATTTATAATATTTTCTTTTTATTATTTATACAATTTATTCTTTTATATATTTATACAACAAAATCAGATTAACTATCTTGGGGTATCGGTCCTAGAGGGTTGCTGAATAAAACTACTTTTGTGCTACTCCAAGCTTGAAAATTTTATTTTCTTCATCAGGGCTACAATAATGGAATTCCTAAATTAGTTTAACGAGCTTTTAAGATAACTTAAAATTGTAATTAAAAAAATTAATTAAAGAAAGAAATTACTACTTACTGCTACATGTAATTAAATTGAAGATATTTCTTACAAAGAACAGTTGGCATTTTCACAAAATCAATACCAATTATTAACCATACTGATTAATTAAAATTTTAATTTATGCAGAATGTGTATGTTCTTTGATGGTATTTGATACCTATAAGATGGCGTGAATGCGTTTTTTTAAGGATCTTTTACAGGATTATTTGTTGAACTATTGCTAAGGTTATCTTAATTTAGTCTTAGTTAAGTTAGGTTATAACTAACTTTAGTGGATAATCAATTTTTTTGAATTAAATTAGAGCAACCAACCACATGTAATGTTAAGCAAAGCTAAAAAAGCCTGGTTGAAGGCGCTAAAGGTGGAAAAATCAAGAAAAAAGGGAAGAAAACCACTTCAAACCAAAATCCTCTTCCTTTTAATAAAATAAATTTAAAAAATTAATCAGTATGGTTAATAATTGGTATTGATTTTGTGAAAATGCCAACTGTTCTTTGTAAGAAATATCTTCAATTTAATTACATGTAGCAGTAAGTAATAATTTCTTCTTTAATTAATTTTTTTTTTAATTACAATTTTAAGTTATCTTAAAAGCTCGTTAAACTAATTTAATTCCATTATTGTAGCCCTGATGAAGAAAATAAAAATTTCGAAAAAGCTTGAGTAGCACAAAAGTAGTTTTATTCAACTAGCCCTCTAGGACCGATACCCCAAGATAGTTAATCTGATTTTGTTGTTTAACTAGTCGGTCAAGACTACCCTTTCCCTTTTATATATATATATATATATATATATATATATATATATATATATATATATATATATATATATATATATATATATATATATATATATATGTATATATATATTAAGTTCTGCATGATCTAAAACCTGAAATGTAATCATTAAATATAATTTTTTGCAGTGGTATACGAGGTATGTCAAAAGATAATAATTTTCCACAAAAGGTAGGTAAATTTATTTTTTAAATTAAAAAAATCCTAAAAGAAAAGGTTGTTGGATTAAAAATACCTTTTAAATATGCAGATTGGATTTACTTTTAGAAAAAAAAAACACCTTTTTTTTCTGCGCCAACCAGCATTTCGCAGTTTTTACATTTCGTAAGCTTTCCTTAACTTGTTATTTTTAAATAAGTACCTATGCACAAATGTACAAAATTAATTTTTTATCGTTCACATAAAAAAAACAAAATATATTTTTTAAAATACACAAGTTTGCATATTTGAAAGCTATTTTAAATCCTTAACATATTTTCTTAACATAAATGTTCAATATTATGAAAAATACAGGTACTTTCCTTTCGAGCAAAATAATATTTTTTGACATACCTCGTATACTACTGCAAAAAAAAATAGCTGATAATTAATTTTCACGTTTTGGACCGTGCAGAACTTTTTATTAAAAATAACTTTTTTCGTAAAATTAGTAATAAAAAGTTTTTATATGGTGCGAACTTAAGTAGACACGCTGTATAACTTGAAATAGAAAAAGTACTATCATACTATTACTTTGAGAATTACTTGATGTTTAAGAAATTTGTAAAAATGCAAAACTTTTAAAGTAAACTTTCTGCTATTAGTGGTACTAAGAGTCATTATTACAATGACCTGCCAATCTTAGTATTAGTTATAATAATATCAATACTAGGGTTGCCACCTCTCCCGGTTTGGACGGGAGTCTTCCGGTTTCGGCACTTAGTCTTTCGGCTCCCGGTCAAGAAGTAATTTTTCCTGGTTACTAAGGAACACACGAAAACAGTGTAATATAGTACAATATATAAGAAAAACAAATGTATTATTGAAAGGGGACCTTTTCTTTTTGCTCTTTATTTTTATTTTTAAATTATAGAACAAATTATGTTCTTGGTCAAAATTTGCCTGGTACGCCAATCCTCCCGGTCATTAACAATAAAAGGTGGCAACCCCTAATCAATACAATACCGATGTTAAGTAGTAGACATTATGCGACATTGGGTAATATCATTGACGTGTAGTAAATAAAGGATAAAAGGTCATTGGATGGTATGAATAAAAATAAAGTAGATGCTAATACTCCAAGTATAGGCATTTACTTCGAAGTATTTACTTCAAAACTGAAGTAGGTACTATATTAGGAATATCCGGAACTTAATATGGCCTCGAGCACGATACCCAGCGTAAGCGTCGAGCAGCTGATTTAAAAATTTTTCATAACTTTTCCCTCATAGATATTTGCAAATAGAATAATTATAACAAGCAAGTTCTTTTATTCTTGCATAAAGACCAAAGACAGCGCTCTCACATTTCCCGCTCAACGCTGGCCGCTGACGCTGGCGCTTAGTATCGTGTCTAAGGTCTTATAAAACATAGCGTAGTATTTACTTCGACTAGCAGCAGAAACGTTAAGCTAAGCAGATGCATTTTTTTATTAAATATTATAATGTTTATTGCAACATTAGCAAAGTTGGAAATATGTTTTGTATTGAATGTGGAAGACAATGATTCAGTAGTAAAAGAAGAATTTCGGACTTATTTGATGTAATTTGGAAATAATTTACAAACCTCTTTACGAGTAGATAATTAGTATGTAAACTTAGTAGCTGTAGAATTTTTTTGGTTTATACTTAAAAACAGAATAGATATTGTTTGGATTGCAGGTTGTGTAAATAAATTAAATAAAGACAATGGAGGTCTATAAATACTTTTAATACTCTCAACTAAATCATTATGCTATACATTTAAACAGGCGCTTTTTAGTGCTGTTTAAAAGTAATAACCCGAAAAAAATAAATATAAATGTCCAATTTAAAGGAACAACTACACGGGAGTAGTAGATGCTTCATGTTATAGTACCTACTATGTACATACTACAGTTTGAAGAATTGTCCAGGAGAATACTGCCGGAAGTAAGTATTTATTCTTTAGAGTAAATACAACGAAGTAAATACTGCTATTTGTAGTATAGGTACCTACTTAATTTTTATTTATAAGGCCAATATTGACATGTTAAAAAATAAACTAAAACTTTAACCATTTGTGCTTAAACCTTGAGTTAGAGTTGGCACAACATTTTTCAACCAGCTCTTAGCACTAAAAAGTACCACATGTTAAAAAAATAAGTTAAATGCGTAGTCAAAGATATTTTAAAATTGGTAATTTAAAAATTCCAGCAATTAACGGCAAAATTCTAAAATTAAATAAATTTCGTTTTAAAAAGTAACAGTAAATTATTCAATAGGTAGTATTTGACAAATAAATATTTAATAATCCCACCAAAACAGAAATGCGAAAAAAGTAAGCCAAGTTCAATTCCAAAATGCTTGGCTTTGGGCTTAGCTGCAAAAATAATGGATATCTAAATGAGTGCAAAAATTTGTACAAAATCCAAATATGTATAAGGTCTTTAGGTATAAAAGTTAAAATGTTTTTTTAATTCTAATAAAAACCAGCCAATTCAAATCTAACCTAATTTAAGATATCATGATAAACAACCAGGTAGTATGACTGGATTATATGCAGCATCAAAAAATTTGCATACTATAATTGGTAAATTATCAATTTTTTGGATAAAATATGCTTTAAACAAAACATTATAGGCTCTTTTTTTAAATTATAGATACTTAATAAATATTTTAATAAAATTAATCTTTTTATATATCAAAAAAAAAACTACTACTAAATATTTGTTAAATATCTTCATTTTAAAAAGCAGCAGAATAATGAGTGGTATGATGCTAATATGTAGGGTATATATCCCTAGGGTTACTTTACATAATTATCGTAAAAACATCCGTTTACTGCCTTTTCTGTTTGTAAAAAACTTGACAGGTTTGAAATCCGTCAGAAATTGGCCAATAAATCATTTTAAAAGTCGTTCTAGATATCTATGGCATAACCGCTTGTTTATTTTTTTCAGTCAAATATAACAGGCAGGTTTAGGTATGCGGTTATATTTGACTATAAAAAAATGAACAAGCAGGTTATGACATAGATATCTAGACGACTTAAAATACTTTTTTGGCAAATGTCTGACAGCTTTCGAAACTGTCAAGTTTTTTTACAAAAGAAAAAGGCAGTAAACGGATGTTTTTACGATAATTATGTTAGGTAATGTGTAATAAAACTAAATTTATTAAGTTAGGAAATATTCTGCTTTTGATTTATAAACCCAAAACTGCCTATTTTTGTAAATACTTTTGTGATCGGCAAGCGCATGGTTACGGTTAGATAACCCTAGGGTTATATAACCTACGTGTTAGCATCATACCACCAAAATAACAGTGTTTGCTAGAATAAGTGTTACAAGAGGACAAATAAACCAAAATTTTTAAATAAAATTTTTACATCTATTGGTAATTAATATACAGGGCATGTTATAACAAGAAATATAAAAATGTCCAGCAAAATACTACTTTAATTTTGAAAAATGGAACAAAATTGTATAAGTAAATGTTGTACAGAACTAAATTTTATCCCAAAATTCAAGGCAAAGTATAAGAGTAAAAAAAACGTTATTTTTAATTATTTACATAACGAATTACGCATGGCAACTTAAATAATTAGCAAGCGCGAGCCAAAGAAAATATAAAATTTATTAATTTTTATTATTTATTAAAATTAGATGCCTTAAGCCAAGTATTTTAAAAACTGTTAATGCATAATGTCAAAAATTGACAAAACTTTAATTCTTTAAATTTAAATTTTGACAATAAATTTAATTCTTTACAACTTTTACTTTTATAATTATCCTATTTTTAAAAATGAAGGTACTTTGCTCTTGGTCATTTTTCGTATTTTTAGTTATAACTCGCCCTGTATATTACCAATTGGAGTCCATTTGTCCTCCTGGGACAAACTGTTCATATTTTTTTAACTTTTATTTCTAGAAAACTATATAGGTAAAATATATTAGCGATAAAAAGGGCCTAAATGTATAAATGCATATGCATATAAACAAATCCATATAATCTGCTCTGCAGACACAAGACTGGTATTAAAAGATAAACATAACATTTGCAAACTGAGAATATAATTTGGTATAAGATGTTTGACTGATTAAAAAAACGACTTTTTTCTTAATTATGTGAAAAATATTGTTAAAAATAATTTTAAAAAAAATTGTAAATTCGGCAGCCCTTAATATTAATCATAAGATGTCATGCATAATAAATTTCAATTTCCCATATGACCATACACCATATAACATAGAAAAGCTCGTTTTTTTTTAATTTAGAATTTTATAATTTTTTATTGGTTTATTAAAAAGACTGAAACAAGTCATTATCTTGTATAAAATTAAACGCTTTACCAAAAAGCTCTCCTATAATTTTTTGATGAACCGACAACCACACGTTTCGAATTTATTTAACTTTAAAATATATTTTATAATATATTTCCATTTTTTTTCAATTTTTTGACGATTTTAAAAGTTAAATAACTTACGGAATGCATCGGTTAATCAAAAATAATAATGGATTTTTTTTTTTAGGGCGTTTAATTTTATAAGGTGGGTGGACCATGTAAGGCCACTATAACAAATAAACAGTTTTTCAGTTTTTCTTAGTGTATTTGGGAAATAAACTAAAAAAAACAAATATTTTATAACGCTGTCTTGTATTGTGTAACACAAAAATTACTTTTTTTTAATTTTGGATGTAATCACAATTTAATAAACTTTTCTTACGCTCTTTCAGATGGCCTTGCAAAGAACAGGGCTTTATACAAGGCCAATATAAATTCATCATCATTCAATTAAGTCATTAGACTTAAAACTAAAGTACCTAAGAATAATCAAAATATTTGCTTTTACTAACACTACATAAATAGTTCTTTTATTTAAAAGAAACCTTAAATGCTTAACATAATATAAACTTCTTTTAAAAACCCAACGAACATTTCTTAAACATTCCGTTTATCTGAAAATATTAATGGAAAATATTTAAAAATTATAGAAAGAACTTTTATATCGATAAAAAATTAGTTGCCAATGCGTTTTAAAACAAAATTATAATAATAATAAAAACACCTATACAGGCCCTTTTATGGGTTTATTCTTTAAAAGGCCAAAATGTTCCTATAGAGGCCAAAGTGACCATTGACAAATTCTCTGTGACAAGTTTTTATATATTTAAAAAAATTATTGGTAATACAGACTGAGTAACCTACAACAGCAAATAGTCAGTCTTGTCCTAAGATTAAAAAGTAAAAATATATGAAAGTTTGTAAATGTTCCTAGTAAGGCCCAGGTACCCTAGCAAGGCCAATCTTAAAATTTTTGATTGGCCTTAAAAGGAACCACCGGCCTTTATACGAACCGATATTTTAATAAAAATCAAAACAAAATTACATTTTTTATTCAGTGTCGCAACAAATCCTCATATGACAATTTACAGTAAAAAAGTGAGATAATAATGGGTAGTTTACATAAAAAAAACTAACCATTTGCTGTGGGTGCAAATTACAATTTTAACGTCGACGACCGAACTCCAAGAAGCAAGGGTCCGCATTAGCAACATAGCGTTGTTAGCGGCTCGGTGCTACGTCTGTGTCCTTGTGTTTAATGTAGCTAAGTGTAAATGAAAGGAATTTTTTATCAGATGGGAATACCTATGACTTTTTATAGTTGGCCCTCAAAGGAGCATGGCCTTCCATTATCCACCAACCTTACAAGAAACCGATTTGGTCCAGCTTTTCTGATTAACCATTAAAAAGTAAAAAAATCTAAACTCAATAAAAACACGATTTTTTATGTTAGTCAAGTGGGAAATGAAATTTTATATGCGGAACATTTTAATGTTGTACTGTTGCTTCCACAGAAGTTTTTTTTGTATTATTTCCCACAATATTTTTGGTATACTTCTAAATAAAATCTATTTTTTAAGTAGTCTAAGAAGTTATATTTTCTGTCCATTCTTATACAGCAAGTAGTAACACTTCTTTATTAAGCTGTATTATCTTGATTACAGCTTGTCAAAGTAATATTAAGCTAAAAACTTGTTTCTTATACAAACTTTAACTCTTTAATATTAAGATAATATGTCAGATTAAACTAATTAAACTTTATTCTTTAATGTTTTCGCCTCTACAGTCTGAGCCAGTGAAGTATGTATTATCTTAAAAATGTGATATTTTATGCAAATAAATAAAAATTTTCCGGATGTTCAATTTAAAATCTAAAAATTGCAGTAATTGGAGTCATATTTCAGACTGTCCACGAATGGGGTTTACAAGACGCCAAATGGACCAAAAATTTAATTTTTTCAAATAAAAGTAATTCTTTACAAAAAATTTTGATTGTAAAAACAATATGATTTACGAGAAGAACATGTTAATTTTTATATACATGGTTTTTAAAAACTTAAAAAACATGATTCTTAAGCAAAATGTCATCACAAAAAAATGTTAAGAATAAAGTGTGTAATGGATAACAATAATAAAACAAAATTTTATTAAGCTTTAAAATTTGGCAAAAATGCCATGATCACATTCGTTTACAGCTAGAAAATAGTGTTGTGTAGGAAAGCAGGTGTTAAAGCTTATTTTTTTAAAGTTATTTTATTATGAAAATTTAAAATACTTAATCAATTTTTGATAACTTCAAAATTAGTTTTATAGAACTTTTAATACCTCCATAACAATATTGAAGTCAATTAAACTGCTATTCTTAATTATATTTTTAACTTAAAAAATGTTTTTTTAAGTTAAACAAACTCGACATTTTCTCCTCGTGATTCATATTTTTTACATTTTTTTTATAAAAAATAACTTTATCTCGACAAATAAAATTTTTGATCCATTTGTCCTCTTATAAACCACGTCCTTAAAGAGTCTGTTTATCAATAAATACACAACACATATGTATGCACAGCGTATCTTGCCAAATATTTTTTTATATTACCTCTAGGAAAAAAAAGCTGCTTGCTAAGAAGTTATCTTTTTACAAAAATATTTGCGTGTAAGGTCGCTTGAAAAAGGTCCTGTTTTTTAAATTAATATAATAAAAATCGATTTGTGCGGTACGGTTTTTTTTTCGGCCAAACTACAAGTCTTGTAAGAATAAAATTAAATAGTAAAAATTTAGGTAATAAAAAGATCTACAACTTTTGTATTTACACCTATTTTTCATAACGTCAAAATTTGTGCAAATTATTAAAATAACCAAATTTTTGGGTTTTTGGTTTTATTTAAAACAAAAAAATAATATTTTTTACGCAATCTTCGGGATTTAAAATATATGCCTTTATTCACTTTTTTGTTTTACAAGTACCTTTAAAAAAAAATAAAAATAACGTGTTAAGATATCGGCATTTTTAAGGAAGTGGGTGAGATTTTTCTTTGTTGAAATCTCTACTTGGTAGTCTCTAATGGTATAAAAATATACATTACCATAGAAAATTTTACCAGAAAATTAATTTTCATAGGACTAGAAATTTTTCTGAAAATCGACTTAAACTGTTTTAACCCTTTAAAACTCACCCCTTTACCGACCTCGGATCGCCTGTAATTTATTTCTTCTTAAATTTTTGATATTTTCTCTATATTTTTTAATGGTTTTCATCCTTTTATAATTTTATGTGGTTTCAAGAATCAACCCCGGTCTAATACCGATTTAAAAACCGAATATGATTTTTTTGCATTTCCTGAAAATATTTACCATGTATTTTTTTACACCAATAAAATTATTTTAACGACCAAACCAACAACCGTCATTTTGAAAAACGCCGATGTTTTGACACGTGAATTTTTTAATTTTAAATAAGGGTACTTTTGTGATATAAGGTAACAAATTTTTTTAAAAATAAATATTTTAAAGCAAAAAATTATAGTGTATTTAGGAAATGCAAAGATACGTACCAAATTTTGTAAAAATAATTTATTTTTGTAAAAATAAAAAAACAAAAATTTGGTTATTTAATTTCTTCACAAGCCAAAATACTAAAGAAATAGATCTTTGCATTGCCTACAACTTTGCCATTTAACTTTAAAAAAAACGTATTTCACACTTAACACCCTCTTCCCCTTCCCGACCTAAAATCGCCTCTAATTTATTTTTCCTTTAATATTTAGTATATTCTTTACCTTTTTAATGGGTCTTAATTCTACTTTTTTTTGATTTTTGCCTTTTTAAAGGCTTCTGGCACTGGTCTTTAATAATTAAACAAAAAGTAAGTACCATATTTCTAGTTGGTAGATAATCAATTTTTTTAACTTAAATAAAATAACCCGAATTATAATGACAAATAATAAATAGTAAACTATTTTTTGTTTTGGTAATAATTATGTATAGTTATAGTACAGCTTTATATTATTAATCGGCTGATTTTTTTTTTAATTTATAGAAAAATAGCCCAGAAACAAGTCAGGATATTAATGTTATTTATCCTTAGTAGTACACTCTACTTTTGGAAATAATTTTATATTTTTTCCATATTATAATATTTATAAAGCAAAGGATTAATTGGTGGTTTACTTTTTATTATTAATCAATTTTTGCCCTAAAATTATACTTTTTTAATTTTTAATAGCTGTTTCCCTTACTTAAATCATTTTACTAACTTTTAATATTCTGTTAATAATTAACCTGTATTTGTAATTTTTTGGATAATTTTTAATACCTTGTAAATATTGTAAAAAACTTTAAATCTGGGAAGCGCCAGCGTCAGTCTTCTTTTCTCTCTCAATTGATTGTCCAATAAAAATAAAAATAAAAACGGTGTTTCATTTCAAATTGTAAAAATTACTTATTACCACAAAAAAGTAATCCATCTTAAGTTTTAAAAAACTATGTTTTTCACATAATTTTTGTAAAAACTTGCTACTAAGCCGACTTTACTGTACCGGGAAAGCCAAATTCGACGCTTGTTGTAGGGAACTCATAGTTATGTATATTCAACATGTTTTTAATCAAGCTTACTGGTGAAAACCGCATTTCACTGTCATTCATTGTTTACTCGCTACAGCGTGTTTCTTAATTTCTTGCATTTTCTTTAGTTTTTTAAAGATTAGATTAGATTAGATTAGGAGGTGGATTGCATATCCTATAACACTGCAACCTGCTCAGGTTTATTGTGTGTCCTCCGTCCATAGGTTAGAGCACGCTATCCAAGCCGGTCTGTTTAATCAGACTCCACAAGCTTGAAACTGGCCCCTTGGTATATCTTGCCGCTTTAGGTTTTTCTTCACCCAGCCTTGCAAACCGCAGACGACAAAGGGCTTCGCAGTAGCACCATACGTGTTCTGCGGTTTCTTCCTCCTCCTGGCAGAACCTACATAGGTTTTCTTCTGCCAGGCCCATAGTTTCCATGTGTTTATTCAGTCTGCAATGACCTGTCAGTTGACCCACTATTATTCTTACTGCCTTCCGGTTATAATTCAGAAGGTCTTTTGTAAATTCTGGCGAGTAAGCCTTGATGAACACTTTCGCCTGACGCTGTCCTGGTGTTCTCCTCCACCAGTCTTGTGATTCCCTCATAATCCATGATCTAATGGATGACCTTACCTGGCATGATGGAATACCACAGTAGGGCTCAGGACCTACCATTGTCCTACCAGCCCCCTCCTTTGCCAATTTATCGGCTTCTTCATTGCCTTCGTGGCCTTCGTGTCCTGGTACCCAGGCAATGGTTAGCTTGTTGGACGCACCCACCTCTTCCAGGGCAATTACGCAGTCCCGCACCAGCTTGGAGCTGATTTTGCATGAACTGAGTGCCCTGATGGCTGCCTGGCTGTCCGAATAGATTACTATGGTTTTATCCTCATAGCTCCTTCTGATGATTTCCTAGCACATTGTTCTATGGCTACAATTTCGGCCTGGAACACAGTAGGGTATTGTCCGAGACCCAAGTTTATTTTCGTCCTTGGTTTGTCCCCATATATACCTGCTCCAACTCCTTGGTCTGTTTTGGAGCCGTCTGTATACCAGATTAGGTCGGCTTTAATGGGAGGCCCTGCCACCCAGTCCTTTCTATCTGGTATTAAAGTTTGAAAACCTTTGTTTAGATAGTAGCTTGGTACCATTTTATCTGAAGGCATCTCACACACTGAGTTGACTTCTTGGTCCTCCTTGAATCTCCATTGTATGGCCCTTTCCTGTCTTATGATAGGACTCTGGCCTTGTTTGAGACGGTATTGTACCGCTTTTACTTCACCCTGTATGTAGATGTGAAGTGGCGGTAGATTAAGCAGCGCTTCCAGTGCTGCAGTAGGGGTCGATTTCATGGCCCCCGTAATACATAGACAAGCGAGTCTCTGTATACTTTGTAATTGCCTTATTGCCGTCTTTTGTAGCGTCTTTGCACCCCAGGCAATTGACCCGTAGGTTATCATTGGTCTGACGACCATTTTGTATAACCATAGGTTCATCTTCGGACTGAGTCTCCAATTCTTTCCGCAAAGTCTTCGGCATCTACCCAGGGTAGTTCTTGCCTTCTGAGTGACTTTGCTTAAGTGTGGTCCCCAGGTTAGTTTTTGGTCAAAGATGACTCCTAGATATTTAACCTCTTTTGAAAAGGGGATTTCCACTCTGTTGAGCCTGGAAGGTCTTAGTCCTTCAAGCGCTCTTCTTTTTGTGAAAGGGACGGTTATTGTTTTATGAGGGTTGACTGAGAGTCCCTCCTGTTTGCACCATTTGTCAACGATGTCTACGGCGTTCTGCATTCTGCCTGATATGTGCTCTAGGTGACCCCATTGACTACAATGACGAGGTCATCAGCATAACCCAGGCAGTTGTACCTTTCACCAGTCAATTTGTCGAGAAGTTCATCTACCAGGACTGCCCAATATAATGGCGATAGAACGCCTCCTTGTGGACAGCCCCTCCCCACTTTAGCCTCCATTGTTACTGTGCCTAAGGTGGATCTTATGACCCTGTTTCTCAGGCTGGCTTCGATCCAGTTGCAGATCGTGTCGGGGATTCCTTTTTCCTTAGCGCGTTCATTAGTGAGAAAGTTGGTACGTTGTTGAACGCGCCTTCTATATCCAAAAATGTTGCCAACGCCACCTCTTTGTCGTCAATCGACTTTGCCAGGAGTCTGTTTAGATCGTCTAGTGCTAGATCCACAGACATTCCTGGTTGGTATGCGTATTGGCGCTTGTTCAGAGGATTCCTATGAAGGGTGCTTCCTCTGATGTATCTATCCACTATTTTTTCCAATGCTTTCAGCAGGAATGAGGATAGACTGATTGGTCTGTATGACTTAGGCGTCCTTTCTAGGGATTTGCCTACCTTGGGTAGGTAGATCACCCTTGCCTTCTGCCATAATTTGGGTATGTAGCCCCAAGCTACACATGCTCTGAAGATTGTGCATAAGTGTGGCGTTAGGATGTCCTGCCCTTTTTGCAACAACACTGGAAAGATTCCATCCAGGCCTGGCGATTTGAACGGCTGGAATTCGCCTAAAGCCCATCTGATGGAATTGTAGCTTACCACCTCAGCTGCTTTTTTCCAATCCACTTTCTTCGGGCGTTTTGGCCTATCAGTGGGTTGGGTTAGCCTTGTTGAGTTGGTGATTATTGACGAGCCCGGGAAATGTGTGCTTATTAGCAGCTCCAGGCTCTCCTCCGTTGTGCTCACGTACGAGCCATCTGACCTCTTTAGCATGCCGGGTTCTTGATCAGAGCCCTCTTTTGCCATGATTCTGTGCACTCTAGCGCACACGGGAGTTTCTGAAATCTCCTCGCAGAATTGTTCCCAGGACTTTCTTTTTGCCCTGCGAATCTCTTTGTTGTACTGCGTAAGTTTCGCTTTGTACGAGTTCCAATCATGGTTGACTTTGGCCTTGTTAAATAGCCTTCTCACCTCGGCCCTAAGGTCCTGGAGGTGATTATTCCACCATGCTGTCTTTCTTTTCAGTTGTCTTACCGTTTCTGGACAGTTTGCCTCGTAAGCCGCCTGAATGGCTTCGCTTATTTGTTCTACTGCCAGATCAAGATCTCTCACTGTGACTATTTTAGCTATTCCGCCCCCAAGCGACTCCTTGAGTGTTGCTTCAAAGCCATCCCAATTTGTCCTCCTGGGGTTGCGGAATTTGCTTACCGTCAGTTGTGAGGTTTTTATGTCATACCTTATGTGGCGATGATCCGAGCACGATGGCTCTTCGGAAACATGCCAATTAGTTATTTCATCGCTTACATTGTGGCTACAGATTGTGAGGTCAAGGACCTCACGCCTAGTTAATGTAACGAAAGTTGGTTCGGAGCCTATGTTGGCTATATCTAACCCTTCACCTGAAATGAATTCTAAAAGAGACTCACCTCTGTTATTAACATTGGTGCTTCCCCAGATTGTGTGATGGGCGTTCATGTCACCTCCTATCACCAGTTTCAAACCTCTTCCCCTACAGTGGGCCACTATGTCCCCCAAGAGATGTGGAGGACAGGTCCTCTCTTCGCCAGGGAAGTAGGCACAGCAAATCACCCAGGTCTCGGTGCCTCCATCTGCTGTTGTGGCTGTGGTCTTTGCTGTAACAAAATCGCCGGAGCAAAGCTCCGGAATTAGTGTACAATTTAAGCGTTTACTATTATAAATGATGCAGGCCCTGGGGTTCGGGGCCTCTGCATCGTACAATAGCTTACCACCACTTGAGCTGAGTCCTCTAATGGTTCCTTTGTTCAGCCATGGCTCTTGGATTAGGGCCATATCCAGGCCTTTCTTTTGGAATCTCCTACCAATTATGGCAGAAGCCGCCTTTGCATGGTGGAGATTCGCCTGGAGCACCTTTATTAGCTCCATCTTTAGGATGAGGTTGGGCTGGGGGAGCGGCTCTTTAAAAGATCCTCCTCCATCCTGGCTGTGTCCTGTTGCTGGGTGGCCTGTGGCCTTTTCAGCGGACTGACGCCACTTTGGATAAGAGGCTCCTCGGAGCCGCTCTCCCGTTCCACCTCGGCTTCTTTCACTTCTTCGGCCTCAGTGGCTTTTGACGTTCCCGGTTTATCCGGGAGGTCTTGGCCTTTGGCTTCGGGCCTTTTGGCCTGCTTGAGCCTAAACTTTAGCCTTCCGAAGTTGTAATATGGACTCATGTCCATTTTCTGGAGGGTTTCCAGAGACAGTTTGTCCATAGAGAAGGTCCACACCTGGCCCTTGTCCGTTGGTGTGGCCCCCAGGACTTCCACAACTTGGTGTTAAGACCTTTGTTGCTTATTGATAGTCTCTTAAGGACTCTTTCAACAGGCAACCGGCTACCTTTGTCATCTGGGACAAACACCGTGCAAGTTACAGGTTTTGGAATGTCCTCACCTGTAAGTGCTTTCAGCACCGCTCCCTCCCAGGGCTTTAGTGTTGGTGTTACATTTGCTAGCCATTCCGCGCTGGTCTTGTCCGCGCACGTGACTAGAAAATGTCCTGGCCTATGGTTGCACTTTTCAAAGCGCACCTGAGGGCCTTCATCCGGAATGCCTTCGTAGGCTTCCGTAACCGCTGCTTGGACTTGTTCCATCGTCTCGGTTGACATCTGGGCCTCTGGGTAGCCTTCCAGTACGATGGCAACCTTTTCGCAGCTAGCAGCTTCCTTGTAGGACTTTGGCTGCTGTCCACTTGTCGTTTTTGTACCAGCCACCCCTCTTGGCTTTTTGCTATGGGGCCTCTGTGGGGTGCTGTCCTCAGACCTTGGTCTCTTTTTAGGTTTGTCTTTGCCTGACGTGGCACTTATGAAATTGGCCTTAATTACGGCTCTTTTGGCTTCGACCTGGCTCTCGCCTTTGTCGATCCGTTCTTGCACTCTCGCTTTAGATTTGCCGGAAATACTGGCCGATAGGACCTCCTCTTCCGTCATGCTATTTATTTCCTCTAGGGATTTAGCTCTAAAGTTTTTGGGTTTTTCTTTGCTACTCATAATGTTCCCACGAGTAGCGGAGGAATTACTTGTCAATCCACGCCAGTGCCCCGCTTGACATGGATAAGGCTGCATACAGGGGGTGTCGCCCGGTAGCCCCCGGGGAACGTTAAAGACCGCATGTAACCCTGCGGCCATACAAGCCCTCGGCACGTTGACCATCCACCTTAGCTTTGGGTTGTGTGAGCTGTGTGTAATATGTGTGAAAACCGGCTCACTCTCTCATCAAAAGTGAGCAGGTGTGTTGTGTGAGTTCGTGTGGGTGTGCTCCCTCCTCCTTGGCTGGGCTTGGGACCAGCTAAAGTCCGTAACAATCATCCACCGCTCTGCCCTGTGGAGGCTTAGCCGTGGGCGATCTCCGCACGGACCTTAGGCGGAGTTTAGTTTTTTAAAACTTTCTTTATTTTTAGAGATTTTTTAATTTTGTAAAACCTTGTTTTAGCAACTTCTTATGCAGACTGCAGATATTACTTTTTTTTCAAAGCAACACACTCTTGACATTTCTATTTATTTTCGGAAATTTTAAACGAAACACCCTGTATATTTTTAAGTAATTAAGTGTTCAAAAAATTACATTTTCTAAAATGTATGTACACTTCATATTTTTTTAGTCCATTTTTAAGATATTATTGCCTATTTTGTCATTTATTACTGATATTGTCTGGAAAGTAGGCCATAAAGAAAATATTCATGTTTTACTTTAAATAATCCTAATCACAAGCAATTGAAATTTGTTAAGATTTTACAAATAAGTTGTTATTTAATATAACACACGACAATTATTTTTACGTATGCAGGTACCTAATAAAAAACAAATGCACAAAATTCAATTTGTATTAAAAAATATTTGCTACATTAAATAGTAACGTAATAATTAAACCTTATTAAAAAGATTTTAGGGTAAAATATACACAAAATAAATTAGTTTTCTGGTAACATTATATTATTTTTTGCCCTTATTTACGTTAATAAATTATTATTATAAATGGGTTTCCACTACAACAGTTAATAAAATACAAAAGTTTAATCGAGATTTTATACAGTAAAACCTGCATAGTTTTTCGTGGCCTACTTTCCAGCCGATATCAGTAATAAATGACAAAATAGGCAATATCTCAAAAACGGATTGAAAGAAACGACGAAAAATAGCGAAATGCGGTTTTTACCAGTAAGTTTGGCTTGTAATTTGAGCCTCGCAAAATAAGTGTCAGTTTTAGTGTTAAATATACAAACATATCATTTTTGCAAAAAAACATCAAAACCGTCCCTGTATACAACAATTAAAAAGATTTACAAATATGTAAACATAAAGTAATATTTTTTACAAAAAACGAAACATAAATTCATTACATATTGCAGACACATGCGACAATCTGTTATGGAAATGTGATTTTTTATTGCTTTGCTGCTGAATGCACAAATTTATGAGTTATAGGGGTGAGCAATCAAGCTAGGATTTACTGTAACATGGATTCGACATGGGGTTTAGTTTTTTGCACTGTTAATAAAAGAAAATTTAAATAAAAAACAGAATAGGGGAATAAAAAACAATAACACATATTAACAGAATTCTAATAAAAATAATATTTTAAATCCGTAATATAAACCATATTAACCCTTAAGCAGGCGAGTGGGTGTCAAATTGACCCCTAGCTTTGTCAATTTTGTAATAACCAAAAAAAATTTTTAGGTACCTTCCTAAAACCTCGTTAGGTATATGCTCATAACAAAAACAACACCATGCATTCAAAAATTTTACGTTACTTGCGACTAAGTCAGTTTGCCCCTTACGCGTCTCCTAACGTTACAGTTTGGACCAATATGTATATCCAGTTGCGGGAGGTTTAGGGAGTCAAAACAGATGAAGTTTTTGTCCCAGGCAAAAAGGCAACAAGACATTAGATTTTTTATGAAATATAAACAGCCAGTGTGGAAACATCATATTATAAATATTGTGACGTATAAAATTTTGGAATTACATATAGGGTCACTTTACGTCACTTGGGGCAATGTACCATATGGAACTATCTTCTTGGGACAATGAGACCGGTGGACCATCAAAACTAACTTTACATTTTTTAGGACCAACTTAACTTATTGAACTAACTTAATTTGGTACGGGCATACCCCCCCACTCGGGGTAGCCCGTACGGGGGCTGAACTAAAACTTTAACTTAATACTAACTCTTCTTATCTGATAAACAATCCCCCTTTTAATTTCTTTTTCTCTTCTTTAAATATCAAATTTTCCAGTGTTTGTTTTGCATTTTTACGCTACCCAGTTTGTTTAATGTTTTTATTTTATTATTATAAGAGTAACCTAGAAAATTGTTTAATTTATACTTTTAAGACCTTGACACCTCACGTATATTTTTATGTAGCAAATTTCCCAATGTTAAGTAAACTAATTAAAATGTATACTTATTTTAAAATTCCCAAAAATGCATATTTTTAAAATTCCCAAAATGTATACTTTTTTATACTAGGTGTTCACAATATTAATTTGTAAGCAATGTCTAGCTCCAAGACAACAAGAAGGAACAGATTCAGGATAAACTCTCACTTCTGTTTGCTATTGTAAATATTTTAGGTATTATTTTTCAAGAAAAATTGCTTTTTTGTTTTTATTTTATATTTTCCAGGCAAAATATTAAAGTTTTGTTAGAAGTATATGGAATGTAAAAGATTATAATTATTTTTTATTTTAATAAAAAGGGTCTAACTACGATAGTTATTTTTGGCCTCATTTAATTTATTTTATTTAATTTATGTTACCCTAGGCAAAGTATAAAGTTTACTCTTAAGTAATAAAATTAAGTTTTTTGCTTTCCTTCCGTTTTTGTCCCATAATCAGGTATTAAAAAATATTGACAATAAATTCAAATAAAATAACATGTAAATATTTTGTTACAAGCTTTTTCCTGGGAAACTTTTTTATTTAATAAATTTAAAATAGGCACTCAACAAAAAATATAATTTAGCAGTTAAAAATGAACACAAGGAAAAAGTGATTATGGGATAAATATTTGACCCCCGCGCGCCTACTTACAAAACAAAAAAGGCATCGCCGGTTAAATATCTACACTTCTGTACCAAAAAAAACATACAAACAAAATGTTTTTAAATTTATTTATTTTTTTAGGTTTTTTTAAACATTTTAAACAACTTTTAAGAAAGTTGTCACTCTTTTAATAAAGATTTATATTTTATAACGGGAATGCATGAGATTTAAGAAATTTGATGTTATACAGGGAAGAATCAAGTCTTGCGTTGAGACCCTAAAACACTTGGTGGAGTAATATAACATTACAATTTTTCAGCAGTATATTTGATTTTAAAAACTTTTTTTAAATTTTTTAAGTATAATATCTTTATTTTAAAAGTAACAATGAACCACAAATTTTTAAAGCAGATTATAAAATTTGTGTACTGGGTGTTAAATTTTGATTTTACTCTACCTTTAAAATTTTTAATTTTTTAAATAAAAAATAAAAAAATATTTGGTTAAGTTTCGCAGTTTTTAAATCAGTAATCAGATCTATGTTTTTTTCTTAAGATGTACAAAGTACAACAAAAATATTACTAAAAACCCTACATAATACATCACCAGTTTAAAGATCTTTTAAAGACCTTTAAAAGAATAATACATTTTAGTTATTTATTAGATAAGTGAGTTATATTACATATAAGTCACGCAAGAAAGTTTAACCTCGAGCCCGAAGGGCGAGAGAGGTAATTTCTTAAGTGACTTATATGTAATAACTCACGTGTCTAATACAAAATTTTATCCAACACTTTCGTATAAATCGTTTTTAATATCGAAAATATTTAAAAACGTCATCCATTATTTGTTACTTGTCATTGTCAACACCAGCAACAAAATTTTGTATTGTCTATAATTCACTAGTGAGCTAAAGGGTACTTTAGCTCACTAGTGACTTATAGTACACTTTATATCCTCAAAATCTGATCAATTATGTAGATATTATATGTAAGTGTTGGATAAAATATATTTATCCAACACTTACATATAATAGCTACATAATTGATCAGATTTTGAGGATATAAAGTGTATTATAAGTCACTAGTGAGCTAAAGTACCCTTTAGCTCACTAGTGAATTATAGACAATACAAAATTCTTGTTGCTGGTGTTGACAATGACAAGTAACAAATAATGGATGACGTTTTCAAATTATTTTCGATATTAAAAACGATTTATACGAAAGTGTTGGATAAAATTTTGTATTAGACACGTGAGTTATTACATATAAGTCACATAAGAAAATACTCCTCTCGCCCTTCGGGCTCGAGAGTTAAACTTTTCTTGCGTGACTTATATGTAATATAACTCACTTATCTAATAAATAACTATTATACTTCTTTTCAGAGTTGTTGACCGTTACGTCACGTTTCGTGACGTCATATCGAAATTAGGGCACGTCGTATATTATGTCATATACTTAACCAAAAAAAAATGACGTTTTAATTTTGACGTTAGAATATTTATTAAGGTGGTTATACACTTTCGTGATAAATGAAGGCCGTTCCACACTAATGATATCAATACGACATTGCGGTCTTATTAAAATTATATTGGGAATTTAAAGGCAGGAATATTAAGGAAGTATAATTAAATTCCCGATAAAAATAAAACACAAAACTCATATACAGCATGTCGTCTGCTGTTGGTGATTTTAAAACTATTTATTTATTTGACATATAAAAATAAAATTTAAGATATACAGTAGCATTAGAACTACTTAACTAAACCTAGCCTAATTAAACCTAATATTGCCCTTTTGGCCAAAATATTTAGTTTATTTTAACTTACATTAAAGAAATCTGTTACAATATCTATTTATGTTACCAAATATCCTATTAATTGGAGACAAAACTTTGCTTCCAAATTCAAGAACAATCCTAGCATAAGGTATTTACAGTTTGTCCACATATGGGAGACTTTTTTAGTATTTATTTTTATGAAAAAAAGTTACCCTTTACCAAAGTTTTGCTCTCTGACGAGGCGCGAACCGAAGTGGCAAGCAAATAACTTGGTGGCCAGGGGTGAGCTAGTGGAAGATGAAATCTTTAAAGCCCTAAAGAATTCACATACCAATATCTCACCAACTCGCCGCCACTCCTCTTGTTAGTCACTTCAGTGCACATCTTGCCTAAAACAATTACTTAAATGACGGTATTCTACGAAAGAAACTACAATATTTCCCATTTAAAGTTTTTTCGTAACTTTAAGAGCAAATGAGTTAAAGAGATTTGTAAAAATTGCTCAGAGATAGATCATAATAGCCATAAACTGTTTTTACGCTAGTTGTTGTTTCAAAACTAAAATCTTATACAGACAATCGATGCACAAGAGAACAAATGAATCAGGAATTTTATTTTGCGGAAAAAAGTTACTCTTAATAAAATTTCTTGATGGTAAAAAATATAATTCACGCAAAGGAAACGTTGATTTTTGTAACCAGGTTTCATAAAAACTTCAAAAACATGTTTTTTCTAAAGAGTAAATTTTCCTTTTTTTTTTATTTTTAAGCCAAATGTAAATTAATTATTATATTTTTGAACAGCATTAGCAGTTGAAATACAGACATTATCAGTCAATTTTTTTTTACTGGGATATCAAAAAGTTTTATAAAACTGGTGTTATTATGAATTAATTATTTAATTTTATTAAAATAAATAACAACAAAAAACTTTCCAATATATTTCTTTTATGGTTTAAGAATATGCATTTTTTTTTTAATTAAAGAAGATACAAAAAATACCAAAAATAAGTAAGTGCCTAATAAAAAAAAAAAAAAAAAAAATGTTAAATGGTATTTTAAATATTTACAAAAGCTAACTTTTTTAAAATATAACGCCGTGCATCTTAAGAACTAAGAAACTGTGGACCAATGTGTTTTATTTTAATAACAGAATTTATTTTATTTAAATATATTTATTTGTTTTTTACCTTTTCAAATCTTATTTTCCTACGTATTTTAATCTTTTTTTTTTAATACAATAAACTAATTTTTATCAGGTCATGATTCAACGACTTCCTGCATATATATTTTTTAAAATTTATATCTTATATGTAAATGGTAAGGAATTTTATGTGACAAATCTCTAAACGCCATTTTCTCAAAAGTTATAAAAATGCACATATGGTGTGTTTCTATTGGACGGCAAAATTATGTTTTATCTTACCTGCCGTATGCATTGCATTAATCCTAGTTCTTATTACATGCTTATGTATTTCGTGCAAGGTAGGCCCATGGGACGAACTATGAGCCAGGCTTTTATTGGTTTTATAATCTTCATCTTTCTTTACCCCACTTGTACTAATTCTTTGTATGGTAGATATAGATACTCCCAGGGCATCAGAAACTCTCTATGACACAGTAATATTAATAAAAAACTCATGGTAAATAAAATATTTGTAACTTACATTAAATACAGCACACACAGGTAAAAGAGGTTTGCCTGCTTCTTTCTCCATTTGAAAATAGTTTAATAATTTTAAAATAAGAACTTGTTCGGCTTCTGTGTATCGTTGCGGCATATTGAATAATAACCCACAAACACTAATAGGTATATAAAAATAAGTATGTGTGTGTGAAATCACAAAACGGCACTAAACGTTTCAAATAGTTTTGAGCTAACACTCCATGAAAAATTTAAATGTTTGATGTTAGACACGGGGTCACAAGTGTCACGCAAAATAGATTTGTTTTTGGCACTAAACACTTATAGTTTTTTTATTTACTTAACATTCACAAAGATATATAAAATATATAAAAAATTGGAATGCCTAAAATATCGAAAATCAATAATGACAGTAACTGACATTGACTGATTGCTAACGATTTTTCTCCGACATTCGTCAATGACGTAATTTTTTGTCACTCTTGATTTAAACGACATGAAGCGAGAACAACAATGTATGACGTAACGGTCAACATCTCTGAAAAGCTCTATATCTTAACTGATTAATAAAAGATAAATATTCAAATTCCACGTTTTCCCAATTTATTCGCAATATAGCGTATACTACGACTATCAAATTACCAATTAAAATTAATTATTTTTTTTTAAGTTCTGTATTTTCTTAGGACAAAGATACTTCATTAAATAAAAAAATAAAGACGTCACTGAATAAAGGTGTTATTTGACACTTTGCTATTCTGATACTTGTACTGCAATAAGTTGATATTTGCACATTTTAGGTTAAAAGATGGCAATATTTTTTTATATCAATAAAAATAAAATTATTTTGTCTGCTTGTGATGTAAAGTCGGTAAAAAATAAACAAAACCAAACTACGTCTAAACAGGTTAAAATCTCAATTACCTAAAACAAGTAATTGTGACTTAACACCTTTATCTATTGACGTCTTTAAATGTTAACGGGAGGGTTCGGTTAATTCGTGCTGAAAAAGTTACATTTTTATGATTTTTTTTTTTTGACAACACAGTTATTATTTATTAATTTAACTCAAAGGCACATTTAAATATAATATTAGAAGAATATTGTGTAAAATTTTTGTTAAAAAAAAATACGGCAATGACGGCAATTATTCGGAAGCGTCTCGAAAAAAGGTGAATTGCGGTAACCATCATATTTCGGTGCTAGATCATGTGAAATTAAAAACAAATAGGTTTGTTCGTTAGATAATTGTTTCGCTGGAAAGGTTTTTAAAAATTTTAATTTTTCGCTTTTTGGGAGCACTTTAAACTAAAAAACGCAATTTTTTAAAAACAATATCAGCCTATTTGCTTTTATTAAAATTAGAAATAATAAAAATCCTAAAAAACTCTCCAGCGTTACCTCGAATATTATTTAAAGAAATACTGGTAAAAATTTAAAACAGATGGATGCAGTAGTATTGGAGTTATAGTCACTGACTTTAAAAACGTGAGTTGTGGGAAAAGTGTGGGAAAAGCGCTCTTCGTACATGATAAGGTGGTTACTTAAACCTCCGTATCTTCGTTAATTTTGCTTTAATTAATCTTAAATTGTTACAAACTATTCCTAAAATGTTCCTAATTTAGGAAATGTGTTTTAAAAAAAATGTAAAAAGAAAAGTTTAAAATCGCTAATATCCCCTTAATAAAAATACGACTATAAATTTAACACACTTAAAATTATTATACAGGGTGTTAAGTCAGTCAAAAATCCAAATAGTGGGTAATTTAAAATTGAACTTAAAAAACATTGTTGGTGGGAATCTATTGCAAATATGACCGTTTCTAACAATGATGAAACACCTATCGCCGTCTTCATCGTGACCCGATTTGGAGTGTGAAGAACTACCAAAAACGGGTAGCAACACTTTGTATCATCCGGTATCTAAAAATAATATTTTTGCATTTTTTATTAAAACTAAAAAATACTTTTAGTTTACTTTGCGACCCGCTTTAATTTATTTTTCCGCGACCGTTAAAAAATGCTGATTTTTAATCGTTAACATAAAGTTAAAATACTTCATTCTAGTACACTTCATAAAGTGTTGAAAAAGTAACCTTTTTAACACCTCGAAGCTTTTTTCACACTTTGAATTAGTGTTTTGTTTTAATACCTACTACTTAAACTTAATTATCAATTTATGCAATGTAAAAGTAAACGCGGCACCAACTGAACCAAACGGTCAAGTTCCCTTTGATTTCGTCATTATTTCTTTTAGTTCATGTGTCACTAGTTTTAAAATTTGACAGTTTGCAAATAAATTTTATATAAATTATTAAAATTTATTAGTAATAATGAATTTGATGACTAAGAAATTGAAAAGAAATTTATACGGTTTTGCTATGATTTCTACAAAAAGTACGTACATAGAATTTTCTTAAATTAAATAATAAATGTATAGTTATGAAGAGAATAATTGTCTCTTAAAAATAGGAAGGCTATGATTTTTTTTGCAATATAATAGCTGTGCTGCAAAAATTTTTATACGGTCGTGGAAAAATATGGGATTGCCGCACTCGCCCAATGGCTCGTGCTGTCAAACTGCCCATTTCTAAAAAGAGTATTACTTCATGCACTTGTTACATAAATAACTATTTTTTAATTTGTTGGTAATTGTTTTGTATAAGTGATTATGAAAAACTAATATACCTGAAGAATGTGCATAATTATATTATTAGATTTGAAAAATAGTTATTTTAGTATAAAAAGGAAAAATTTGTTGATTTTTAGCTTAAGGTTGTGTTGTCTCTCGAGTCGAAGCGGAGGAAGACAATAAACCAAGAGCAAAAATTGTATTTTTTTTTGTATGCTACACTATTTCTTTTTTTTGTGACGGGCAAAATGACAATTTAATGTTAAAAACGCATAACATAGCAACATAATAAAAGTAAAAAAATGGGGATATTAGGTTTAAAGTTTTAAACAAGTTTTCTGTAAAACAACACTTAGAACTAAGTTGCAACTAAAAGTAATTATTAAATAATCTGAGATTTGACTGATTTAAAATTAGAAATTTGGAACTTAGTATGTCTGTTTAACAGTTATTTAAAAAATTATAAAGGTAAAAAATGTTTAACTGTACTTTTAATATAAAGGAAATATAAGTTTTGTATAATAAAATAATTTAACATTATTAATTATCTACCTTTACTTACGTTTATGTATACCCAAAAAATACTTAGTTCTTTCCTAAAAACCAGTAACTTTTTGATAAATACCATTTAAGAGTCTGTCACCAGAGATAAATTTTAAATGATTTTTAGGCCACGAAAAACATATTATTTGTTTTTTTGTTTTTATTATTAATACTTTTAATTTATTTTATATTTGTTTTACCTACACATTTTTCATGATAAAGCATCAATCAAAAAATTAGGCCAATTTATAGTATGTAACTACCAGTAATAAATTTAATATATAACTCACATGTTCTGACCATTTTTAAATGTTAAAGATTTTATATCATGGGCTAAAATGAAATAGGTTACAAATAAATTATTTTTAAAATAAATTTATAATGATGTAAATAGCTGGACAATAACCTAATTATTAAATTAGACAATAATTGTTAAGTTTATTACAAATCATTAAATAATTAATAAAAGCTTTTAAATCCATAGATATTCATTTACTTTAAATTTAATTTCTTAAAAAAATTACCTAATAAAATAAAAAGATTTTTTTGAAGTGCCGTTTATAAATTAAATGTAATTAAGCTTTTTAAAAAAAATAACTCAATATTTGTAATATGTATATACAGTGTGTATTCTTAAGTTCGCACCAAATAAATTATTTTTTACCATTAATTTTACGAAAAAATGTCTTTTTACAAAAAGATCTGCATGGTACAAAATAATGCATTTAGGCTTTAAATCAAAACGTAATTTTTAAAATATTTTAAAACTGAGTTTTCCAGGCAGTCGAGTCGGTCGGCATGTGGTTTTATTTTAAAGTGAATATTTGATTTGGGTAAACTAAAATCGCGTCGGTTTCCGCCGATCTACAGTCTTAGGAAACCGTAGATTCACAATTTTTAACTCGCTTTTAATTTATGAACTTTAATTTTTTTTTTACAAACTTATGGTTTATTTATATATTTATATTAAAATATTTTATGATTAAAAACTTTTTAAACATAAATAACAAAACGCGAAGTTAAGATTGTGAGATACTTCCTAATATGTGTTTAATTAAAAACCGCGTTTTGATTCGGAGCTCCACAATTATTAAATATTTTTTTCTGTGGTTTACCAGGTGTCTCAAAAATGTGAATTTTACTCAAGAAGAAATTACGTTTAATTTTAACGATCATGAAATATTTTATTTAAAAAAAGATGTTTTTAACTAAAAATAAATTTTAAATATGCAAAAAAAACATTATATTATATTTTTTTCTGCGTAAAGGAGCAACGATTCTGTTAGTTTTTTCGCAATTTTTACAGTTCTTAAGCTGCCCTTATATATTACATTACGAAAAAAGTTACTATTTTCTTCTTTTTTTTTTTTAATCGGTAATTGTGAAAATTTAGGTTTGTGCATTAGTGCAATATTATAAATTTTTAAACTTTATAGGACAATTTAAAATAAACTTTTTACATTCAAAAAGAATGCTTAATGCACTAGTGAAAAACCTAAATTTTTTTATTATTACAGAAAAAAACATTAAATTTTTTAATAAACAAAATTGCATATTTAAAATAAATTTTTAATTTTAACATATTTGTTTGTATAACAATTTTTAATATAAACAAAAAATGTACTTTACTCGTGAGCAAAAATTACATTTTTTCCGAAACCTCGTAAATGACTAACACAATGTGATATCTAATGATTGCATTTTGGTTTTGGACCATGCAGAACTTTTTATAGAGAAAAATCTTTTTCCTAAAATGAATAATAAAAAAGTTTTTCATATGGTTTCAAAAGGATAATTCTTGCTAATAAAAGCAGATAGCGATTAGGTCTTGCAAAACTTCTTGCTATTTCAAACAGAAGGATAATCACTTCCTTTAATTCTATACGTGCTAGCAAATCTGCATAACAAAGAGCAGCATATAGCATACCGAAATTAAAAAAAAAGCAAAAAAAGTATAGTAAAGTAATTTTTTTCATAAAACATAAAACATTAATCTTTCGTTATTAGTTTCTTGTCATGGGCCATATTTTGGAATTAACTTACTATTACAAAATATGATTTATATTTTTCCCATATTTCCCGTTTAACGTAAATCATGTATTAAATCACTGATTTACAGCAGCTGCATAAAACCTCGAATTTTATACCATTAATAAAATTAAAATTAGTTTTAATCCATTAAAATATTTTAATTTCGGTATGTTCTCACTTTAGCATTTTCAACACATTAAAGTTTATAGCTTTCCATCAATATCCTGTTTATGCGTTAGTAGTTAATGAATTTGACATTTAACACCATAATAAAGTTAGTTTAAGGTAGATAAGAATTTTTATTTTATACAGTAATCAGATATTTCCCGGACTTATTTCAGTTCCGTAAATGATTCATTCCAGTACTTATTGCCTAAAATTTTTACTGCTTGGACTCCTTAAAAACACAATATTACCATTTTTTAAGTATTTTGTTTTAAAAACAACAAACTTTAACCTATAATCTTGGGAGGCTATTTTTGGCCAAAATTAATAAATGCATTCAATTAAAAACTTACATGTAAATATTGGTTTTTCCTAAACCAATAATAATATATAATATGAAAAAACTCAACTTTTACCTTTACACAATATACAAGGTGTCAAAATGAAAAAAAACAATTTATTTGAATAATTTTTGATACTTTTTAAATAGTTTGATTAAATTTTTTATTTAAGGGTTTTTTGACATAAACTATTTAAGTTTCATAATATTATTTCTTTGTATAAGCTAGAGGGCGCTACCTACACTACTTTAAATTTCTATAAAAATATACAACTTTTTGTGCCTCTTTCTATGTACTTTCTAAGTAAACATATAAACTCTCTATGCTTTTTACACAACCATGATATACTTTATAATAATGGCTCTGAGCAACCGTTTTCGAGATGTTTGCCAAAAACTCCGACATTAAACCATTCGTATATGACATGGCAGTTGTACTAAACAATTTTAAGGCAAATATTTCGGAAACTGTTGCTTATAGCGATTCTTACAAAGTACCCTTGTTTGTGTACACAGTATATAGGATACTAAATTGGTATACTTAGATGGTACATACAGGGTAGCACAAAAAGCTTACTACTATCTAGAGAAATTCCAAGTGGTAGGTATCGCCCTCCTGCTTCCACAAAAAGTTACCTTGATCTTAAAAGCTAATGTCAAAAACTCTTAAATGGCGTGTTTTATTACAATATTTATAACGAATAAACACTCATCGAAATAATTTAAATTTTTTAAAAACTTTTCGTATTTATCGCCTTCCTATAACCATAATTCTAAAAGGTATTCTTTCTTAAAATAGTGCATATCTGTAAAAAGTATATATTTTTTCCAGGGTAGAAAATAATCGCAGGTAAAGAATGTAAAATAATAATCACAAATAAAGACTTAACAAAATAATGTGAAATATATTGCCGCCAAATGCAGCCTTTTTTTCTCAACCTTCCAAAAATTAAATATTTTTAAAAATTATTAGTAAATGAGCCAATAAGAAAACTAATTTGATTTGAAAGGGACAGAATTAGGTAGTTCTATCAAATACATATATTTTTTAAAAACATACTTAGTAGTTAATAAAAAAATATGCTTTCTTTAAAAATATGATTAAACAGATTAGCACCACACTAACAACTTTTGGCGTCACTTAACGATTTATTTACGGCTACTGATTAATATGTGAGAGGTACTAAATTCAGCTTCCTGTATCCCAAGAAAAAAGAACAAATCAAGAATAAACACACTATATATCTAAACAATGATGTATCTGCTTCCCACGTAAACAAACAAAATTATTTTTTTATCAATTTGAAAAAATGGATTTTGGCCACAAAATTGGGTCGCAGAAACTATAGTGCAGCGTGTCAAGACAAGTACAAGCGCACCGAGTGTAATATTAATTGCACAAACCACTTGGTGCCAGTTTTAACTCCTTAATAACTTAAAATATATTTAACGTAAACGCATTAACCTACGTATGTCTATTTATATCTATAAGAATAACTAGAAGCCTAAATTTCATAAAGCTAGCTCAAACGGTTATGTGGATATGAAGGTCCAAAAGTCGTTTTTCACTGATCGACTGACTAACATATAGATTACAAACCTAATCCACCTCCAGATAATCTAAAAATTTTAAATTTGGAATCTGGATCAGTCATTTAGTATAAACGTAGGTAAAAACCTGAAAATAAAAAGTTTAAAAATAGGGGGCGTTTACAAAAGGGTTTTTTAATTGTTGCATTTTAACCGTTATAAATAGGTATTTAGAACTATCCTAATGTAATATTATATTTGCTATATTACAGAAACATAAAAATAAGATTAAGTCAAAAAATGAGTGGTGCCTCCATCCATACAAAAACGGTGTCTGTCGTCGGCGGCGACAGATCGTTATATCGCCCGGACATGGCTAATTTAAGCATAAACAGAAAGAACAGCGTGTTAAAAGAGTAGCAGATAATGAACAGGCAATGCGCACTGTTATTTCTAAGTCTTAAGAAAATGTAGACAATATTAAAAGGAAAACTATGCAGCGAAAACGCAAGAAAAAATATTAAATCCTAATAGCTGTCTAGTTTTCTTTTCAAGAAGCAATGCTATCCCAACAAAAACATAAATGTGAAGAAGGTGAGCCAACTTTAATACTAAAATTATGCTTGGCTGTGGCAATATAATATAATTGTATTACTATATTGTAGTAGATAAAGAAATCAATTTATATTAAAAGGTTTAAAGTAGTTATCAGCAGGCCCCCTTATATTTCTTTTTGTCTAAAATATTTCTCAGCAGCCATTTAAAATTTTTGGAATTTGTCACTTATTTAACAAGAAAGAAATGAAAATAAGTGGTATTACTTAGCATTTTAGGGTAGCCCACTAATTTTTAAAATGAATTAAAACTTAAAATCTTAACATTAAAAACATTTGGCAATGAACAAATATGACCATTTCCAACCCAAGTTTGACTCTCGTGGTAAGTAGTATTTAATTTTTGTTTTTAGTTATTTTTTTTTCATTTATAACTTCTAAATGGCTGAAATAAGATGTTTTAAAATGGCAAAAACATTTTTTTTTCTTGCAGTCAAAAATGTTACTTATTAAAATTATCTGAATCGGTAATAAGGTTATTATAAAAATAAAACAATATTTGTTTAACATTTTAAACGCCATGTTGTTTAAAAACGAAGACATTAGGGGCATAATACATTTATATATTATTATTATTTTTTGTTTATTGTAGAATTGGCCCCTAGGTTTTATTGCATAAGTTGTGAGACACCCTTTATATTTACATTTTAATAATAGAAATAAATTGACATTCTTAAAAATAGAACTAGGGATTTTGGGATTTGTCCTACAAAATCAAACACTGGTGTTAAATTCGCCCTTACAAAATAAACAGCCCAAAAAAGAAATTTCCTTGATCCGATTTATAAAATTAGGTTCTTCAAATTTTGGGTCGGATACTTCAAATTGTACTGAAAAGGTCAAATCAGAACTGGAGAAACTTGCAAATAAAGGGATCTGAATTTAAATCGTAATAAATACAAAGTGTTTTCTAACTAGGGTACGAAAATTAAGGAGGCGATTTCTTGTGCATATGGTTTCTCCAAATCATACCGCGATACAGATAAGCGTCAATCTATAACATAGTAGGATTTAAACCCACAATATGCTCCTATTTCTATTCCAAATTATACCGCGGTTCAGGATTTTCACAATAGTAGTAAATAGTGTTGTGTTAATATAAAAACATTGTTGAAATTGTAATTTGCGATGAAAGCAAACCTAGATGTCTTAAAAGACATTATTTATAAGAAGGATATAATTGAAAGTTATAATTACGTTAGTTGTAACGAGTACAGTGTTTTTATAAGAAGCAAAAATTGCGATAGCGATATTAAAACAAAAAGTGAGTGGTGTGACGACTGGATCCGCAGTTTTAGTATTGGCCCCCACAACAAACTGGATAATTAGGTATACTTACCCACCACTAAAACAAATTAAATACAAAAAGTGTTTAAATGTCATCAAATTGAATTCAACAAAGTTACAGAATTTAAAAAATGTTCCAATCGAATAAGAAATTAAGAATGCGGTGCCAAAATCGTATTTCTTTTCAACAAAGTGAATCCAAATAGTATAAAAAATGACCCGCATTTAAAAGGCGGACACAAGATCGTCATTACGGTAAAAGATAATAATTAACTAGTTAATCAATTAAGTATAAAATCCCTCATCTGTTAACGATCTAAGTAGTATTACTGATACTGCACTGAACCACCTCTTTCAAAATGTTGCAAAAGTGGTCGAAATTCTAAAGGAAATGAGTCCATAGAAACAGCAAATGGTATAAATAAAGTAAACACAGCTATAAATTAATTAAAAACAACTGGTGATGTTTTGAGTTATTTACATCAAATCAAAAAAGTTAAACGTGGTAGAATTATAGATGAACAACCAACATCAACTAGTCGCAGAAAACAAAGAACAGCCCTAACTGCAGGTACAAAAAGCATTCAGGCTGTTAGGCTAATAAAATTTAAAGGTAGTTTCGTTAAAAAACAGTGTTTGAAAAATCTGGAAGTAAATATTAGTTTAAATCAAACTCACAAGAAATCGAAATAATTTTTATATATGTGTAAGTTCTGTTTTCTAAAGTATATTTACTTTGTTAGTTAGGCCATAAAAATAAAGGTAACTTTAAAAAATAAATTTTGTTTTTTTTTGTACCGCGGTATAATTTGGAGTAGAAATAGAAGCGTATTGTAAGTTCATTCACTACTATGTTGGAGATTGACGCTTATCTGTATCGCTGTATGATATGGAGAAATCATATGCGCGTTTCAAACATACATATTATACTACGCTATAGAATGGCACTCATCTGTATAATCGTATAGAATGTAAATATGCGTCCGAGCTTGCTTTATTTGTGAGATACAGGGCGTAAAAGTTTTTGTAAAAGTCGGTAATTTTTAAATATTTTAAAAACACTTTAACTAATTTAAATAAATTTAAATATACTTATTAAAAGTAATAAGGCGCTAGTAAAGCTCTATCTAGATTAAAATTATTCGCTCCAGTGGCATTTTAGTGGGCACTACAGCCAATATTTAAAAAAAGTACACTACTGACCTTTATAAAGTTTTAATATTTTTTTGCTTAGACTCTTAACATGCAACTTTTTAGTCACTTGTATTTTCTTCGAATTTTGTTCTCGGAAAAAAAAATCACCTTAAGTCATCGTCGGGCAACCGAGCAAATCCACGGTGGGCCAATCCGTAAGGGCCACTAAAGAGGCCACTTGCGGAGATGAAGTGATATACAGCGTGTTTTCGGAAGTTCTTACCAAATGGAAAACTTTTGAATTACTAACTTTACAAAAAAAGTGCCTCTTTATAAAAAGTCCTGCTTGAGGAGAAAATATATTTTTACAAAAATACCTGTATGTTGGATGTACAAGGTAACTTAAAAAAGACTTGATTTTAAAATAATGAACAGGGTATTTCTTCACTACGGTACGAAATTTTAAATAGTAATTTCTTATGTCATTTTGTGAAGAAAAGCTTATAAACATATGTCCAAAGTTGCTTTGTTTGTGAAATACAGGACGTTAAAGTTTTTAAAAAAGTCGGTATTTTATTAAAATCCTAAATACCCTTAAATTGATTTTTTTTTTTATTAAATACGTTTGTTTGATGCAATAAAGCGTTTAAAACGCTTTAACCAGATTGACTTTATTATATCCAACGGCGTTTCAATGGGCATCACAGCCAATATATTTGAGAGCAAATTGTACGCCACTGGCTTTTAATGTAGTTTTTATATTTTTCCCTATAATAATATAAGACAACCAAAAATATAAATTCTTAGTGTCGTATAGTTTTTCGTATCTTGCTTTGTATTTGAGATGTTTATAAAATACCTACTTAAAAAAAAATAATTGCCCTGAGAAAAACACAGCAACTCGGACATTCGTTTATGGAAAACTTTATTTATAAAATGAGGTAAACCAACACCCCTTAAAATTTAGTACTGTTGCTGGAAAATACCCTGTGTTTTAATTTTAAAGCTGGTTTTCTAAGGCCACTCCGTACATCCAACACACAAATATTTTGTGGAAATGTATTTTCTCATCAAGCGGCAACATGAAGGGACACTTTTTTTTGTATAGTTAATAATTAAAAAGTTTTTCATTTGGTAAGAACTTCCGAAGACACGCTGTATAAATTCAAAGTAATTAAAAGAATAAAATAAAGAGACCTGCAAATTACCATCTGCAGTATGCAATAAAACAAATTAAATTAAAAAAATGATTTAAAAAAACCAAAATTATCTTTGTTCTAAACGGTGTATTTACCACTCTGTATATAAGAGGTACCTAAGTTTAATACCAAGGCCGCAATGTAGGTAATCATAAGGACTAATAATTGCGTCCAAATTTGCTGGGACCCGCACTAAAATATTTTTGTAGTCTTTGAAAAAATTAAATTTTACCTAAAATTTAAATTATTCCTTTCGAATGTCCAGCAGTTTATTTCCAGCGATAAAACAACGAAAGAATGCTCTAAGTCTATTAAAACTAAACACACTAAATAGAATGGGGTTAGAATGAGCATTCGCTCGTCTGATGTAAATGAACCTTATGATGATAGAATCGTGGTTTTCGCAAATTCGCGTTTCAAAGTTAAGATTGTGCAATTAGATTTGTTCCATCTCTCTTTTATTTTTTGCTATAGTCTGCAAGGTAAAAAGGTGCCATCCTGTACACTATTTGATTTTTAAGATTGCTACCAAGCGTTAGTGTTAGGTGTTGTTAAATAATTGCTCTAATTTATTTTTAGCATACTAGCATGTATTGGTTTAGAATACCAGCAATTATGGTTACTTAAAACAAAGAATGCTAATCCATAGAACATCACAAGTGAGATTTCAGCGTACCCTAAAATTTTAGTACCTACCCTGACCACCAGATAGTGAAAGTTGGCACCGGACCAATTAAAAAATTGGTCGATGCCCATGTCAAGTTTCTATTGGTCGATTGGACTAATTTCACTGTACGCTGAAATCTCAATTGTGATGTTCTATGGATTGGAATTCTTTGCTTACAAGGAAACTATTTCAGTGTAATATGTTGTAGTTTAAGGAATAAAATGCACTCCTAAAAATCCACCCTCAAAATTGTTTTTTCAAATATTTTGTGAACGAATTGCAATAACTTCAGCGAATTCAAAACCACTGATTTTAATTATCCACAATATCTATTAGCCTTCATACATTTTTCTCAAGAAATTAAAACAAAAACAATTTTAAGGGTTGATTCTAGGGGCGCACTTCACCCCTTAAAAGTGGTAAATAGTCGATAATAAAAATACGTGTCACTTATTATTTCTTTGTACTACAACATATTGCGGCTTTATTCAAATCAGTGACGGACAGCTAGGATAGTTTTCTTGTTAGTATGTAATTTTTAAATTAAAAATAAACAGAATGTTATGCCCACAATAAATCTAGACAATAAATTAATAAGAGCTTATTTTCAAATAGCCCTTAAACGAACGGATAAAGATTTTCATACATTAACGACAACAGGAATTGCATACGATCCCATGGACAAATTATTGGTATTTTAAAGTTCAAACATCAAAAAACCTATGTAATTTCTTTTTGTTGGTTGTTTTTTAATTTAACCAATGATTTTTTACAGGAAAAGAACATTTATTTTGCACTTTGTTCGATTCAACACTAAAGCATTATTTGTGTGCGGTAATGCTTTAAGGTTTTCAATTTTGTTTTATCGGTCTGTCTTGTATATCTTTGTGCTTTTGAAAAATGTATCTTATTTCTACGTAGTTTTTAGTTTGAATGAGTAACAATTTTATGCAGCATGTTCTCGTCAAAATACAATTTCCAAGCGTTCCTACTCAGTTTTGTTCCTTAAGGTTTAGAAAGATGCAGAATCAATTTTTTTCCAATCCGTGTATATTAAAATAAAGGTTTAGAGTGCCATCTGTAACCACTGCTTCCATTAATCACTTTGCTGTATATGTGCCAAAGGTACTTCACCGTCATTCCTTCCCTTTCTTCATATTCTTCAAATTCACTTCCAATATCTCTTAAGTCATAATTATTATTGCCAATATCCTTATAACTTTCTTTACGTCGTCTTTCAATCTATTTTTGTCCCTTTTAACTTCAAAATTCTTTTTATTAGACATGTATTTTTTATTACACAAACAAAAACAGGGGTTGCCGGTGACCCTAAACACCTATAACTCAGGCAATAAACTTCTGTGGCATTCGTAATTTGCTGTGGTAATAGTAACAGCCAAGCTACAAAGCTAGGTGTGGCATCAATATTATAATACAACTTTTGCAAAAAATATGTCCAAAATATTATTCAGTGGGGTCACGGGCGACCCCGTGTTGTCGTTTAAAGGTTAGAAGTTCGGCTTAAAAAGTGCTTTTTACTTAGACTTACACAGTAAAAGAACCAACATTATATCTTAACGTAAGCACTACTATAGTAAGTAGTAAGTAAGTCAATTAAAAAATTGTTAGCAGATTTGTTTGCATGCCCTACTGCAATCTGTTGGATGTACATTTTAAAAATTAGCAATTTTTTTGCTGTTTTACAAATAAACTCACAATCAATACATATTTTTAAAAAGCCTGTAAACAGACAAATTAACTATTTGACAAACGTAACATGTCCTTTTGAAAAATATCAAACATTGGTCCATATTTCAAAAACAACAATAGAAATAATCTGACTGACTCTAACTGCTCTGCATTTTACTTAAAAGCTATATTGGAATTGGTTTTTTTTTTTGGATGGGTTGTTGGTCAACTGATATACAGGGTGGTCTCTAAGTAATGAGCCAAAATTTAACTGGAGGATTGTGACGTTAAAATATTACCATTTAAGTAAACTTACCTCAGTATAAAAAATGATATTAACTGAAAAACAAAAGTTTATATTAACTGAAATACAGGGTGTCATGGTTCAAAAAATATTATTAAATTATTTATTTAAAATTTATTACAATTTAAATATTGAAATAAAATAAGTTATGTAGGGGTTTTATGACTTGAGAAATTCATATCTGATGATAATTCTTAGGTGTTAACTAGGGGACGCTACCTACACGCTACATACACTTTATTGTGCAACTTTGTATGTACCCATGAAATACTCCATTACTTTCTACCCAAAAAAGTACTAGTACTTTGCAAGAATGGCACTAAGATATTTGCATTTAAGTGGTTTATTGCAAACCAAAAGTATATGGATAAATACATTAAATCATAACCAAAACTAACTAGAACTAACTAATATGTATAATATATGGATAAATAAATTAAATCATTAGTTTATAATGAGGTAGTTGTGGTTATGGCTAATACGCTGTTTTTAAGGGCATTTTTGGGGTGCTCTAAATAACTTAATAGCAAATATCTAGACAACGGTTGCTTAGAGCGATTTTGCTAATATAATTTTTTGTGTAAAAATACTTGAAGAGTTTAATATTTTACTTAAATGGCAAAAAAGTTGCGACATTGTAAAGAAATTCAAAGTAGTGTAGGTAGCGTCCTTTAGTTGATACCTAAAAAGTAACATCAGATCAATATTAAATATTATCGAAATAAACTTTGACTGAATATATCAGTTGTTACCATTTTTGTACTAAGGTAAGTTTAGTTAAATCGTAAAATTTTAACGTCGCCATTCTTCACTTAAATTTTGGCCTATTACTTAGGGACTACCTTGTATAGTAGGAGAGCCCAAGGGGGATTTCGGGATCTACCACAGCTCGGTAGATTATTATACAGAAGGATACCTTATACCCGGGTAAGTACCTCCAACAAATATAAGCCCGATGTATAAGGCCGCCTGTCAAGGATAGCAAAAAAATATATATTTATCAGAATTTTCGAGCGCGTCAGATTAAGATAAAGTAAGTTAAATAAATGCTTCAAAGTGTATATTTTACTAATCTGATAATTTTAGAGTGACGTAAAGAAAGCAGAGGCTACAAAGTTGTAAATAAAACTTCGTTTTAATATTCTGGAGCGTAGCTAATTTTTTTATTATATATATAATTTAAGAAGAACGGGAAATATATAATTTGACGATTTTTACAAACCGAAATAACAACAGTATTTTTTGACATATTTAAAAATTATAGCCGCTTTTCCTACCGATCAAAAGGTAAAAATCTATACCATTTTTTCTTTCTTATCTAAGCTTTGCAACCCAATAGGTCTCTATGACGCTCGAGTAAATCCCCATTTAGCATAGTGGGCACCCTTACTAATATACATATAAAGGGTACCTTAAATTCAACAGAATTTAAAAATCGCTTAAGGCTTGCAAAAATACATATTTATTAATTATTAATATGATCCACAGTGGCAATCAAAATGTGACAACCTGTTCACCTAATAAAATAGAAATATCTCTAATAGAAATAAATTAAAATATAAATATTAAATATAAATAAATTATTTAAATTTTTTTTATGGTATACTGTTTTTATTGTACTAAAGCTAAAAAGTAATTTAGTAAGTCCTAGCTACCAGATCGCACCAACATTCTTAAGACAGATAAATGAAGAGTATGCTAAAACAACGTTTTAACCGACAATTTGGTCTTGATTGGATGTTTCTAAAAAGAGCCCCCACGGTTTTTTGTTGTTTCTTCTAAATACATTAAAATACCCATATATTAGCAACCTAGGTATTAAGGTTTTTTTTAATTGGATAAAAAAATTAAAACGTAGCTTAGCTAGAACTTACCAAATTATTTTTTAACTTTTAGAACAATAAAACTGTTTAACATAATTTTTTTTACATGATTTATTTTCAAGTGTTAAGTTTTGTTGCTATTTGATACTTTTCATTTTAATAAGTTTATTTAATGTATCACTATAACTAACCAAAACTAACAAACGATTTTATATTAAGGTAGTTGTGAAAATATATAATTCGCCATTTTACGGCGTGGCCAACTTGAATTTTAATTTTTTTAAATAGTAAGCTCTATTTAACCATAAAGCCCTTTTATTTGATACCCATATTGGGATAGTTTTAAAAAGAATATATGTAATCAGTCAATTTGTGATCGGCTGCCATCTTGGATTTACAATCATAAAAATATATTATATAAATTTTATTGTATTGTTACCAAGATGAAAGGTCGTCAAAAAGGGGATCAAATTCCAATTACTACATTCGACCGAAACAAATAACAATAATAAATAACAATAATAAACAAGTCAAGTTAGGTTAATCCGTATAAAAACAACTGGTAATAATTGAAGCAAATTTCATATTATAGTTCATAAGAAAAGGTAAAAACTGTTGCTTCTATAAGTGTACATCTTGTGGGTTTTTATGACCCCTTAAATTATTTCATAAAAAAAGGCCCAAAGTATTTGAGCTGCGTGACCAATGACCATGTTTTATATATTTCTTTGTACATTTTATGTACCCTCTGCCATAAAGTAAATATACTTCGTAAGTTTATTATTCTTTTGAAAAAAGTAGGTTTATTTGTCTTGACCTAATTTAGTAGCTCCTAAAAACTTAATTGCAAAAACATGGCAAATTAATATTATTTTTATTATTAATTTAGCAAACGAAGATTTTGTCAAAGCTCTTCATAGGTTAAAAAAATTTACATCTTTTAGAAAAGGAAAATCCAGAAGTACTTTAGCGGCAAGAAATAAAAACGGTCCTGTCATAGAACTAAAACTAAAGTATTACCAATTAAGGTATGCATGTATTTAGGGTGAAACAAACTTTAAAATTCTCAGGAAAGGCAAAAAAGTTTATACTATAGGGTCTCGAGTGTTGACACGTAAGCTACAGGTTTCGAGCTCAAATTCAGGATGGGTACCTAACTTTTTTTTGCTTTTAATTTATTTTTTTATAATTTTGCTTTCGGACAAATTTATTTTTCACTTTTAAGAATTTTAGGTTATATCTAATTGCTGACTTTTATGCTGACGATGACGTCCTGAATGAAGTTATTTCTTTGATTTTCCTGCCTAAAAATATTTTTTAAGGTATTTTTGGTTAGTTAGGTTAAGGCCTTTCCAGAGTTTTAATAGTGTAAAATTTATTATCATAAGATAAAGAATTAAAATAGTAATAATAACCAATAGACTATATCGTCAATTTTTTAAATTTGTTCAACTCATCCATAATAAATTAAATTTTTTTTACCGAAAACACCTTTAAAAAAGCACTTTAAAAGCACATTAAAAATATTATCAAAAAGCACTGCTATACTGCCTGTTTTATACACAAATATTACTGAGTAACACTAAAACGATTTACCGAAATATTTTTATAAGTCTGGGCCCGTTACGCCCTTCGAAATAACCATATACGAGCACTAACGAGGACCAACTGAGCATAGCCTCCTCTGGCCGCTTACTTGACGCGACGAAAATTATATTAGGTCCATGTGACGAAATAGTTTTGTAATGTGTCTTTTTTTTAATTATAGGCCATTGATAAAGTGGCAATCCAGCCACGAAACATTGGGATAAATACAATAGTGGTTTTATGCCGGTCATCATCCCGCTATACTACTCCAATTTGTATTACCAAAGGGTGCTATAACTAAACTACAACATTAAATAATAGAACACAAAAGAAAAAATAAACGCTTACGGAACAGCATAATAAATAAATATTAAGGTTAGATTAACTTTAACTATTTTTCGGCGGTTTTTAACAGTTTTTATAAGCAAAACGGCGGCATTTACCAATAAAAAGGGAAAAACCGCCGGTAATAACAAAATATTTTACATTTTCGACGGTTTTAATATACATTAAGATAAAAAAATTGCCGGGGGCGGTGTTCTTCTTAAAATTGAGCAAATCCGTTGGCGGTCGTTTAGCCAGTACCAAGAAAATTATTAACCCATTTTCGTAATTTTCACTGCCCAACTAAACTAAGTGTATAGGTGCCGTAAAATTTTTCTTAACCTTTTACTTATGTTTTCTTTTAATTTAGTATTTTATTTAAAGTTTGTATAAAGGTCTCATTAAAAAGAATAATTTATACATCTCGTCTGTTCGGCCTCTTAAATTTTAATTGAAAAATGCCAGAATAATTTATTTTAAATGTTTATTATTTTCGTATTTTACTTTTACCAAAAAAGAATAGATTTTATTTTAATTAAAGTAGGTATAGATTTTTAGCGATGAAAATAATATACTAATAAAAGTTTATTAGAAAGAAATTTAAAAATATCTTTTGCTTATATTTTAGATTACTGCCGTAGAAATATTTATTTATAGAAATATAGGTAAGGACTCCTATAACTGTATTATACAAGTAAATAAATATTAAAATTTATTTTTTAGTAAAAACGCTATAACCAAGTGGACCTTACTAATAAATAAAACAAGTCTAAAGCAAAAAAACAGAACAGCTTCTTTTATGTTGGAAAACGACAGTTAAAATCAAAGATAATTGCTGAAAAATACTTGAGAAAAATATATGCAGGGTGTTACCTAACTAAGGTACGAAATTTTGTTGTTTTTTGTTTGGGTGATTCCCAAGGTCCTTATGTGATATATTGTGAACACCTATTATAAAAAGTATACATTTTGGGAATTTTAAAAATATACATTTTTGGGAAATTTAAATTTTAATTGGGTTACTTAAAATTGGGAAATTTGGGACATAAAACAATACGTGAGGTGTCAAGGTTTAAAAGTATAAATCAAACAATTTTCTAGGTTACTCTTATAATAATAAAACAAAAACATTAAACAAGCTGAGTCGCCTAGAAATGCAAAACAAATACTGGAAAATTTGATATTTAAAGAAGAGAGTAAGAAATTAAAGGGGAATTGTTTATCAGAGAAGAAGTAGTTAGTAAAGTCAAGTAAAAAGTTAAAGTTTGAGTTAAGCCCCGTACGGGCTATCCCTAGGGATATGCCCGTACTAAATTTAGTTAGTTCAATAAGTTACGTTGGTTTTTAATGCAAAGTTAGTTTTGATGGTCCACCGGTCTCATGGTCCCAAGAAGATAGTTCCATATGGTACATTTGCCCCAGTGACGTAAAGTGACCCATATATGTAATCCCAAAATTTTATACGTCACAATATAAAGGTTTCAAATAATTTAACGAAAGAAAAACTAAGACAAAGTCGAAACAATAAAGTCTATTCTATTCTCGTAAAAAGAAGACAATTTTGTAATTTATCTTTTTTCAATAAAGTATTAATTAAAACTGTAAAATGTATTATGCTTGTTGTAAAGTAGCCTAGCCGAGTTTTTCACCAATTTTAACCATATTAACAGTTTATAGCTTTTGTATTGTTAAAAAAAACAATCAACAATTTAAGCATATTTTTTAATTTAAAATCAGCAGACAGAAGTATTTAATTTGCTTGAAGCAAACATTTTTATTAGTTCAAAGAAGTAGGTGTTTTAATTCTGGAAATATGTCCAACATAAATTCTTAATAATTTTGTTTATTTAGTTTTTGTCTGTATATTCTTTTTGAGCTCACTTTAGGCCTAACCATTTTTCAAACTTGCCGCCAAAAAAGTACTCCTGTGAGAAGTGTTAAAATGTTTTTTTTTTCATTACTTGACGTGAACACCTGATAACCAATAAACTTTTTAACTACTTTAAGCCTACCAGAGTTTATCAACTAAAAGAATAGTTAATGCACTCGACGACGCCTATTATCTTCTTCTGAACTGTGCAGTCGTTCGCTTCCAACGACGTATGGACCAGGTTTGTTTACGTTTGAGCTGATGTCATCAATACATCACAGTAAAAGCGCAAAAATGCGGTTTGCCAAATTTAATTTTTCCGCTCTAAACTTACTAACCACAAGTAGTTGTTGGATAAACCTATATATTAAAGAATTTTGTAATATAACTTTTAAAATGAACAATACATATATTTTTATCATTTTTAGATATCATGATAAAAAATATGTTCAAATATTATAAGTTATTATCTTTTTAAAAAAGCAAAATTCTGAAAATATGTGATTATTTGTTAATCCCGGCAACTCTGCCCAGGGATTTTTACTCCATCATAAATAAAACATGAATGAACTTTTCCTAAAACTTTGTGGCCCCCTTTGCTTTGTCATTTCTGTTGGTTTCTGTCATTTGACAATTTGGAAAGCCAAAAGTGATCAAATAAAGCTTATAATGCGTTTCTTTGTGTATTTTCTGGTGTTTGTTGGTGATTAGAAAGTGTTTTTAAAGACAATATGGGTAGGCAGTACTTTGTTTGTAGAAGGGTAGACTATTCATTTCCGCACCTCACTTTTCACAGGTCAACGTCGTTGGGTGCATACTATCGACCAAGGTCAAAAAGTAAGTCCGCCATTTTCATTTCTCGCTTGCCTCACCCCCTTTGCCTATTAGAATTGTTGGCTTAATGTTTATCATAAAATTATGAATGAATCGCTGGGTCCATACGTCGTTGTTCGCTTTGCATGGTACATGGTGGCTCGACCTTGCCAGCACTGTTTGAAAGCCGCTTTTAAACGCGCCGCTAAAGAGTGCATTAACTATTCTTTTAGTTGATAAACTCTTGCACTACCCCTGCCAGTAAGTTAGCATTAACGAATAGTTTTAATATAAATAGTACAAAAACTTTATTCGGATTTGTTTTAAATTTTCGTTTCGTTAAAACAAAATTATTAGTTGGACTACTAAAGCCAGTCTTATTTTAAAAAGTGTTTTAGCTGTAATATAAAGCCTATTATAAAATTTTTAAATTAAAAAAAAACAAAACAGTAAAAGTTATGTCACAGCCATGTAGTCTAGAAAAACCTATAGAATATTGTAAGGAAAAATACAGGTTATTAATAGGCAATTTTTTTATGTATAATAAAATTGCTAAAACCAAATTATCGTGCTACTGTTACTGAATTTTACCAGATATACACCAAAAATCGATTTTAATTTATTCGATTAACAAAAACCTAACTTTTTAACAAAGGTTTTTAATAATATTATCTCTACGTGTATTTGTTTATTTATGATTGTACGTATTTGATAGAAAGCCGTAATTAGAATAATACAATTACAAAATTGAATTAACTAGTGTACTGTTGTATGCAAAATTAAAAAGCAAATAGTTAAATAAAAAAATTATATTATTGTCTTTTACACATATTTAAGAATAACGGTTATTGCAAAATACTGATCTTATTTTAAGGAAATGTTTTTTGAAAAATTAGCAGCACCATTTATTTAACATATTTTTTTAAATACAGGTAAAAGATATAGCATTTTAAAAATGTACTTTTATTTATACCTTGTATTAAAAAAAAAAAAAACATAATTGGTAATTTTACGAATAACTTTCTTTTCAAAAATTTAATTTATTATTGTACGAATACCGTTTTCTTTTAGTTGATAAACAAATATTGTATATAAACCTCCCTTTGCTTTTAATTCAGCGTATCCTAATTATAGATGGCGGTAAAAAGCATGCTTACATATTTTAAGAAACAATTTTTAAGACAACAAGTTTATACAGTGTGTCTCAGAACCGGTGTTGCAAGAAGATAAATAGACAGATATTTTTTAAATTTTAAACGGTATTTTGGAAAACTTAAGGCTTGGTTTAAAACTTATAAATACAAATAGTTACTACGATTGGGATTACACAGGGCTATATACAGGGTGTTTTCTAACTGCGGTTAAAAAAATTTAGTGCATATTTCTAAATAAATTTTATGAAAAAAGTTTTAATTAACATAGGTCCTCCATTTTTTGTTCTTAAGCTACAGGGTGTTAAACTTTTAAAAACCTTAAAATTTCTAAAACACTTTATTTAGTAAAATTTGTTAGACTAGATATAAACCTTGTTGAATTAAGTATTGTTTTGTTGTTACATAATTGCTAATAAGAAGTTATAATAGACCCTTAAATTTTCTTCCTGAATTAGGAAACACCGTGTTTAAATAATATGAAAAACCATTAAAAATAAAGTACTTTGGTTTTATACAAAAACAAAAATTATATGTTTTAGAAAATTTAGTTTATGTCAAAATATAAAGTAAAAGCTTTAAAGTAATGTATAAATATTTTTGTAATTTTTAAAAAACTACTTAATAATAAGAACCTAAATAGAAGGTCAACAAAAAATAATATTTAAGAAAAGATTTTAAAAATATAGGGCATTATTTTGTGAGGCTGTGTTTTGTGCAAAAAAAAATTCTTAAAATAAAAATTCCGTATTAAAAAAAAAATACAAGCCTAAGTGCAAAACGCAATTTTTGATAAAAAGATGATATATCTAAAAATATATAAATGTATATACAGGGTATCTGACAATATTTTAATTTATTATTATAATCGCGAATTACTTCAGACCAAATAAAGGTATTAAAATTCAGTTTTTAAAAAAGCCTTAAACTTTTCAAAGTTTTTATCATATTCTGGCCATTCGGTTGTTAACACAAAAACAAAAAAGTTGATTTTTCGATACAAAGCAACTCTGTTATTTTAAATGGACCGCTATATTAATTTTTTACAATTCCAAAATTAAATCTTTTTCCTTTACAAAAATGTAACAAACTATGGTTATTTAAAAAATAACGATTTATTGTTCTCTAAAAAATTTACTGCTAGGCAATTAAGAGAATTATTTTACAATAAAAATTTGCTACATATATGCAGTAGCGTTTTTCTTTTCTTAAAAATATTTTGCCCAAACCCTCTATGGAGGACACTGGTAATTTTTTTCTTGTATACCAAAAATATCTTTTAATGCACAGAAGGCGTCTCCTAAATGTTTTAAAATTATCTGAATTTGTATAAAAGTTAATAATAAAATACTTTTTCAGTTCATGACATTATCTCAGCTGATTGTAACTGAGGCCACCGTCTGCGTCTGCGCACAGCCATACCCGCCCTCATGTTTGTTAGGTCCAACAGATTCAAGATTTTGGACTTTCCTAAAATATGTGACTATAACATAGAAGTATACAATATTTGTCATAAGCTATAACATCTTGTACCACAAGACCCCCTTTCCATTTATTTTTGTTTTTCATAATTTTTATATTTTTTCATTTAAGTAATTTAATATGCAGCTTTTAAGTCTCTTGCATTTTCTTTGTATATGGCTTTGTTTTCTAGAAAAAAAAATTGAAGCCACCTTAAGTGATACTAAAATGTCTACAAAAATAGCATAAAATAAAATGCAAAATTAAAAAATATACAACTTTGACCTAAAAAAATATAGATTTTCAATAAAACATACGACTGCCCAGTTATTTTACGGCAAATTATGTTTTTGTTTTCTTTTACCATGATTGTCTATGGGTACCGTTTAGAATAAATTAAGGTGGCCTAAATTGTTTTCCTCGAAAATAAAGATAAATACGAAGAAAATTTAGGAAATTAAAATGTTGTTTTTTAATAGCTTACTTAGAAAACAGTATAAAAACTTTGTTAAATATTAGTGGCGGATTTTTTATTTAACAATATTAGCTATAGTGCCCCCTGAGATGCTACTGGACCCAATAATGTTAATCTAGTTAAGGGTTTACAAGCGCTTTATACCAAATTTCATCTAAATCAATTTAAGGGTTTTAAAGATATCTAAAAAATATCGACCTTTTTAAAAAGTTTTATGCCTTGTATCTCAGAGATAAGGCAAGTGCGGGCATATGTTTAAAGGATCTCTTCTTTATAAAAAGACCTGAGAAATCACTTCCTTAAGTTTCGTACTGTAGTAAGGAAACACCCTGTATATTAAAAAAGGAATATTTAAAACCTGCCAAAATTGCCCGTTATGTTTTATTTAAATTTGTTTTTGTACACCATTTTTATTTAAAGCCAATGTAATGTATTTTTATAAGAGAAATTGATATTTTAATCTAAAATTTTAAATGTGTATATTAAATGCAATGTTTTTGTTGATATTTTTAAATTGAGTACCACTATACTATACAGATTGTCCAACAAATGTTGACTAACCGTTTTATAGATAATTGCGTTTAGGTTGTATAGTACCCAAAAGTGAATGGAGAATATTATTGGAGATACATTAAATTATTGTTATACCGAATTTATACAGTGTGTCCAAACTTTCAGAAAACGCTGAATTATCTTAGAGAATTTTAAACCAAACTTGATAAAATCGGTACTTTAAAGTAAAAAAATAATCTAAATTTAGTGTTGATATTGGTGATGTTGCCGAATCTATAGTGTGGCACAAATCAGTTCAAAGTTTTTAAATTTAAAGTAAGATACTCAATGTTTTTATTATTTTATTACCGGATTCTCGGTATATTTTTTTACTCTACAATGGTATGAAAGTTCAGTTTTTCTTTGTTCTATTAAGCAAAAATAATAGTTGTAACGTCTGTAACTATTACCGTTTACACCTTGCAAATAAACTGGTGGCTTAACAGTTCTGACATAAATTAAATTCCTAGATTAAATAAACAATAATACTTATTATTTACACAATTTAAAGAACAAACAAGACTATAAACAAAAAAAATTTACAAAATGTTTATTTAAACAAAACCTTTTGATATTAAAAATCCAAATTGAACTAGGTATTTCTTATATCCAAACTGACGAGGCACCAGTTTGAAAATAGCAAGGTATAAACAGTAGGTAATACCTATGCAGTTTACACCTATTATTTTACTTAATTAAACATCTTCTTCTGTTATTAGTACTTAAAGAGAAAAATTGGACTTCCATGCCATTGTATAGCTAAAAGGATCTGGAATTTAATAATTAAATTAAAAAAATTAAAAGCTTTGAACTGATTTCGGCGAAACTGAAAATCTGTCAATATTGCCGATATTACGACTGAATCCAGAATAATATGGCTAAATATATATATATATTTAGCCAATAGCCATATAATAAATACCCAAAGTTTTACAATGGTAAAAACTAGTTTGACTAATAGTTAAATACGTCACCAATCTGAAATAATTAAAATTTTATCAAAACTTTTCCTTGTTTTTTGTAAATACTTTTTAAAGTTGATCAAAAGTGATTCCACGTCACGTTAAATAAATATGCCAACAAACGAAAAAGCAATAGAAATGGAATATCGTAGCCTGTATCTTTTGTGTGGTAGGCACACACCAACTACGTCATATGTCTAAATTTTCACAAAAATGCAAATTTTTGCATTATTAAAAAAATCATTTTTCAGAAAAATTTGAAGAACAAAAAAACCATCCATCTACTACCTTTGGTGTATATGTCCAAAGGCCCATTTAGTGTTAAACTATCTGAGATATTTGAGCGTTTACAGACTTTTGGACATACTGTATGTATTTTGTGGTTATATTAAATACGTTAAACACGCACATCTCAAAAACGGTTCCTTTAAGTGTTTATTACATAGTATAGCCTTTTAAGTAAAATATATTGATAAATAGGCACTATTTTACTCAAATAGTACAACAGGGGACAGTAAAAATTGCGACTTAAAAAAATTAAATGAAGTACAAGTGGCGCGTCTAGTTATTACAAAAAAAAATAACATTATAAAATATTACTTAAACCTAATGTTTTTACGCTGGCTTGTATTACACCGGTCAGTAAGTCAGTAATCCAAAAAGGGTATCTGTTCTCATTCTCAAATTCTAAATCCAGACATTGAAAAATACCTCAATTTTTATTTTAGGTTTTTAAAGTTTGCTTTTGCCTGATTTACGATAATAAGTATATTTAATAATAAAAAGCTCATACAATAATAAAAAAAATGCAATTAGAGAAATATATGCTACGCCATTGCTTTTATTAAAAATAAAATTATTTTTAAATCATCATTTATTTTGAAAGAAGTCTGACTCTTGACCTTTTTTTTAATGCACCGTTTTCACGTAAACAAAAAAATTGGTCACCAGCATACTAATTTAAAAAAATTTCATTATACCACAAATGCCTGAAAACGGTTTTTATTTTTTACTCAAAAATGGTGCATTAAAGAAAAAAGTCATAAGGTCAAATTTTGTGAAAAAGCATGGATATTTTAAAAATACTTTTTATTCTTAAGAAAACCAGTGCTGTACTACATATTTTTTGAAAAATTTCCAGTATCTATTCCATTTAGACGTCACTGGTGGAAATAATTAAAAATATTTTGCAATAAACAATGCCTGTTGGGGCTTAGTAGGTGCATGCCAAATTTTATGAAAAATCTGAAACAATTTTGAACTTCTAAGAAAAGGATATTTGTCATAAATTAACACCCGTTATTAAAAGGTTTAGGACATATGTTTATATAAACTTTTCTTTCCAAAAATAAGCCAAAAATTAAATCTTGCATTAACTGAATTACACCCTGTATAAAAATTATTGATTTTTGCCAAAAATTAAAAACTTGTTTTCCACGAATTTTTCACGAAAGCAAACTTGAATAAAAAAGAAATGTATTTTCTTCAGTTTTGGCTAGAGAAACTAAAATTTAATATGTAGAAGACAGACAAGAAAATCGTGTTAACCAGTAAAACATGTTTTTTATTGTAATAAAATATCTATAACACAATTAACGATTTATCTTTAGTTATCCAAAAAAAGATATATATTTTTTTAAATAAGGTATAAGGTAAATAAAATAAAGGTTGACCAATTTTGATGCTTTTAACTAGTCCTTGAAAAGGGTTTCTGATTTTTTCAATTCAATAATAAATAATTCGAAACATTTCTCATTCAGTAACTTATTATTTAAGATTAAATTATAATTAATTCATTTTCTAAATAGGTTATATAATTATTTATAGTTCAAATGAATAAGTCATAAGATTTTAAAATCAATCCGTCTAAACCAATAAAGTTTTCCCTAATTTAAGCGTTTAAAGCAAAGTTTAAAACAGACTTTTATTCTCATAAAATTTTACAGGATTTTAATTTTAGTGAGCACCTAATTTAACAAAGCAAAACTTTTAAACGTAAAATATTTAAATCAGGTAAAAAATTAAATGAACTTTTTGTTTTTTAATTATGTAAATTTTGATATTAATTATTTAAATTTTATTATTTTTATAGTAAAAAAGTATGATTTTTAGAATTTAAAAAAGGTTTTCATCCAGATAATAAAACGCAGATACATAGCTCAAATATAAAGTAAGACTTTTCTTTGACAATATATTGTTGTCTTCTACATTACAGCAAATAGTAATAATTCCCAGTTTTAAATAATAAAAAACACACATTTATTTTGGGCGTAATTTTTTTATGTTGTTTGCAGTTAACTCTACATATGTCGTTAGATGGAATTTACAAAAGATTGAATAAAATAAAAAATTCAGTGTTCAAGAGAGTCGTGTATGTCAACTGTGTATTGTGTATTTCACAAGTTTAAATTTTATTTATATTTTTTTATCAAAATTTAGGTGAAGTGCATTTAGGCAGATTCTCAAATTTTATTAAAAAGTTGTAATTTTAACCAATTTTAATTAATAGAAATACTTTAATTTATATTTTTAATACCGTATACCGGTGCATTAGATGTTAAAAATATATAGGACTATTATAGTCCTTTACTAATAGTACTTTCTTGGAGTTGTCTTTATTTGTAATTTGGTAACATTTTGGTAATTTGTATATTCGTGTATTATTAGGTAATCAATCATTGCTCGCTTAATAATACTTTGTACTTTGTGTTGTACAGGGGCTCAGAAAACTAGAAAATTTTGAACATGGACCAAAACGAAACCGCTTTTATTTTTTTATAAGGAAGCAAAATGTCAAATAAAAAGAATTTAAAAATAAACGAGGATCCAGAATTTAATTTTTTTATTTAAAAACAAAAAAATGTTTTCTGGTATCATTGTTTTAATTGTTTTACACGTTTTAACGTTATTTAAATGGTTTATACATTATATTTTTGTATTTAAATATATTTGACAAACGTTGACATTAAATATTTTTTGTATTTTAAACCAGGTAAATTATGTAAAAAGGTGTAAAACATGATTTAAAAAAATATATTTAAAAAAAATTGTATTTTTTTATGTAAAATCTTAGATCTGGGATCCCTATTTAATTCATTTTTCTTATTTTGCTAAATAAAAATAAAGGCAGTTTTGTTCTAATCCATTTTTACAATTTTGTTGTTTTTGGAGCCCCTGCACAAATAAAAACAAGAAGCAAAACAGTTGCCATTCACGAAATTCTTGAACATTTAAATATTTGGTCCATTTGTAATATTGTAAAGTCCATCCGAGGACTTACTGTAAAAAAATACAAAAATTTTAAATGTTTTATAATTAAAAATAAAAAATACTTTTTTTTTTGTAACGTTAATGAAAATTCTTTAAATGGATGTAATGTATCGTTACAAAATTTCAGATACGTATTTACATATTTTTAAATGCACCATGAGGGCAAAGTTTTTTTACCAATATATATAATTAAAAAAGGTAGTGAGTTGGCTAACACAGAATGGCTTTGTTTTTAGAAACATGAAGTGTGTGCAAAACCAGACATTTAATAATAAAAAAGCTTTGTATGAATTCCATATACTTAAGTGGATTATCAAATATTTTAGGGGCGTTATCGTCAGTATAAATTAATATGTACTTAGATGTGAAAGCAGACATTTGCGCACTTTCGTTAGGGCAAAACAGACATTTGCCTTTAAGCCAATCCACAGGCAAATTTTTAGGTACTTAATTTTTTGGTAAACGCTTTATGCTGCACCTTAAATAAATAACGTAGGACTTGCCTACCATGTTGTTGGTTACTCTCTTTTCTCTATAATATGGATTTGCCTGAATAAGAAAAAAGGTAAAAATACCCACTTATCGATTCAAACACGTACACATACATTCCCAAATTAGTTTATATTTTTTATCAAAAACTTTTAAATTTGTTGTAAATTTTAAATCTTATACACTAAAGAAATGTGTACACTTTACACTTCCTATAATTTTGTTATTCGTACACTAATAAAAAAATCTGAAACATGTCAATTTTTATTTTTATGAAGACATATTTGTGTGTTTAAATTTATATTACGGCTATGCCCTCCCCCACTAACACAAACGTCATTAAAGTTTAAATGAAAAGGGAGTTTAGTGATACCTTATCTTAAAAAGGTTTTAAATAATTTCTTTAGCAGACTTAAAGTTTTCAAAATGGATTTAGTATCTTCTGAAAAAATCTACCTACCCAAAATACCTGGTGTTTCTAGCCCCTTTTACTTTTTATTTCTTTAAATACTAAAATATTTAGTACGTAGGTATCTCACCTAAATATGCATTACTTTTGAATTCATGTTTTTCTACTTTTGGTTTAGCCGAAAACAACCTTACATTACTTATTTTAATGGAACACTGGGTATATTTTTACTTACTTAAAAAATTGTTATTTCGAGTACAATTTTATTACACTCCATTTTTCACCATTTGACATCAGAGCCGTACTCAAGGGTTGTTTGTCAATTGCTCCCCAGGAGTGGTTGTTTGCCTATGGAGGTGTGTGTTAAACTCTAAACATTTTAAATTTTTAATTTGAATTTTCGCTGCAATGAAGGCGATAAAACGGTAAATTTTGGACTACTTAGTCACAGCAAAATAGATAGTTTCATGTAGTTCTGCATAACTCCTCGGTCCAAAATTTTTAGTTTTAATGCACTAATGGCACTTCAAATCAAAAATTTAAAATATGTAAATGATACTTGCAAAAAAACAAATAGAGTGTCATTGTACTTGGAATGACATTTTTTATTTAAACAAATAAAGATACACTGGGTATCCCATTCAAAATAAAAAGTTAAAGTCATTTCTTGATAAAGCGGAAATAACAAAAAACAACATAATTCATGAAATAAGGCACATTTAGGTGATAAACCTACCATATACGTACCAAATTTAATTTTAAGAAATTAAAAAGTTATAAGGGCGATGGAGGAAGTGTTGTTGGAAACTACTGAACTAATTAAAAATAAACTAAACTTTGTTAAGGAAGATAATTTAAACCCCTTCGAGATTAGGTAGTTGATCCTTATTTGATCCTCCTGACGTCCAGTTTGTAGGTGAGGTGATGATAACCCCAGGCAAGTAAGTTTTGACACTAGAATGTGCCCTTTAAATAAAAATCTGGACCTTCAACACGATACATAAGCGTAAGCGGCCAGCATAGAGCAAAAAATGTGAGAGCTGTAGTCTTTGATCTTTCTGCGAAAAAGCCCTGCCGCTGGCCGCCCGAAATAAACAAATATTATCCGCGGAGCGTTTTTCGGTATATAAACTGGTTTAAAGACGCTGTTTACCACACAATATTGTAGTCATAACCGGCAACAAAAAGAGATTTAAAACTTTCTGCTCAACGCTCACGCTCTGTATCCTGTCCGAGACCTTACAAGTGGTGGCGCGTTTTAATTGGAATGCATCGCATAAGGTACATAACGTAAAAAATAAGTGGTTTTTAATATTTTGATGTGATTTAAAGAATATTTTCTTGATTTTTAAATTTCAGAATATTTAATACATGATATATTACTTTTACTTAGAATTTTAATATTCTTAAGTTTTAAAGTTCCCATCAATTAATCAAATACCTCTTTTCTTTTAAAAATTTTATTATATTCGTAAGGGAATAAAAACCTTAATTAAACCGTGTTCCTAACTTCAACTAAAGTTAAGTAAAACTTTATTTGATTAGCTAATATCAGATCAGAATAAATTTTAAAAATCTTATGATTTATTCGTTTAACGGGTAAATTTTAATTTAAAATCTTTTTAAAATTTATTAGCGGTTATATTACTTTTAATAAAATGAATATTTCAAAATCTGTTTAAAAAATATTAAAAAAGAATTCTACCTGCAGTATGTTCACGGATTGACTTTACAATAGCACAAATGGACCAAACATTTTTATGCATAGGAAAGTATAATATGACAAATGCTTTTACCTCCTAAAGAACAAGATTTAGGTAAAAAAGATATTTTGGTTAGCAAAAACTACAAAAATGTAAAAACATACCAAGAGAAAACTGCCTTTATTTATAGTAATTTAGAAAACTGGTATATAAAAGAGGTTTTTGGAATGAGTCATCTCCATATTTAGGATTTTGGGTTTAGGAACATAATTTTTATTTTCAATAGAAAACTAAATGTACCGGGTGTCAAGATATAAATATAAACCACCCTTACCATTTTAATTTTTTATCGTATAAAATAGATAATTAAATCGGTTTGTTGTGTTAATTCTGTAGTTTTTAAATCAGTAATAAGATTTTTATTATCTCTTTAAATATACAGGATAGGACAAAACGTGTGATCTCTTTAAACGGAATACCCTGTATATTATATAACTAGTAAAAATATCATTTGAAAGCTTTAAAAAAAATTTATATTAATTATATTTATGTTCATTATTGTCGGAAATATGATCATTCAAATCTAAAGAGTAAGTTTAAATTTTAATTATGTAGGTAGGGTTTATTTTAAAAATAATTGCCTAATAATTTTATTTATGGCCATATTTTTAAAAACCATTAAAGATAGACCCATAAAATATGATATTTTTGTAACACTCTTTTAAATGGTGCTTTAATATTATGGGTGTTCAATTTAAAAAATCATACTTTTGTCGTACCCTGTATATCTTTGAGGAAAAAATAATTTTGTTGAAAGATGCAGATACTTTAAAATCATTTTAACAAAATGGTGTTTTTATTTCTTTTATACGTTAAAAATAAAAAAAAATTAGGGGGTTGTTAGTTTATTACGTTTCTAATGGGAATTAAAAATTATTCATTATATTTGCATGGCCATATTTCCAAAACTAATTCAGATAGGTATATGAATTGTGGTATCTTTTAAAGGTTTTTAAAATTTCTTTTTAATGTTAAAATAATCTACAGGCTGTTTCATTTTAAAAATCATACTTTTTCTCAGTACCCTGTATGTGTTAAGAGATAGTAAAAATTTTATTATTATTTTAAAAACTACAAAATTAGCCCAAGAGATAAATATTTTTAATTATGTTTTTCGATAAAAATAAAAAATTTAAGGGAGGTGAAAATTTATAACTTGACACCTGGTACTTTAAGACTTTTTACTTGAATTTCAAAAGTAAGAATTTAATAAAATGACATAATAAAATACAACTAAAAAGTTTTGACAAACCGTAACAATAAATTTATTGATTAATGAATTTAGATAACGGCGGCTACAGACGACACGCCAAGGTTTGGCAAATGTTCGTTCGTTCAAACGTTCCCGCATCCCAACTTTGACTTTGTTTTGCCTATGTTTGGCATACTCACGATGCGGGAACGTTTGAGCGAGTGGACATTTGCCAAACCATGGCATGTCGTCTGTAGCCGGCTTAATATATCTGTATAAGGTGTAAAACGTAAATAAAAAAATGTGATTTAAAAATCAACATCGTGTTGATTTTATGTACAGAGTTGAATTTTTTGGTTGCGTACGGGCTAAACGGTAAAGATTCAAAAAAAAAACTAAGATAGGTATCCTACTTTCTTTTTAGTGTTTAGTTTAATGGCGTAACAGATCCACGCTAACTTGATTGGTTTGAAAGATACAGGGCGATTTTAAAAATTCGTCGATTTTCTATGTCCTTATTTGGACATTTATGGCGATAAAAACTTAGTCAAAAGTTTTATAACTTTTTTGTGGAATTCAGTGACTTACTTTAAATAAATATAAAATAAAATAATAAATATATATATATAAAAATAAAGTAGTTTTTTAATACAAAATTTTACTTAGATTGGTAGTACACGGGGTAAATTATAGCCAAAAATATAAAAAATGACCAAGTGTAAAGTACCATTATTTTAAAAACTAGGACAAAATTGTGTAGGTTAATGTTGAAGAAAATTAAATTTTATGTCAAAACATAAATTTAAAAAAATAAAGTAAAAATATTATATTTTTGTCAAAGCCTTTCAGCACATTAAGTGATTAAACACCTACGAAAAAATATATTAGGAGCTTAAGATAATGCTTTAGTTACTATTATAAATACATTTATTTTCTGTGGTTGTTATTGTTTAAATTATTATTATTTTTTTAGTATCTTGTTTATCCTAGTTGTTTTTATATACATAACCTTTAGAAAATAAATTAATATAAATTTAATTCATGAAAAATGAAATCTTAAGCTTGTTTTTTAAAATGAAATATAGCCTTGACCATATACCTACTCAGAATTTTTAAATAGAATTGGGGTACACCTCCTGTGACGTTTTTGGGTATACAAGAAAAAAATTGTTAAGAATGTTTAAGAAAATTATATTTTTAAATAAAAAAATAGTACGCCACTTCATTATTTAAATAAAAATATTTTTAAATTCTTACGAACAAATATGATCTCCTGATTTTTTTATTTGAGCATGGTTTTCATGTTAATAAATAGAATCCATTTTTGGCACTTCTCAGAATAAAATTAAAAGTTTATTTAACATTTTATGAAAATTAAAACTTTTATACATTATGCAGAACTAATCTGGTCTTACACAATATAATAAAAGTTATTATTACTTTAAAAGATATAAAATAATTAAACATTTAATATTATGTTACTTACAATACAAAGGTTTTCATCTATAAACAAAGGTTTATTAGACAGACGCGAGACGAGAACTAGGCCAAAGTTTGTGTCTTAAAATGAGGTAAATAGTTTACCAAAAATGTGGTAAACAGTTTACCTAAAAACTTAATGATAAACTTGTTAAAAAACTGAAAAAAATATATAAAAATGAAATGTCTGATAGATACTTTAGAGTTTGACATTACTTTTGTAAAAATTAACTGGTAAAAAATACACCTATTAGGTATCTTAACCAGATAAATAGAATATGTTTAGCCATATAATAAAGTATTTTATACTTTATTTGTTTTTGGGAGATTAAATTTAAACAAAATATTATTTGGCTTTTCTCCAGAATAAAATTAAAAAGTTTATTTAACATTTTATGAAAATTAGAACTTTTATACATTATGCACAACCATCACCTTCTAGATGTTTTAAATAATTGTACTGAATGAGCCGTTAGTACAATTCTAACATCTAGAAGGCGATGTGCAAAACTATTCTGCTTTCACACAATATAATAAAACAATATAATAAAAGTTATTATTACTTTAAAAGAAATAAAATAATGAAACATTTAATATTAAGTTACTTACAATACAAAGGTTTCACCTATAAACAAAGGTTCATTAGCACTGGGTTAAAATTATTTTAATCTAAAAAATAAAATCTTAACAAGACGCCAGACGAGAACTGGGCCAATGTTTGTGTCTCAGAATGAGGTAAAAAGTAGCCAAATAATATTTTGTTTTAATTTAATCTTCCAGAAAACAAATAGAGCATATAAATACTTTATTATATGGCTAAACATTTTTTACTATTCTTTTTATCTGGTTAAGGTACCTAATAGGTATATCTTTTACCAGTTAATTTTTACAAAAGTAATGTCAAACTCTGAAATGTCCATCATGACATATTCATTTTTATATTTTTTGTCAGTTTCCTAACAAGTTTATCAATAAGTTTTTAGGTAAACTGTTTACCACATTTTGGTAAATTATTTACCTCATTTTGAGACGCAAACATTGGCCCAGTTCTCGTCTGGCGTCTTGTTAAGATTTTATTTTATTAGATTAAAATAATTTCACCCGAGTGCTAATGAACCTTTGCTAATAAATAAAAACCTTTGTATTGTAAGTAACTTAATATTAAATATTTCAATATTTTATTTCTTTTAAAGTAATAATAACTTTTATTATATTGTGTAAGAGCAGAACAGTTCTGCATAATGTATAAAAGTTTTAATTTTCATAAAATGTTAAATAAACTTTTTAATTTTATTCTGGAGAAAAGTCAAATAATATTTTGTTTAAATTTAATCTCCCAGAAAACAAATACAGCATAAAATAATTAAAGAATAAATTACAAAGGTGCTTTTTACTGTTAAATTTGATATTATCGATAATTACCATGCGAAAAATGGTTTTTATTTATTTACGCGAAAACCGTGGATCAAATAAAAAAGTCAAAAGAATAAATTTGTTCCAAACTAAATGAGAAAATTATAAAATATTTTTATTTAAAAGAATGCAGTGAAGTAGTATTTTTGATTAAAAAATATTTAGCTTAAACCTCTTATGGACGACACTGGTAATTTTTTTTCTTGTATACTATAAAATGTCTTCTGGTGCAGAGGAGGCGCCCCACAAATTTTTAAAAATATATGAATTGGTACAAAGGTATGATAAAAACACAATAATTTTTTAAAAAATTTACACCCTGATGTTCAAAAACGAAGACCTTTAGGACATATGTTCATGTAAAGTTTTTAATTTTTTTGTTGTAGAATTAGCCCCTTAAATGTGTCGGTTAAGTTATGAAACACCCTGTATAGGTATATATCTATTTTTTGACATACCATACATGGGTTTTAGGCCATGCAGAACTTTTTTAAAGAATAACTTTTTTTTCGTCAAATTAATAACAAAAAAATTTCCATATGAAACTTAAGTAGAAACGCTGTATATGTAGACATTAGGAAATAATTCTGTTATTTGTTTCTAAAAAAGATGTGTTTTTAAGTTTTGCGGTATTTTCTAGTATTTTATAAACAATGTGTATGTACCCCATTAATTAATCAAATGCTTTAAAATGGGTGTAAACAAGAATTTAACTTAATTTATTATGTTATGATTTTATTCTGTTTGTTTCATTTTGATATTTTATTCTACAAATAAATATGACTTCTAAAGTTACGTTTTTGCCCTATATCAAGCACCTACCTACCTACCTCCAAAAAAAACATGATTCAAAATGCCTTAAGGGGCGTCAAAATCATTTTTTGTATACGAGTGCCAGTAGCCCTTATTCAGGCCCTAAACATAAGCTACGTAATAATAAATAGTAATACAATATTGCGCATTTTAACAAAATATTTTACTATAACAATTACTAAATATTTTGATATTTAAAGTTATTATTTACCCTATATTTTTTACGTTTTTATTGGCGAAAAACTTACTTACTTAAAATTAAAACATAAAATTCTTGAACATTATAACATAGATACTGGTTTACATATAAAATAAAAGCACTTTACCCTTGACCTTTATGTTTACAGTTATAACTTGTCTTGTCCATTAGCAATTAAAGTAAAATTATGTCTGTCTTTCTTAGTTTTAGACCATCCGACCGGTTTTCCCAAAGTGAGGTTCTAAAATTTAAAAATGTTTTTAAATACTTTAAAAACCACTTACAAGCATATATTGTAAATAAATAATTTTTACTTTAAATTCTAAAATGTAGCGTGCAGTTTCTCCCGGTTAAAAGCACAATATGTGGCAAAAATTATTTTCAACTTAAAACATAATTATAGAAGAAAATGAAAGCACAATACATAATATATGATAATATTAATGGTTTTTGCAAAACGTAAGAGAAAAACCATAAGTATATACATCATAGGATAATATATTGTTTCCGGTTTGCATCCGTCCGCATTTGCATGCAACAAAGGAATGTCGAGAAATTCGTGATATTCTTTCTATTTCCTATTTCATCTTTAAACAAAAGAAAAAAAACTAAAATATGACCAGTTTTGTTTATTTAGCTATGTTTTTGATATGCAACCACGAATCGTTTATAATTTTGATAGGGCTAAAAAAGACATTCTAATTGAGTTTTTAGTCACTAGCAGATAAATATTTATAGTTGTATTTTTATAGTTATAAATTATTTTAGTTATTAAAATAATTTTATATAGCAGTTTAAAAAAATAAATAGTGTATTAAACAAACATTTTTAATATTTTTATGTAGGCATCATGGTTGCTCCGAATCGTAAAAAATTTTAGGTATTGATGTTTTATTTCTTATGTATAATTTTGGGTATATTTCTTAATTAATTATTTTAAAGAAAAATACATTGTAAAAATGTCAATTTATTCTAAGAAATTTTAATTAAAAGATTTAGACATATTTTAGCGGCACAAAAATATTCGGACTGTTTAACGAAAGTCGACTAGTAGTAGAGTGTCGCAGTAGGCGACATGACGTCACGAGGCACTTGGGCATCACTGACGTCAGCTCTCTGACGTAGGAGTCTCGGCGAAACTCGTCGTTTAGCAAGATGACGTGGAGTCTTGACGCGATGCTTGACGTAGAAATTGACGCAGATGTTGACGTATCTGACGTCGGCGCCAACCTGAGTGAAAAGGAACCTGAGCGTCGCGCCGTATCGCGTGGTGCGATCCTGTATCGGCTTCCGTTTTTAAAAATTTTATCTTCCGCGACATATAATATTTGTTTCGGTGTTCTCATTTTTCGAAAATGCATAGAAAACATACAAATAAAATTGATTCGTTGATTATGGACAGTATTTTAAGACTAGATACAGAGTTTTTATGATTAAATTGATATGTAATATATATCAACAAGTAAATAGGTTGCTTACCAAATACTTTTTACTATCACAAATATGTCCAAAATTTCATGAGTTCTCACTTCAGTAACAAATTTCAGAAGCCAATGTGATCGTGTTTTAATCAAATTTTGTTTTGCAAAATGACTTATACTCTTTATCAATAGTTGTGGTTATGAGTGTACGAAGAAGATAACATTTATAATTTTATGTTTTTCTTTACATTATTCAAGATTTTAATATATCAGCTTGTCCCAATAAATTGCAAGTTATACAGATGTTATGGTAAATATTATTAGTTTTAATATACCAGCTTCCCAATAAATTATTTTTAAAACTGTCATGTTATACAGAGTGTTATGGCAAATATTATTAGTTTTTAATATACCTGTTGTCCTAATAAATTGCAAGTTACCACAGAGTGTTAGTGAGATTAAATATTATTAGTTTTTATTATACCGGATGTCCTAATAAATTATTTTAAAACTGCATGTTATACAGAAGTGATTATGGTTAATATTATTAGTATTTAATATATCGTTCGGCTTCTGGTAGACCAATTTTAGTTATTCTTTTTTTTTTAAACAATTTTTATTTTTAATAAGCCTCATAAATATTAAGTGCTAAAAATTTAAATAATTATGTTATTTGAGTGTAAATAGGGCCTTAACAGTGTTTCTTAACGTATATTTCGGTTTCTAGTAGATCGATTTTAGTTAGTTCTTTTGCTAATAATTTAATTTTTATAAATCTACAAATATTAATACTTAAAATTTTTAATAATTATGTTATTTGAGTGTAAATAGGGCCTTAACAGTTTTTAACGTATATCTTGGCTCTAGTGGTTTGATTTTAGTCATTCTTTTTAAACAATTATTTTAAATAAATATATTAACACTAATTCTTTAAATAAATATGTATATTTGAGAGTAAATAGGGCTTTAACAGTTTTTTAACGTATATTAGAAATACAGGGCTGTTTTTGAAAATACAGGGCTGTTTTTTGAAATACGGGGCTGTTCTTTAGAAATACAGGGCTGCTTTTGAAACCTGAGGCTGTTTTTAAGCATGGGGCTGTTTTGTAGAAATACAGGCTGCCTTTTAGAAACATAGGGCTGTTTTTAGAAATACAGGGTTGTTTTGAAAATACAGGCTGTTTTTAGAAATACAGGCTGTTTTTAGAAATACAGGGCTGTTTTTAGAAATACAGGGCTGTATTTCCAAATACAGAAGTGTTTGACATAGGCTGTTTTTCAAAATCAACTTCCGTTTAGTGGTAAATGATACCATTCTTGATTGCATCGCTCTCGTAATCCTCGGCAACTTTACTCGAAGACAAAGGTTTTACTTCGTTGATGTTTAGGAGTATGTAGAAATCAGTATTAGATACAACAGACACTTTAGGATAGATTTAATGATTTTTAAGCTAGGCACAATGTTTCACTTTGAATGTCTACGAGAGACTGACCAAGTCTCTCTGGACTTATCTAATATATGTATTTACAATTATGACGCCAGCTCAAAAGTCTAAACACATGAACAGGTAATTAAATATGAACAGCAAAATAAACAGCTGAACAGCCCTGTATTTTTGAAAATACAGCCCTGTATTTACTCAATATGGCACCGTTTCTTTAAAAATACGGCACCGTTTTTAAAATACGGCACCGTTTTTTGAAAAATACGGCACCGTTTTTAAAATACGGCACCGTTTTTTAAAATACGGCACCGTTTTTTAAAATACGGCACCGTTTTACAAAATACGGCACCGTTTTTTAAAATACGGCACCGTTTTTTAAATACGGCACCGTTTTTAGAAATACGGCACCGTTTTAAAATACAGCACCGTTTTTCTAAAATACGGCACCGTTTTTAAAATAAGGCACCGTTTTAAATTTCAAGGTCAAGCATGTCACTTGATACATGCCGGATAAGTTAGAAATTACGGCCCCCACTGTAAAATTGCATGAACGGTGCCGTATTTTAAAAAACGGTGCCGTATTTTAAAACGGTGCCGTATTTGAAAAACGGTGCCGTATTTTAAAAACGGTGCGCGTATTTTAAAAAACGGTGCCGTATTTTAAAACGGTGCCGTATTTCAAAACGGTGGCCGTATTTTAAAAAACAGTGCCGTATTTTAAAACGGTGCCGTATTTTAAAAACGGTGCCGTGCTTGAAATACAGGGCTGTTCAGCTGTTTATTTTGCTGTTCATATTTAATTACCTGTTCATGTTTAGACCTTGAGCTGGCGTCATAATTGTAAATACATATATTAGATAAGTCCAGAGAGACTTGGTCAGTCTCTCGTCGGGCATTCAAAGTGAAACATTGTGCTTAGCTAAAAAATCATTAAATCTATCCTAAAATGTCTGTTGTACCTCTAATACAGATTTCTACATACCCTAAACATCAACGAAGTAAAACCTTTGTCTTCAAGTAAAGTTGCCGAGGATTACGAGCGATGCAATCAAGAATGGTATCATTTACCACTAAACGAAGTTGATTTTGAAAAACAGCCCTGTATTTCAAAAACAGCTCCTGTATTTGAAATACAGCCCTGATTTCCAAAAACAGCCCTGTATTTCTAAAAACAGCCCTGTATTTCTAAAAACAGCCCTGTATTTTCAAAAACAGCCCTGTATTTCTAAAACAGCCCTGCATTTTCAAAAACAGCCCTGTATTAAAAACAGCCCTGTATTTCTAAAAACAGCCCTGTATTTCAAAAACAGCCCTGTATTTCTTAAAAACAGCCCTGTATTTCCAAAAACAGCCCTGTATTTTCAAAACAGCCCTGTATTTCTAATATACGTTAAAAACTGTTAAGGCCCTATTTACTCTCAAATAACATATTTATTTAAAGAATTAGTGTTAATATATTTATTTAAAATAATTGTTTAAAAAAGAATGACTAAAATCAACCACTAGAAGCAAAGATATACGTTAAAACTGTTAAGGCCCTATTTACACTCAAATAATATAATTATTAAAAATTTTAGTATTAATATTTGTAGATTTATAAAAATTAAATTATTAGCAAAAAGAACAACTAAAATCGGTCTACTAGAAGCCAAGATATACGTTAAAGAAACTGTTAAGGCCCTATTTACTCTCAAATAACATATTTATTTAAAAAATTAGTGTTAATATATTTATTAAAAATAATTGTTTAAAAAAGAATGACTAAAATCAAACCACTAGAAGCCAAGATATACGTTAAAAACTGTTAAGGCCCTATTTACACTTCAAATAACATAATTATTAAAAATTTTAAGTATTAATATTTGTAGACTTATAAAAATTAAATTATTAGCAAAAAGAACAACTAAAATCGATCTCACTAGAAGCCGAAATATACGTTAAAAACTGTTAAGGCCTCTATTTACACTCAAATAACATAATTATTTAAATTTTTAGCACTAATATTTATAGGCTTATTAAAAATAAATTGTTTAAAAAAGAATAATCTCAAAATTGGTCTACTAGAAGCCGAACGATATATTAAATACTAATAATATTAAACATAACACTCTGTATAACATACAGTTTTAAAAAATAATTTATTAGGACAAATGGTATAATAAAAACTAATAATATTTTGTCATAACACTCTGTATAACATACAGTTTTAAAAATAATTTATTAGGACAAATGGTATAATAAAACTAATAATATTAACGATAACACTCTGTATAACATACAGTTTTAAAAATAATTTATTAGGACAAATGGTATAATAAAAACTAATAATATTTGCCATAACACTCTGTATAACATGCAGTTTTAAAATAATTTATTAGGACATCCGGTATAATAAAACTATATAATATTTGTCATAACACTCTGTATAACTTTGCAATTTATTAGGACAACAGGTATATTAAAACTAATAATATTTGCCATAACACTCTGTATAACATGCAGTTTAAAAATAATTTATTGGGACAGCTGGTATATTAAAACTAATAATATTTACCATAACACTCTGTATAACTTGCAATTTATTGGGACAGCTGATATATTAAAACTTAATAATGTAAAGAAAAAAACATAAAGTTGTTTGTTTCTCATGTACACTCATAACCACAACTATTGATAAAGAGTATAAGTCATTTTGCAAAACAAAACTTGATTAAAGCACGATACATTTGCTGTCTTGAAATTTGTTATTGAAGTGAGAACTTGTGAAATTTTGACATATTTGTGATAGTAAAAAGTATTTGGTAAGTAACCTATTTACTTTGTTGACATATTACATTATCAATTTAATCATAAAAACTCTGTATCTATCTTAAAATATTGCCCATAACAACAACAATTTTATTTGTATGTTTTCTCTATGCATTTTCGAAAAATAAGAACACCGAAACAAATATTATATGTCGCGGAAGATAAAATTTTTAAAAGCGGAAGCCGATACAGGATCGCACCCACGCGACGGCGCGACGCTCAGGTTCCTTTTCACTCAAGTTGGCGCCGACGTCAAACACGTCAAACATTCTACGTCAAATTTCTACGTCAAACATTCTACGTCAGACTCCTACGTCATCCTAAACGACAAATTTCTACGTCAGACTCCTACGTCAGAGAGCTGACGTCAGTGTCGCCCAAGTGCCTCGTGACGTCATGTCGCTATACTGCGACACCCTACTACTGTCGATAAAAACTGGATAAATAATACTGTTGTTTTTTGTGAGACGTATTTTTGTAGTTTTTATTAGATTAGCTTAGCCAGTAAAATTGTATTTAAAGGCAGGTTTCAAATGTGCGCTTTTTTCCAAAAAACATGCTTTATAAAATAGACAGTTGATAATATTTCAGCACAAAAAAACAAAGATCCTGTGTAAAAACTTGTTAAATTCTTTGTTTATGTAAGAGTACACTTGATCACATAGAGCAGCGTTATAAAAGTAAAGTAAGTATATCCCCAAAATGCACACGCACCATCCAAAATTGTTGACGGGAAAAGCTTAGTCGACCAATTTTACATAGACGTCCATCAAATTTTAAATTTGATGGTTTGAAACTAAAAACTTTTTTAGAAAACCATTATTATAAAGTAACGTACCAAAACTAAGCGTCACTATATCAGGAAGAATAGATATTATTACCAAGAAGCTAAAAAAGCTTTGGCTGAGCAGTAACAATATTAAAGTTTGATTCAATTTTGCCAAAGAATTTCTCTCCATATCTAAAAATTATTTCGATGACCCTGTATTTTAGGACGAGTTAAAATTAAACAGTTTTCGTTTGGATGGACGTCAAATGGTGTGGAAAAGAGCAAACGAGGAGCTAAAAAGACAAAATGTCTGTCCGTCCTACTGCTAAACACGGAGGTGGCTCTGTCATAATGTAGGGGTGTATTTGATTAATAGGTGTTAGTAAATTGTTTTTCATTGACAAAATAATAGACACATATATATAGGGTAATTTTTAAGTTGGTATATTCCTCTTAACACGGTTTAGAATGCAAGAAAATAATAACATTATTCAAATAAAATTATATTCGAAAATGCTTCGTGTTCAAGATATAGGGTGTTAAAGTTTTAAGAAACACGCTTTTATTAACTTGGGTTGTAACTATCTATCTATCTATCAATCTATCCATCTGGCTGCCTATGTAACGGAATCTTTGAGCCTAATTTTAACCAACTTCCAGCTATTCGATTTCTTTGAAACTTTGCACACGTATTAAGGACCCATGACAATGCAATAATCTGCAAACAGTATCCCTTTATCTTTTTTTAATCGCCAGGAAAAAAATTCCATTATATTATAAAAACAACACCTAGGATGCCATCTGTTGGAAAAATTTCAAACTTTGCTATTAAATGAGGAAGAAATTTGTTAGTGGATTGCAAAGTGTTGACAACGGTCCAAACATTTCCTGGAGTGCCATCTGTTGGCAAAATTTGAAACTTTGCTACTTAATGAAGAAGAAATTTTTAGTGAGTTGCAATCTTTTGCAAATTTTAAAATTTGCTACCATTGTCATTTCATAGGGGGCTGGTTATTTTCTTTTTGCTGCTTAATTAAGTAGTATGTTCTAATTTACTGTTATATTAAGAATTTTGTGCAATATAACGAACTAAAAAATGAAAAATAATTAATAGTTTAAAAACTAAAAAACACGCTTTTATATGCAACCGAACTAAAAATTAAAAAATAATTTTTCATTAAAAAATATTTTCACTTCATAGTAAAAAGCGTGGGGTGCATTTTACTATTTTTTCATAACTTTTCCATCATAGATATTGGCAAATATAATAATTATAACATTTAATATATTAAGCACCCCACGCTTTTTACTATGAAGTGAAAATATTTTTTTAATGAAAAATTATTTTTTAATTTTTAGTTCGGTTGCATATAAAAGCGTGTTTTTTAGTTTTTTTAAACTATTAATTATTTATAACTTTTCTACACACTCCAGGTATGTCTACAAAATTTGGTACACATCTTTTAACCATTACGTTACATTTTTGCTGTAAATGTTTTTTAAAAAATCTTACCAGTGGCGTTCGAACAAGATTTGTATTAAATTTTTTTCAAGTAAGAAATGGTACGTCACTGCTTTTTCTTCGAATAAATATTATTTTTGAAGTGATTAAAATCCCAGACCCCAACCCTACTACAACACCTAGCATTATTTTAAAATTCAAATAAAAAAACATAAAATATTAAATATAGATCCATTTAAATGTAAATTACGAAGAAAATACAATAAAATTTCCCCTGATTATTAAAAAAATCCGATAGTTTTATCCATGCGTAGACGTTCACAAGAAGAGGTTAAGGCAAAAGCGTGTATAATTAATAATAGTTATTGTAAAACGATATATTTATATTCATAGGCCCAATTAGGGGGGCAGGGCGGCTTAGCCTCCGAGACGGCGATTAGCTCCCCCAGAATTATAGAACATTTAAAGAATATTAGTGTTTTTTGGCAAATATACTTTATAAACAGGGTCTTAAGCCCCCAAAACCAAAGGCTAGTTGAGCCACTGTTTATATTTATTTTTATTTTCATGTCCGAATATTTTTGTGATTTCAAAGTTTGTATTTTCCCATTCACTATCTTATATTAACCATACTGATTTTTAATAATCATTTTAATGTTTAGTTATAAACTTACTAAGAAAAGATAATTATTTTTTTAAAAATAATTAACTTTTAATATGTTTTTTACTATAAATATAAACAAGTATTGTGTCCGAATATTTTTGGGAGCCACTGTGTATGTTTTGTTTTAAAATATTTTTATTAAATTTTTAAAAACAATTTTAAAAAAATTATATTTAAATGTTGATCATTAAGTGATTAGTAATAAAGTTTTACTTATTGTAAAGGGTATTCCATTAAAGAAAAATATATATAATATATATATATATATATATATAGATATATATAAAAATAGGGTATTTTTATTTTTCCCGTATTTTTCAAGAAATTCAATATAGCCAGTATCTGAGAAAACAAAGCATTTTCGGACCTATGTTTATAAAAACCTTTTTTTATAAAATTAGCTCAGAAATACGCCCTTTAATTTTCTTACGGCAATTAAAAACACCCTGTATACGTCTCTTTACTATCTCTACATTTTAGCCTGAAATTTGTACATCGCATCGCAATGAAATTCTTGGCTAGTTGTAAGGTTGTAAAAAAGTTGCAAAAGATTTTTTTTGAATGCTGTTTCATGAACATTACAAACGCGCATTAGAAAACTTAAAACCCTTTTATCCTAAAAAAAATAGAACTTCTTGGATCTCTTTTTGCAATAATATTTAAATTTTATGATATTCTTGGGTAGTTTACAAAAATCAAATGTGACCAGTGGTTGAAAGTCACATTTTTCCCTTTTTTAATTATCTACCAAAGTTTATCGTTTAAGAATGACATTTGTATACTAAAGAATGGTGTAGTTATTCTAGTTAAATATTGTAAAGGTATTTTGCTCCATATTAACTGTTTAGAAAATATTTTGTAATTTTGTAACAAAAAAATGTGACGTTTAACCCCGGGTCTGGATTGGTTGTCACAATGTCCAGGGTAGGTAGTCACATTTTAAATTACGATAAGTAAATAAGAAAAAACACGTATTTAAATAAAAGGAGTATTTATTACTAAACACTGCATCAAACATTACATGTACACTATTTATTTATACCAAAAAAAAAATAATATTTTACTGATAATATTTAACAACAAATTATAATCTGTAACAATCAGAATTGCTTCTACATAAGAAAACTATAACTATTTTAATACTTGTCACTTTTTGGCCTTAGATCATTAACTCTTTGTACGGTTTCTTATCATAATCAGTCATTAATATATTACGCTTTATTTTTTAATATAGTGTTTATCATTAGACTTAGAGTAACCAAAACTTGCTTTAAGCAATTATTTCTTAAAAGCTAATCATAAATGCTTAAAAAAATAACAAAAATGTAATATTAACTTAGATATCTTTTGAAGGCTTTACCTAAAAATCATATTCACTCTTTATTTTAGTCGGAGTATTCAGATTTACAATTTTGACAAATGTAACTTGGTAACCCAAAAGTGCATGCTTCATAAGTTAAAGACTTGCAATCTTGACATTGGACCCACACTTCTCTAGATTTGCTTCCTAAGTATATGGCGACAAGCAGACTAAGCAGAATTATTCATCCTTTTATCGTCTTCATAGTTGTAAACAGATTTCTTGGTATTTTTAGCGTGTCACATGTGACAACCAGCCCCCGAAAAACTGAGACAACCTACTCCAGAATACGTTTTTAAAATATATCCCTTAAAATTAATTCCAGACAATGAATATCTAAAAAACTATGTTACGATTTTATAAAAGAGATATCTATTATTATTAAATGCACCAAGAGGTTTAAGTATACAAAAAAAAGTTATACTTACGAGGTTCGACACCAGCGAAAAAATTAAATGTGCATATCACCGTTACGGCGTGTCAAAGCGGATTGACACGAGGTATACAGTAATACAGTGATGTTGTCTTCCTCCTGCGACGCGACGCCCCTTAATAGACTTATTTGATCTACTGGTTTTCTGTTATGGCTGCTGTGACAACCTACCCGTGAGACAACCATACCCGGTCTCCCCTACATGAAGTTTATAAAATAAAAATTGTTAATAGATAGTCTGCAAGATTGTCGAAATTGCCGCTTAGAGTATCTTATATCACCAGCTAATCTCTTAAGGAAGTATCTTAACACTGAAGCAAGCTAGTTTAAAATAATTTCCTTAGATTCATTTTATTCGGTATAAATTTCAGTTACTAGCCGGAACTAGAAAGGTTTTTGTTGCTGTTACTGCAATGCATGGAAAAATTAAGTTTAATGTTTATACGTTTCAAGTATTAAGGTTAGTTATTACGGTACTTATGTGGGTAGTTTTTAAACATTTGAAAAAGAACAAAGTACAGAGTAAATTACTTACGCTGAAAAACAAAACAAAAATAGCGGGCCAGAAGTATTTAATCACATATAAAATAACAATATTTTCTGTGGTTTAATTAAATAAAAAAGTTAAAGCAAAGTATGTTGCTTTAACTTAAAAAACTGTTTTAATTGTGCTTTATATTTGGTATATCATACAGTGACCCTCATGAATATTAAACCATATGAAAAATTTCTTTATTTTTGATTAATCAAAAAATGTTTAATAAAGATCTTTGCCTACAGTTTACAAAACATTGACCAAAATTTAAATAAATCATAGCATATACGAGGTGTAAATTAACGATAATGACGTGGGTGAAACCTAACTTTTTTAACTTGAGAAAAATATTATTTGCAAAACTTGTTTAGAATGAGAAAAGTTATATTTTAAAGGCGGTATAGAGATTAGATCAAACTAAAATAACTGTATTAAATAATCCTCATTAAATTTCAAAAACATGTTAAAGTTTAATTTTTTCTTAAGCAATAAGGCATGTATAGATCACTCTAAAAACACAATGTAAATTTTTGCTCGTTCAATAAAGCTGAAACTTAAAGGGCCTTTTAGATTAATGTTTTACATTATTTTCGTCTTATTGAAAACGCCTTTACTGGTCAGATTTCTAAATTTATTTTTATATATTTATTTGATTATTATTAAGATTGGTCCTAAAATAATTTTTAAACTTTTAAAGATATTGTTCTTATTACGATTTTCCCAATAAATTTTATTTAAATGGTTTTACTTAACTGGACCTGTTTATTTATTATTTAATGCTGCCGCCACACATTGGGCGAAGTTGTGGCCGAACTATTTGTCGAATTATTTGGCAGCAAACAGACTCGAAAAAAGTTTGGCCTACAAGTCGAATGCAGACGAACTACCTGTCCACACAATGGTTTGCGAAAGTTTGTCGTAGTTGGCCCAATGTTTGGCGGCGGCATAATATTGATTTGTTTACTTGTTTGGGTCACATTAAGTTATTGGAATTTGACCCCTTTTCTGACGTTCGATCAATGTAAAAATTTGGTACATACTCTTAATCTTGATGACAATACAATATAATATATTTTTATGAATGTTAATCCAAGGTGGCTGCCGATACAAAATGGCGGATTACATATTACTTCACTACAGCCTTAGTATGAGTATTAAATGAAAGGGCTCGATTCGTAAAATAGAGCTCAATTAAAAAAATGAAATTTAAGATGTCCGCCGCCACAAAAAAGCTGTTAACATATTTTTTCACAACTAGCTCAATATGGGTATTAAATAAAAGGGTTTAATTGATAGAATAGAGCTTACTATAAAAAAAACCAAGATGGCCGCCGCCACAAAATGGCGAATTACCGATTTTCTACAACTAACTCAATATAAAATCGTTGTTTAGTTCTGGTTAGTTATAGTGAGGCATTCAATGAACTCAATGGAATGAGAAGTATTAACTAACAACAAAACTAAAAACCTATGATTTTTTTAATGTTAAACGGTTTTACTGTACTAAAATCTAAAAAATAGTTAGCTACCAGATCGCACTAATCTTCTCATCCATCTGAGGTATTAATCAGGCAAATAATAAAATCGTTGAGCACTAAACAAGTTTTCCAAATAATATATTTTTTTTAAATTGAAAGTAAAGGTAGTTTTTTCCTGTTATTTTTGTTAATTTGCACCTACTTCGTATACGCTATAATTTAGGTATTTAAATTTTTATCAATGTTTTGTAAGTTTATGTGTGCAGAGATTTTTATCAAGATTATAATTTTTTATGAAAATAAAAATAACAAAAAAATTCCATGTGGTTCAATATTTATTGCGATCACTCTTTACAAGATGGTTCCTAAGTAATGGGTCAAAAATTAATTTGAGAATAAAATTGCGATTTAACTCCACTTACCTCAGTACAAAAGTTGATAATAACAGAGATACAAGGTGTAAAAATTTAAAAATATTTTTAAAGTATTTCGATGATATTTGATACGTTTTGAACATAGTAATAAAACTTGGTATCTACGGGTTTTTTGGCATGAGGTATTTTTATCTAATGTTATTAAAGCGCTGTTTACAATTAAAAACACGCCTTAAATATTCTTTTGCTAATTAATTATGCCCCAGTAATTCCCCTTAACTTCCCCTAATTCCCTCATAATTCCCCATATTTCTTCGTTCTCCCCATAATAACCTTGCTCTCAACAAACAATTTCTTTTAGTGCATGAGTTAGTTTGTTTAAAATTTAACAGTTTAAAAATAAATTTAATAAAAATATCAAAAATTTTTAGTAAAAATGAATTTGAATGACTCAGAAATTAAAGGATAATTTATACTGTTTTGGAATATTTTCAAAAAAAAAATAAAAATAAGAACACACAAACAAAAAAAACAAGGTCCTCACCTTATTTTTTTTTACTTTTTGTTCCCTTTGAGTATTCTACTCGTGACAATTTAAGTATTCGAATACTGCTAACGCATTCCGGTATTCGAATACTCGAAACGCCGGTATTCGAATACTTATAAAAAGTATTCGTCAAATACTTCTACAGTATTCGAATACAGAATCCCGAATACTAACCAAAAAAGTATTCTGCTGAATACCGAATACCAAACACATAAAAGTATTCGAATACTATTCGAATACCGGCAAAATGAATTCTGAATACTATTCAGAATACTGAGTATTCGAATACGACCCAACTCTGGTGTTTGCCGAAGCCATATTGAATTCAGCGACCCAAAAATCCCAAGCGCCGAGATTCTCTCCTTTTCCACATGAATTTTGGTATTTCGCGGAAATTGTCGGCGTTCCTGAGCTCCAGGTACTCGAAAAGTCAAATTAAACATCATAATCGTGATCAGCGACCTAAAAACTCTCGGGTACTTGACCTGGGTCAATTCTGACTCTTATTTACAGAGGTATTAAATTTTATAAAGGGCATCTCAAAAATCATTTCTTAAATATATTTTGGGCTACAGCAATACAACTTTCGATTTGTATAAGGCTAAAATTAGATACAAATTTTACAAATAATGTTTTTAAGCAAAATTGCATTCCGATCCGTCCTGTTCTAAAAAAATTCGAACTTTTGCACTTTTAGTGCTTCTTTGCCTCGACTAAAAATAAATAATAAAGCGGAGTTAAGTCTTCTCCTTATGAGCCTATAGGCATAGATGAGAAAATAACGAAAAAGTCGAAAATGTCTCCGACATATTTCCTAAATAATCTAGTTATATTGGGCTCACATGTGTAATAAAAGACACTCAGACGCGTAATATAATTATTATTTATCCTTGAAAAAAGGCCATTTATTAACTACTAAAAGTTCTTATTTTGTGTGATATGGACCCTTAAGCCCAGCTATTATATTAGATTCTTTTGAAAGAAAAAATCATATTTTGGTATTTGATATTTAGTAATAAGAGCTTCGATTTTAATTTTTTTTTTTGGCAATATTTTATTGCTCCATATTATTTAAAATCAGAGGAAAAAAGAATTATTTCTTTTATTTAAACAATATATATGTTATATATACAGGGTGTCCAAAAACTCTCCCAACAAATTTTAAGGGTTGATTCTCCATCAAAAATAAGAAAAAGACCTTTATATGAACATATTTCCTGACACTCCTATTTTCGGGTGTTAAAATTAAAAAAAAAAATAAACGTTTTTATCATAGCTTTAAAACCAGTTAGATGTTTGAAAAAAATTAAAAGGGTCTCCTAAGCAATAAAAGATTTTTTAGCTTACCAAAAAAAATTTCGTCAGTGTCGTCCGTGAGGGATTTTCTGCAAATAATTTTTAAGATAAAATGGTACGCCACTGCATTTTCCTCAAAACAAAATAATATTTCGGATTCTTGTTAAATTTCAAACAAATTTGGTCTTTTGACTTTTTTATTGGATGTATGGTTTTTGCGTAAAAAAATAAAAATAATTTCTCGGCATGGTCAAGTCGCTATTTTTGTTAGTATATTATAGCCATGTTGAGTAATTTAGTTTGCTTCACCAATCATTATATGAATTAAATTGTAAAACGTTAATGTATCTTTCACGTAAAATATTAATTTTAATTTAAATAATATAATATAAAGGAGGTGATATTGTTTACTGTAAAGTTAGATATTAGCTATACAGGGTGAACCACCGGGAACTGCCGCGATCGATTTCTCAAAAAGTAAGCTTTTGAACATTTGGAAAATTTGGTAACAATATAAAGTCAGTGGGATACATACAACCAAAATATTTTGACAGCTCTACCACTTCCAGTTATACCAGAAGTTAATGTCAACTTCCTTATTAATAAAGAAACACCCTATGTATCATAAATTTTTTAGATTCTGCCTAAATTTCTAAACATAATTTATGTATTATGTTATATACCTAAGTCCAACCGTTTTCGACTTATTTTAAATTTTATGTCAAAATTGACGTTTGCAACCCATTATATAACCAACAATTTCTTCTAAACAAAAGCGAGGTGGAGTAGGTTTCTCGCAAAGAAAGAACTACTTTAGCAGACTGTATTGATATTTTCAAAATTAATAAATACAGAGTGGTCAAAAATAATCGTTAAAAATTATTACAAAAAAACCTTAATTTTTTTTTTTTAATGGAAACCCCTATCTTTTTTTACCTTATCCTATTCGGCATCAAGAATAAGGTTAAGTTTGTATGAGGATATCTATTTCACAAATTTATAGTTTTCAAAATATTACTAATTTAATATTTATCTATTCTAACAATGCTTTTAAATACAGCTTAGTTTTGCTTTTAGTTGGCCTTGACAACAAAATGCGGCGTCACAGCCAACTACCCCGTACCTACCCGTACTTAAATGCATTGTTAGAATAGATAAATATTAAATCGTTAATATTTCGAAAACTATAAATTTTTAAAATAGATATCCTTATACAAACTTACCCTTATTTTTAATGCCTAATAGGATAAGGTAATAAAAGATAGGGGTTTCCAATAAAAAATTTTTTTTTAGGTTTTTGTCGTAATGATTTTCAACGATTATTTTTGACCACTCTGTATTTATTAATTGTTAAAATATCAATAAAGTCTACTAAAGAATTTCTTTCTTTACAAGGAACCCAATCTTAACTCATATTAAAGGCTTTTGTTTAGAAGAAATTGATGTAATGGCTTGATAACGTCATTTTTGAGATAAAATTTAAAATAAGTTAAAAACGGTTGGACTTGGGTATAGAACATTACAAATAAATTATGTTTAGAATTTTACGCAGAATCTTAAAAATAAATAATATAAAGGGTGTTCCATTTAAAATAGGGAAGTTGGCATTAACTTCCGGTATAACCGGAAGTAAAAGGCTATCAAAATATTTTTGTTGTATGTCCTCCACTGACTTTATAATGTTCCCAAAGTTTCAAAATTTTCCAAAGCGTAATTTTTGAGAAATCGATCGCAGCAGTTCCCGGTGGGACATCCTGTATTAAATGACCATACCAAGAAATGTTTTGTATTAATTTACTCGAAAACCGTCCATCGAATAAAAAAAATTAAAAGATTATTTGTTTTTATCTAAACAATAATTTATTAAAGTATTTTTATTTTGGAAGCCGCAGTGGCGTACAATTTTTTCTAAAAAAATAGTTATATACAGGTGTTTCTAATTGCGGTAGAAAATTTAAGGCCATATTTGCAAAAACTCAGTGGCGTACTGGCGTACATTTTTTGTCAATAATATTAGCTAGAAACTTTGGGAATTGATATTTTACCAAAATACAATTTAATTACATTTGCGACGCTACTGACGCGTTAATAATGTTTTTAGAAATAAAATTCTAATACTGTTTTAAAAGGGTTTTTTGTTTTTTTCGCCCTTTCGGGGTCATCCCACCCAGGCCCGACGACCGCCCCCTAGGTGGTGCACTGCAGCCTGACGGCTTATTGTACCTTGACCCCTACTCCTTCCCATTCACACACCATTCAAAGGGTACTTATGTACATTGTAAATTATCTAAAAAAATTTATCGCTGTGATAAACTGTTAAAGATAATATGAAAAAAATCAATTTGTTGAAAAAAAAATATATATATAACATGAAAAATGAATTAGGTGTCAAAATCTGACAAACCTGTTTTCGAAATAGTCTACTGAATAACACCATACAATTAAAAATATAAAAAATTGTAGAATGTCGCTCTTGACAAAGTTTTTGTAAAAAAACGGACTTTTCTATTACCCCATGTCAGAATAAAAACAAGAGAAAATTTACATAAAGTGAAATGGCCATTTTTTCCAAAAAAGTTATTCTACAAAACGGTAAGAGCCGCATTTTGCTATTGCATTTTATTTAAGGTAATAACGATTTGAAATTTACCAAAACAAATTCCAGTTGCAGTTGAATTGAGCAGCAGTTTAGTTTCATTGACAATAATTTTTAAAAAAGCTCGACCGCTGCGCGTTCTTGTGTTTTATTAAATTATTGTACAGGGTGTCCCATTTTGGTTGTCCCTTATGGGAAACTTTTAAACCATAAGAGATATTAAAAATCTGATACCCCATCCTCGAGCTCTTTTTTGGAGAAAACATTTATGGTAAAAACAGATCATCGCTATCGCGAAGCGTTTCAGAATACAGGGTGATTTTCGATTTTTCACTTTTGAAAAGGCCCTGTAGCTTTGTTGTTATACAGATACGAGAAAACTAATTGCACATTATAAAGACACTTTTTTCCGTAGAATCCAGTGGCGTAGCCAAAAATTTTTGAGCTGTCATTTTTGACATATGACCCAAACATGTTTTTTTTAATAGGGACACCCTATAAATGATTAGGTAATTAAATTGCTTGTTTTTTCTGATTAAAATAATATATCATAGTAGGTGGTTTAATAAATTTTTACGTCAAATATTGGAAAAATTATGATTTTAAAGACGCATTGCGGCTTCTATCTGTTTTTAAATTGTTTTATATTTTGTTTTAAAGGAATCTGTCATCCCTTAGCTCAGGAGACATTTCCGTAGAAAAAAATTAAAAAAACAAAATAAATAAAAAAAAATTATTAAAAAAATTTTTATTAATTAATTTTTGTTTTTTTTTCTACGGAAATGTCTCCTGAGTTGAGGGATGGCAGTATTGTTTTTAAACAAAAATATAAAACAATTTAAAAAACAGATAGAAGCCGCAATGCGTCTTTAAAATCATAATTTTTCCAATATTTGACGTAAAAATTTATTAAACCACCTACTATGATATATTATTTTAATCAGAAAAAACAAGCAATTTAATTACCTAATCATTTATAGGGTGTCCCTATTAAAAAAACATGTTTGGGTCATATGTCAAAAATGACAGCTCAAAAAATTTTTGGCTACGCCACTGGATTCTACGGAAAAAAGTGTCTTTATAATGTGCAATTAGTTTTCTCGTATCTGTAATAACAACAAAGCTACAGAGCCTTTTCAAAAGTGAAAAATCGAGAATCACCCTGTATCTCTGAAACGCTTCGCGATAGCGATGATCTGTTTTTACCATAAATGTTTTCTCCAAAAAGAGCTCGAGGATGGGGTATCAGATTTTTAATATCTCTTATGGTTTCCAAGTTTCCCATAAGGGACAACCAAAATGGGACACCCTGTACATTCAACTATTTTTTCAAAAAAATCTTACTCAAAATATTGTTGGGTAGTTTATTCTGATTAAATTTATAAGTCTTGTGATATAATATATGGATATTTCCCTCAATAAAAAACTAACCAATTAGAAACCACCATTTTGTGGATAAATTTTGTTTAGATAAGTGATTAAACCACATGGGCAGTTTAACCGAAAATAAATTTCTGTCATTCAAAGTAGTTGTCAAAATTAAAGAAAATGTTAAACTTTATTTTTAGTTAAATTCCGTGTTGTTGGCTTTAATGTAGGCTTTTCAGAAATAATCTAGCCGTATACCACTCGACATAAAATTTAAATCGATTAAATTACCCAATTTGTAAAATTGGCTTGGCAAATAGTTTTTTGGTCAATAATTTTTAGAAACTCTCGACCGCTTCGCGGTCTCGAGTTTTATTTCGAAAATGAAAACCCTTGACCGCTAAGCGGTCTCGTCTTTATTAAATTATTGTACATTCAATTATTTTCCAAGAAAATCTTACTCAAAATATTGTTGGGTAGTTTAATCAAATAAATTTATAGGCCTTGTAATATAATATATGATGAAACTTAGTTGGGTTAAAGTAAAAAAGGTAATAAAATAATGTTAAATTGTATGTAAATTAAAGGTTAAACAGCTCACTTATAATTCTCGTGAAATAGTCTAGTCGCATATCATTAGAAAAAAGTTTCTTAGGCAATCTCTTCTTTTATTTAACTTTGTTGAAAACTTTTCTTGGTAATTTCGTTTATGACAATAATTTAAAACCACTTGCTAACAGCTCGTGGTTTTGTTTTAAATGTCATTCATAAAATTGCTAAGCAACAGACTTTCGTACAATCAAAATATTTTGCCTGCAAAATGCTCTTTCTTATAATATTATATGCGAAAAATAATTCCAGAATAACAGAAATATATATAATCAATACGATCGAATTATTTCCATAAGCATAATTATTAACTATATTTTTTGACATAATTAAAAATTTATAGCTGCTTCTTCCCCCAATGAAAAGGTATACAATATATATCATTTTTTCTTTTTATCTTCTAAGCTTTGCAACAGTAGAATAGCTAACGCACTTCTAACATAATAAGGGTAGTTTTTCCATAAGAAATACATGGGGGAAATTTAAGGTCCGAAAACACAATTTTATAGCCATCCCAACCCCTAACGCAAAATTAGAATTTTTAATGCCCTAAGTCACCACGTGCTAGATAGGGGTAACTAACCATCGATGACGTCATCACCTAAACTTAAAATTGAAACGACCTATAAATTAAAAAGTCTCGCCGGCGCTGGGATTCGAACCCATGACACCTGGCCACCTGCGTGAGAATCCAACGCCATATACCACTAGGCCATTGGGGATAGGATAATTAAACGCCGAACGAGGTATAATTGGGGCCAAGGTATTAGCATAACAATGAATCATTAGCGCATAGTTGCCGGAGCTAACACAGAATTTAGTTGAACACCTGCTGATAATGGCATAATTCAAACCGAAGCGGCAACGCTGCATACATAATTTCGCATAGTCAGATATCAAAGCGTCAAGGGCCTTAACAGTTTTAACGTATATTTTGGTAGTAGAATAGCTAACGCACTTCTAACATAATAAGGGTAGTTTTCCCATAAGAAATACATGGGGAAAATTTAAGGTCCGAAAACACAATTTTATAGCCATCCCAACCCCTAACGCAAAATTAGAATTTTTAATGCCCTAAGTCACCACGTGCTAGATAGGGGTAACTAACCATCGATGACGTCATCACCTAAACTTAAAATTGAAACGACCTATAAATTAAAAAGTCTCGCCGGCGCTGGGAGTCGAACCCATGACACCTGGCCACCTGCGTGAGAATCCAACGCCATATACCACTAGGCCATTGGGGATATGATAATTAAAACGCCGAACGAGGTATAATTGGGGCCAAGGTATTAGCATAACAATGAATCATTAGCGCATAGTTGCCGGAGCTTACACAGAATGGGGCCAAGGTATTAGCATAACAATGAATCATTAGCGCATAGTTGCCGGAGCTAACACAGAATTTAGTTGAACACCTGCTGATAATGGCATAATTCAAACCGAAGCGGCAACGCTGCATACATAATTTCGCATAGTCAGATATCAAAGCGTCACGGGCCTTAACAGTTTTTAACTTATATCATGGCTTTTAGTGGTTCGATTTTAGTCATTATTTTTTTAAACAATTATTTTTAATAAATATAACACTAATTTTTTAAATAAATATTTTATTTGAGAGTAAATAGGGCCTTAACAGTTTTTAACGTATATTTCGGTTTCTAGTAGACCGATTTTAGTTGTTCTTTTTGCTAATAATTTAATTTTTATAAATCTACAAATATTAATACTAAAATTTTTAATAATTATGTTATTTGAGTGTAAATAGGGCCTTAACAGTTTTTAACGTATATCTTGGCTTCTAGTGGTTTGATTTTAGTCATTCTTTTTAAACAATTATTTTTAATAAATATAACACTAATTTTTAAATAAATATGTTATTTGAGAGTAAATAGGGCCTTAACAGTTTTTAACGTATATTTTGGTTTCTAGTAGACCGATTTTAGTTGTTCTTTTTGCTAATAATTTAATTTTTATAAATCTACAAATATTAGTACTAAAATTTTTAATAATTATGTTATTTGAGTGTAAATAGGGCCTTAACAGTTTTTAACGTATATCTTGGCTTCTAGTGGTTTGATTTTAGTCATTCTTTTTTAAACAATTATTTTTAATAAATATAACACTAATTTTTTAAATAAATATGTTATTTGAGAGTAAATAGGGCCTTAACAGTTTTTAACGTATATTTTGGTTTCTAGTAGACCGATTTTAGTTGTTCTTTTGCTAATAATTTAATTTTTATAAATCTACAAATATTAGTACTAAAATTTTTAATAATTATGTTATTTGAGTGTAAATAGGGCCTTAACAGTTTTTAACGTATATTTTGGTTTCTAGTAGACCGATTTTAGTTGTTCTTTTTGCTAATAATTTAATTTTTATAAATCTACAAATATTAATACTAAAATTTTTAATAATTATGTTATTTGAGTGTAAATAGGGCCTTAACAGTTTTTAACGTATATCTTGGCTTCTAGTGGTTTGATTTTAGTCATTCTTTTTTTAAACAATTTATTTTTAATAAATATATTAACCTAATTTTTAAATAAATATGTTATTTGAGAGTAAATAGGGCCTTAACAGTTTTTGACGTATATCTTGGCTTCTAGTGGTTTGATTTTAGTCATTCTTTTTTTAAACAATTATTTTTAATAAATATATAGTAACACTAATTTTTTAAATAAATATGTTATTTGAGAGTAAATAGGGCCTAAATAGATAACCTCAAAGTTCTTACACAGCCGTTGTTATGATTGACAGACAAGTTATTAAAAAAATCAACAAATTCGAGGAAACATATTTCAATATAATTTGTAAGAGTATCAGCCCTAATTTTTAAATAATTAGCCGAGCGCTAAAAGAAGAGTATACGAATGTCAGAATTAAAAAATAAATATTTTGGTTTCAGTACATACGATATTTACGATTTTTGTTTAAAAGCGAGATTAGGGCCTAAGAAACATATTTAAATATAATTTGTAAGGGTATCAACCCTTATTTCGAAAATATTAGCCAAGCGCTAAATTTACGTGAGTCAAATTTAAAAATTCAATATTTCGGTCTAGGGTAAGAACGCGAGGCGGGTTCATCTGTCATTCGAAAAATCTGACGTCATATTTAGGAATCTTGCGCAACGCATTATTTAGGGCGTGGTCGCATGTCATCTGTCAAATATCACGTGACTTAGAAAATGACTGTTCGAAAAGAAGAAGAAGAATCACAACATAACCCTACTTTTAAAGAAGAGGGGCGCTAGCAACATTTGGCGTTAGTTGCCTTTGGCATTAGGAACTTCCAACGCTTAGGGCTCCGAGCCCTGCGATAACGCCCCCGCCTAAGCCCTGGGGCCCCACTCGTATTACAGTCAAGTTATTTAAAAGACGGCAAATAACAGTGTTCTTATTTAAAAAGCAGTAATTTTGCCGTCTTTTAAATAATTATACTGTAATAAACTGTTTATTTATAAAATAACAGCGATATAATTTAAAAGACGGCAAATAACAGTGATTTTATTTAAAAAGCAGTAATTTTGCCGTCTTTTAAATAATTATACTGTAATAAACTGTTTATTTATGAAATAACAGCGATATAATTTAAAAGACGGCAAATAACAGTGTTCTTATTTAAAAAGCAGTAATTTTGCCGTCTTTTAAATAATTTTACTGTAATAAACTGTTTATTAATGAAATAACAGCGATATAATTTAAAAAGACGGCAAATAACAGTGTTCTTATTTAAAAAGCAGTAATTTTGCCGTCTTTTAAATAATTATACTGTAATAAACTGTTTATTAATGAAATAACAGCGATATAATTTAAAAGACGGCAAATAACAGTGTTCTTATTTAAAAAGCAGTAATTTTGCCGTCTTTTAAATAATTTTACTGTAATAAACTGTTTATTAATGAAATAACAGCGATTTAATTTAAAAGACGGCAAATAACAGTGTTCTTATTTAAAAAGCAGTAATTTTGTTGTATTTTAAATAATTATACTGCAATACACTGTTTATTAATAAAATAACAGGGATATAATTTAAAAGACGGCAAATAACAGTGATTTTATTTAAAAAGCAGTAATTTTGCCGTCTTTTAAATAATTTTACTGTAATAAACTGTTTATTAATGAAATAACGGCGATATAATTTAAAAGACGGCAAATAACAGTGTTCTTATTTAAAAAGCAGTAATTTTGCCGTCTTTTAAATAATTTTACTGTAATAAACTGTTTATTAATGAAATAACAGCGATATAATTTAAAAGACGGCAAATAACAGTGTTCTTATTTAAAAAGCAGTAATTTTGCCGTCTTTTAAATAATTATACTGTAATAAACTGTTTATTAATGAAATAACAGCGATATAATTTAAAAGACGGCAAATAACAGTGTTCTTATTTAAAAAGCAGTAATTTTGCCGTCTTTTAAATAATTATACTGTAATAAACTGTTTATTAATGAAATAACAGCGATTTAATTTAAAAGACGGCAAATAACAGTGTTCTTATTTAAAAAGCAGTAATTTTGTTGTATTTTAAATAATTATACTGCAATACACTGTTTATTAATAAAATAACAGGGATATAATTTAAAAGACGGCAAATAACAGTGATTTTATTTAAAAAGCAGTAATTTGCCGTGATACAGGAGATATATAGGTATATTATACAGGGCCGCCAGCGGTGCTAATATTATCACAAGTAGATATGCAAATTATATACGAGGCTGTCAACGACACTAATATTACCAAGTATACCTATCGGATAGCGAAAACCGCATGGTATATTAACCCATCAAGAGTAGGTTTCTTGTTTTGACAGGTTTCAGGTTGATTGATACAGTACGAACCAAGGAGGCAAAGTATGATGTGATTTAAAAACACACAACCACACCACACGTCTCGGGGACTGACCAAGTCTCTCTGGACTTATCTAATATATGTATCTACAATTATGACGCCTGCGCAAAAGTCTAAACATGAACAGGTAATTAAATAGGAACAGCAAAATAAACAGCTGAACAGCCCTGTAGTTTCAAAATACAGCCCTGTATTTTCAAAATACGGCACCGTTTTTCTAAAATACAGTGCCGTATTTTAAAAACGGTGCCGTATTTTAAAAATGGTGCCGTATTTTAAAAAACGGTGCCGTATTTTAAAAAACGGTGCCGTATTTGAAACTACAGGGCTGTTCAGCTGTTACAAACATTATTCTAAATAAACTTGTATAATGACATTTTGCCTAAAATAAAGGTAGTTAACTCTTGGAAAAAAATTATAATATGTTTTACGATCATGCGAACCCTGTATACAAAATCAACATGTTCTCTTCGTAAATTTGTATGGAGAATTTTTTTTCGAATAATAAAATTTTTGGTCCACTTGTCCTTTTGTTATCCCCATTGGTGGACAGTTTGTATACCTAATAGTCTAAGATCCGAATAGGAAGCGTCCTGCACCCATCTGTTTATCAAATAAAAAGTGTTTTATAATAAATATAGTATTTTAACAAAATTCAACAACAAAAAATAAATAAATAACCCCAAAATCTTTGACACATCCAATATAATTGTATTGTAATTATTTAATTTTTTTTAATTACAGAATGATTATATTTTTTTTCTTTTTAATTTTTTAAAGAAAGCCATTGAAAAATAGAGGTTGCCATGACACAGCGTGTGTTTAAAATTTTAATTTTTTTATGTAAATATAGCTTTGACATTTTTTTAATACTCAAATACTCTATTTAAAATAAAATAGTTTTTATTTTAAAGTTACCTGTTGTGTTGACCTTTTAAAATCTAAATAAATAAACTTAGTGTCATTCCATTTTTTTATATAACGAACTTTTATTTAAAACATTGCCAATAAACAAGATAAGAATTTACAAAAAGTAATGATTTTTAAACAGACTTTTCATTTAAAACAACAGGTTCTATACATTTTTAAGGAAAACTAATGAATCCCAAGTGGAGGCAGTTTTAAATTGAAAAATTCTCAGGAGGTTTAAACTTTCGCTTATCCTGCTACGAATTTCAGTAGTTGTAAATCCATTTTTAAAACATTTAACCAGTCAAATTTTTTAATAAAAAAACATGTTTTTAAATTGGTGTTACAAAAACCAATATATTAAATTAACCCTAGACAATTACGTTATTTGTTAAACTTTTATAAACCCTATAGCAGTTATGGCAGACCTTTTTGTATGAACGTGCCATTTTTGTACATAAATGTAAAATGATGTCGTTGACGTGCCATAAATAATTTTGTTTAAGAAAAATTTTTGACGAGCAAAAAAAAAAGGTCAACAAATTTTTTTACTTTAAATACAGAAAATAGCGTGCCGTTTAATTTTTTTACTTTTTACGTAGTCTAAATTTTGAAGAGAAAGAAAACATTACAACATACTTGCGTGCCAAAATTTTTACCTGGCGTGCCAACTTGGATACGCGTGCCAATGACTCCCCATAACCGTCCTATAGGATCGTATTTTTTTAACATGTAAAAAAATATTACCAAGGACTCATTTAAAACACACAGTAAAAAAGTGGTAAGAGTGCACTAACTTAATTAATTTTATTTTTTAATGTTTATTTTGTTTTCTGAAAATAAATATTATAGGAAAAATATTTAAAAGAATAAGTATTTATATATAATAAAATTAAAAAAAATATATACAGCGTTTTCACACAAGTCTACATATATTTTTTATTATTATTAATTTACCAAAAATACGATGTATGTAAAAAAATATGAAGTTTGTTTAGGAGGAAAGTACCCTTATTTTTAAAATATCAAACATTAATAATAAGAAAAAATGTTTAGAAATAAAAAAAACTTCTAAATATGTAAACACGTTCATTTACAAGAACAAAGCTTTTTTAACACGCTTTTATTAACTTGGGTTGTAACTATCTATCTATCAATCTGGCTATCTATGTAACGGAATCTTTGAGCCTAATTTTAACCAACTTCCAGCTATTCGATTTCTTTGAAACTTTGCACACTTATTAATGACCCATGACAATGCAATAATCTGCAAAAAGTATCCCGTTATCTTGTTTTTAATCGCCAGGAAAAAAAATTCCATTATATTATAAAAACAACACCTGGGTTGCCATCTGTTGGCAATATTTCAAACTTTGCCACTCAATGGAGAAGAAATTTTTTAGTGGGTTGCCATCTGTTGGCAACATTCCAAACTTTGACTGGTTGCCATCTGTTGGCAACATTTCAAACTTTGCTACTAAATGGAGAAGAAATTTTTTAGTGGGTTGCAATCTGTTGGAAACATTACAAACTTTGCTACTCTTGTTCACTAAAAAATTTTTTCGCCATTTTGTCAAGAGTAGCAAAAACTAAAAAATGAAAAATAATTAATAGTTTAAAAAACTAAAAACACGCTTTATATGCAACCGAACTAAAAATTAGAAAATAATTTTTCATTAAAAAAATATTGTCATTTCATAGTAAAAAGCGTGGGGTGTTTAATATATTAAATGTTATAATTATTATATTTGCCAATATCTATGATGGAAAAGTTATGAAAAAATAGTAAAATGCACCCCACGCTTTTTACTATGAAATGACAATATTTTTTTAATGAAAAATTATTTTCTAATTTTTAGTTCGGTTGCATATAAAAGCGTGTTTTTTAGTTTTTTTAAACTATTAATTATTTAATAATAAGTATAAACGATAAAAATATACATTAGTATGTTAGTAAATGCTTATTTAAAAATGTAATATTTCTAAACCACAGAAACACGCGTTATCGCGAGCTTTAAAAATAGTAGAAAACCGTGTATACAACTGTTACCAAATTATAATTGATATTTAAATGTTTAAACTAACTAGTTTGATACAGTTTACTTCTTTTAAAAACTTACTATGTCTACATTTTCCAAATCACCGCAAATATTAAAAAAAAGGCTAAAAAAATAGGAATGACGTTTTTTTTCGAAAGCAGCTCTATCGACTCTTTAAGCTACTACTCCAGTCACTTTGAAAATCTTAAATGGCAACACCCTTATGCGCCACCTCTCTGGTAAGCTTATGAAAAAATGCTTTTCGTTGGTCATAAAAAAGTTTGGACAAAATCAAATATTATTATTCATAAAGCTTACCGGAAAATTAATTTTTATAAAATGAATTAAAAATTATTAATAAATTAACATAATACTCCATGTAGAGCTAACCCTGCCACCATAAGAAGTTCTAGTTTCTAAAATTCCTAAATTTTTGTAGGGAAAAAAAGTAATAGCAACTGGTCTGGATCTGTTTGTACAACAGAACTAACCAGAACTTTTATGGGGGCGGGTTAGCCTACAAGGAGTATTGTTTTAATTTATTATAAATTTTTAAATAATTTTTATTAATTTAATTGAACCTTTTTTGGTATTCTATATATAAATAATAAAGTATAATTTATTAATTAAGGGAAGTATTTGAGTTTACCACAACTCTTTTTCCAAGACCAACAGAAAAGCATTTTTTATAAGCTTTTCAAAGAGGTGCCACAAGGGGTGTTGCCATTTAATTTTTAAAGTGACTGGGGAGTGCAGCTTAAGGGGTTGATCAGAGGTGTTTCGAAAATAAGTTATTTATATTCCCCGGGTATTATAAAAATAATATTTTTTATTATTATTTTTTGTATTTGCCAGTGATTTAAAAAATAAAGCAATTTCAAGTTTTTGGTATTTAGTTTTAAATCAAATGTTTTTAAAAATTCATGAAATATACATATGTATACTGATTTTTTTACACACTGTTTTGAGTATAAACTTAGTGTCCCTGATTAAAAATATTTATTTTTTTAATTTTTAGTTAAGTAAAGAAACTTAGAAGGAGGTAAATAGGGGTGCTGGGCGAGGTAAAATAGTTATCATTTATTTGTTGCTATAAAGTGTTAATAAATTATATACCTAACGGTTATCTTCATTTTATGGTTATAAAGTCTATATATCACTGTGCCTACCATGCCATGAAATTCTATTTTAAAATTAAAAGAAAATCGGGGTGAGTAAAAATACAAAAAAGAAAATAACTATTATACAGAGGTGTCCAAAAAATATGTAAGCAATTTCTCGGATTTATATAGAAGAAGTAAAAATAAGATGACAAGTCTCTATGAATATTTGCCCAGAGCATCTCTTTACAGAGGTATGTGCACTTAAAGGAACACCGCTGGAAATCGGTTTTTATGTGAATAGCTTTTATATTACTTGGTAAAATAAAATATTTTTTAATATAATAAATACAAGTAAGGACTTTTAAAATAGCGTCCTTGTAAAACATATGCCTTTATTAGTTTGCCAGGGGCGGACGAGACCCTTACATAAAAGTGTTGATTATTGTTACACACTGTATAATAAAGAAATGAAATAGGTATTTTGAATAAGCTTAAATCCTTGAGCTTAAAAATGTACTCTTATAAGATGTTAATAAATTGAAGCTATTTTGAGAAAAAAGCTTTTGTTTAGGGGAGGACATTTTAAAACATTAGGGTTATTCTGTTGCATATAGTACTTAAAAAACCTATAAAATAATTACATTCCACAAAACCAAAAAAATAATGTTTGCAGCATTGTAATGCGTCCCATATCCTTTAATAATTTAACCCTAGAGAATAATATACTGACAAACAAATTATCAAATACAACCCTATTTAATCAAAAATGTTGTTCTACTCAAAAACGTTTCACTTTATTGATATTGTATAGGGGTACCTTCTTTTAGCTTAGAGTTTAAACTTTTTAAGAATGATATTTTTATTTCTTTTTGTTATACAGGGTGTAAAAATAATAATAGTACTAGTGTTTTTAAAGTTAGTCCGCCCCTGGCGAACTACATAAAGGCACATGTTTTTCAAGGATACCGTTTTAAGGAGTCCCTATCTGGTATTTATCATATTAAAAAATTATTTTAATATACAAAGAGTGATATAAAATGTAATGAAAAAAAAAACTATTTTTAGTGGCGTCCTTTACGGTCATATATCTCTGTCTTTATATTATATTATTATTATATTTTATATGAACTTGTCACATTATTATAATCTATACCACATGAATCCTAAAGATTTGCCCACATCTTCTTGTACACCTATATATTTTTAAAAATCTTTATTATGTTAAATATTAATAATTAAAACATTCCACAAGAAAAATCATATGATTGCTTTATATCTCAAAAATGGATTCTACGTAAAAGTATCTACTAATATCAGTTTTAATTCTTGTTTTATATATCAAGACATCTGAAATACAAGGGAGTACTAAAATGAAAAAATAAATAATTTCGTCCAGAAGTTCAAAAATAGAGAGGACCATAAAAAATCTCTTAGTGTCATTTTTCGTATATTCAAAAAGAAGCAACACTTTGCAAAAACCGCAAGACTCTATCTCTTATAATAATCGAAATACTCTGCAATTGCAACGAACACCGGATATTCTGTAAATAAACAATTTAAAGAACCGAAAAAAAAGATCCTTTCATCGATGAAACACAAACAAAATGCATTTTTTAAAAGTTAACCAAGTACCTCTATTGATCTTTTTAAAATTACTGTGCCTGTTACATTTTACCTCCCAGGAGGATGGCAAACATATTTTAGGGGGCCGGACCACTCTTGCCTTCCTCCTTTACCGTCGCCACTGCATAGTAGGTCATAAATATCTATAAATATATTTGGATTCATTAAAATCCGATATTGGATTAAAATGTTTATCACAAAAATTTGGAAAAGCTAGAAAGTTTCATTATCTGCAAAGTCTGATAGAAATCTTGTATTATCAACTTAAATTTAAGGGCTGAATTTTATGACCGTGTGGGATATTTCTCTGACCGAAGGGGTTGTTTGAACATTTGCTTAAAGCTTATCTTTTTTGCTTTCGTTTAAAAAATGTATACCTTTCAACTTGTGTATTACGGTTTTGTAGTACACTTTTAAAGAGGCAATAAATAAAAATGTGAATGAAGAAAATCGTCATTAATTGCTTTTAACAATATTTTTAACTTTTAGCTTTACTTATATATTTTTTAGCAAGTAACCAGGGTGTCTTTAAAGGGTCTATACAAAAATTCTACTATAAATTCTTTGTGCCGAAATCCAACGATCTAACGCAATTTTCCTTAGTCAAAAAAAAAATTATTGATGGCAAGATTTTTATTTAATGTTAGGTATTTTTGAAAGTTTATTTAACATAAAAGATTTTATTACAAAATATTATAATAAAACATATTTCAAAGTGGGGAATTGAAATATGCCAACTTTTGTCGTAAAAGTAGAATGAGCCACCTGCAGTCCTTTGCTTTTATTCAAAATGCTATAACTTTTCTTTACCTTGGTATATTATTTCTCCATTAAACAATTTCTATATTATCCTGGTTTTTAGGCTATATAGTTGGTTAATGTCGGACAGAAACGTTTTTGAGGGGCATCAGATTCAAACGTTTTATTTTGCACTAAAAATCTTTCATTTCTTTACACGTTATCCAGCCAACCAGTTTTCCAAAGGTGTTTTACAAAATGACACCACAATCATCTTTTTCAAAATATAACGCAATTTACCGTACTAAAGTGTTGTGTAACTACTTACATAAATTTTAACTAAACTTAATAATTTTTGCATAAAAAAGTAAAATCATTTTTTGTAAAAAAAAAATCCGTAAAGAAAAAAAATGGCATTGTATCTTTGTGAAATGAGGTACTAAAATATGAATTTTTATAAAATTATTTTTTCCGTGGACCGTCACACCGGTACACGTAATTAAAGAGTAAATATTTAATTTTAGTATAATTTAGTATATAGAACTTACATTTACCTTATATTAAGGGTTTTCATAGTAATGCAAGGTCTAACTGTGTTGTAAATTATACCAGTCGACCAGTTTAAATCTTAAGAATTTTCCATAATAAATTTTCTGACTTTAATTTTATGTTTTTTAAATAATAAGGCGTCGTTTTTCCCATCACACAAGAAAATGGCGTATTAAACACGTAATATTTTTATAAAGAATAGGTTTTTTCAATTTTTTTCAATATCCAGGGTCGAATTAACTCTTTGGGAGCCCTAGGCTGGACTTGTTGGGGCGCCAATTTAATTACACGGCGTCCTACGCTAAGCAGAAATTAAAAAAAAAACCAAAGCTTAAAAAAGGATTTTCTGTGGAGTGCGCCAATTTTATCATTTTATCCCACGATGGCTTATTCACAAATTAAATTGAAGACCAAAAAAAGGGTCTTTCCTGCTTAGCGCCTATTTTATCCACGGCGCCTAAGCTTAAATAGAATTGATTAAAAAACAAAACATTTTTACTCTTTGTAGCCTAGTCGGCCTAGTGGGTAATATACGGCAAGTGCAGTGGATAATATATTAAAAAAAATGAAGTATAATTAAGTCTATCTGTGGAATCTTAAATTAGTTATCAACTTTAAGGCACATGGGTCGGTGAAACAGCGACGCGAACGAGATTCGACAAGCTTTTGACAGTATGTACGCATATATTTGTGTTTTGAAGTGGCGATAATCGTACAGAGACAAGCATACGTTTAATGCTCAATTTTGACTATATTTTCAGCAAATGAAATCATAATATGTCGATTGGAGAGCCCCGATGTTCCCCAGAACTCAACCGCGACGAGGGCAAAACTACCTCTTTGGATTATCCACTCGGGTTAGTTCTGGTTAGACTAAGACAAATGCGGAAAGCCTGATCCCTACTGAACGTTACAACCTAACAGTTTAACTTCTTTTGCCATTTATTTCGAGCTCTTTCTGTGTAATATTTTGCAAATATTCTTTTAAAATATAATTAATTAAAGACTATAATAATTATTAGTAAAGTACAGTGACGTTTTACCTTTCTTACAAATCTAATATTAAATTAATCCATATTTGATCTAATAAGCTTTCAAACGTAACACCTACTTTTCCCATTTAACAATCAGACACAATCACAACATGAATCACACACTGTAAACAAAATACAAAACTGTTCTCTGTATTGCATTTGTTTACTAAAGAAGACGGATTGCTGAGATGTGCATACGTGCTTTCGAAGGCTGTAAATATTGCGTTCGCGTCCCTGTTTTACCGACCCATGTGCGGAGTGTCTAAGTCCTAGATCAGGAGTCTGCAGGTAGTGGCACCTTTATTTCTACAACACAATCCAGAGGTGATTTTGATTTCTCATCCTAAAAACTCCTTAATACATAAATCGCTACCATAAAATAAAAATTTGACACCCTGTATTTCGCAAACATTCAACCTTTTTGCGTAAGATTGTTGTAAATATTTTGCTTCCAAGAATAAACATGTAAATTTGGTACATACCTTTTAAAGATACCATGAATAAAAGTCAATAACAATGAAAAATTAAAAAGTTTGGATCTCTTAAGAAAATTGAAGTACGAGACACTCTAGGGAGTCATTCATCACAAGAAAATGTGACCAATCAAGCACAATGCTGCGATGGGGTAACCTTAAATAAACTTTTTGTATTATTTGTATTTTATTTTATTTTATTTTTATTCAATTAAAAAAGTTTAAAAGCAGCCATAAGTTGTATGGACATAATAACAGAAAAAAATATTATATTGTATCTATTATATAAAATGAGATTTATGGACTACAATATAATGAAAGTTGATATGAGGTAAGATTGAAATTACACACACAGAATATACGTTGGTTTTTATTATAACAAAAGTCATACTTTAAAAGCCAGGATTAAATACAGAATGTCCGGCTATACAGGGTGATCATTCCTAAGTCGGCACTATTGTTAACTTCCTTATAAGTCGGTTAAATAAGTCAAGTTGTAAAACCACCTTTTTCGCTAATTAAATGGGAAGGGGAGTCAAGTGACACCTTCTCTTAAATATTTTAAATTTTCTTTATAATGGTATTTAGTTTTTATTTCGGTTTATTATTTTATTAGAAAATTTGCTATAAATATCGATATTCGTAGCCGATGGCTCACCCATGTAACGTTTTTATTGTTTAAAATATTAAAATAAAATTTGGTATATCCTATTAATGTGCATTGTTTTATAAATTCAGGTGTTTTGTAATACTTTCGATTTAACAGGAAACGACCTTAATTTTCTTATTTAAAACAATACATTTTCACTAATTTGCATAGAAAATGACATTTGGAAATATAATGAAAAGGCATTTGTATCCATGGCATTTCAGATTAAAAATTAAAAATAATTTTTTAGGTATAATGTTAAAAGCTAGCAAATTAAGTATCAATATACTCGGGATATCATTTTCTATATAAGTAAGTAAAAATATACCGGATGTATTAATTCAAACAAGAAAGTTGATGTCGTTTTGAGCTTACCCAGAAATAAACATTTATGTGATATACCTTAGTACTAAAATTTATTTTCATATTTTATACAAATAAAAAGTTAAACGTGATGAGCCACCAGCAAAAGACCTCACTATTTGGTGTACATTTTCTTAAGAAACTACTGAACCGATTGTAAAAAACTAAAGATAATTAAATGGAGAATTAAAATTTTGACGTTTGTGTTGGTGAGGGTAGGGGATATCCTAAACAGGTACCTATATTTTATTTTTTAAAGTAATTTTAACTTTTATTATATTGTGCAAGGACATAATAGTTCTTCATATTACTAAAACTTTAAAGTTTCTTTAAAAGTTTAATAAACTTTTATTTTATTCTGGAGAAAAGCCAAATAATATTTTGTTTATACTTTATTTTGACACTAACAATGTGTACCCCTAAAAATTGACGTGTTTTAGGATTTTTTAAAACTGTACAAATAACGGAATAATACGGGTGGACTCATTTTAATTGGAATGCACTGTAATTTTTTTTCTATTTAAAGTACGCGCACATACGTCGGCATCGGACGGAAGGTACGGATCGGAAAAATAATTTTAGTTAAATTAACACACACACGCACATGCGAGGTATGGGTAAACCATAAATATTAAAAGTTAGCGCCTTTTCACCCGGGGTATAAAACTACTCAGTTAAAACCCATCGGTAGGAATCGGCTTAAATTCATCGTCAAATAACGCAATTTTTGACCTGTATTGCACATATAAAACGGTAATGGCCGGATTTTATTTAAAGTTGCCATATTCTCGCGGGATTATTTAAATTTAGTTCCAATAGCCCGCATATAGGTGCACTGCTTCACTTAATTTGACTAAAACTATTTTTCTGATCCGTACCGTCCGGTCCGTCCGATGCTGACGTATGTGCTCGTACCTTTAGGCATACTAAAACGAAAAACAGATTACCGACGTTGATTTTAATAACAACAATATTGTGTTATTTTTTAAGCGTAAATAACTAAAGCAAAAAAGTTACCTAAATGTGGCAGAGACATTTACATAAACTTTTGTCAACATTTACAAGAGTAATCCCAAATTGTCTTACAAGTTTTTGCACTAAAGGAGGGATTCCACGTGGGAGATAGAACCGTCATAAAAACTTCTTGAGGAAATTTATCCATCCTTTTTCCTGGATTTGCTTTTTTACTTATGCTGGATAAATAAATACTCTGCTGTAAAGACAAAATGATCGTTTTTTGTGGACTTTTTAAACTTTGGTAGGGTATAAACTTTTGTAAGTAAATTAAAACACGGTTTTAATTTATATGTCACATTACATAACATAATAATTAAAGAAGTAAACAGTTTCACAGTTAAACAGTAAAAAAAGTTTATTCTTAAACAATATATTTTAATCGGTTTTATTTATAAGTTTTCTTACGTTACAAGCACGAAAAAAAATCTTATTAAATCGAATTAGAATTCAAATCCAACGTTTTGACTCTCTGGCATTAGGTCTTCATTAAAAAATATTTAAATTTTAAGTTGTATACAAAGTTAGAAAAAAAGAAAATTATTTATAACTTTTGACCGGCTGCTACAATATTAATGATATTTGGACATTTAAAATAACTTATACCCATGATTTTTTCCATAGGCAAATGATTGGGTAGTAAGTCATAAATATACAGAGACGAATTTATTTCGTTTATTGTATGCGTTTTTCACAGAGGCGAAAAATTTGACATTTTGATTTTAACTTTTATTTCCTTTATCATTTTTGTACAAAAAGGTATATCCTATTTAAATCGATATCTTGGACCGTTCTTTATAAAATCGCATTTTATAAATTAGACATACCCCTATTTTGTATGTAATAAAAAATCAATTTTTTGAGGAAATTATTAAAATGTGCTAAAAATAATTTAAAACGGTTTTTAAAAGCCTTTTTTACTTTATAACACAAATAAATTTTTTTATATAATTTTACCATATTCTAGTAATTTTCTCAAAAAATTGATTTTTTTATTACATACAAAATGGGGTTATGTCTGGGTTTAAAATGCGATTTTATAAAAAACGGTCCAAGATATCCATTTAAATAAAGTATACCCTTTTGTACAAAAATGATAAATAAATTTAACGGTTATACCAAAATGTCAAATTTTTCACCTTTGTAAAAAAATGTATACAATAAACGAAAAAAAATCGTCTCACCATGTATAATTATGACTTACTGCGCATCATTTGCCTATGAAAAAAGCATGAGTATGAGTTAATTTAAATGCCGAAATATCATTATTATTGGGGCAACCGTTAAAAACGTATCACCCTGTATATTACATGTAAACTTTTTAAAGGCTCCTTGATAAATATTTTAAAAATTGGTTATGTTTACAAAGTGTATAATTTTAAAAACATGTGTTTTTAATTTGTAACTTAAAAACACGATTGTAAATTGCTTGTTTTAATCTTTAATCTTAAAGATCGTTTAAAATGCTACATGTGTAACTATTTTTGCCGGTTTTGTATTTTAACTAACAACAAACTTTTAGTTATATTTTTCTGCTAAAAAATAATAAGTTAAAAAAATAGAGTCAACGTATCTTTTAAGCTAATAAACATATTTTGTTTAAATCCATTACAAATTACCACGGTAATTCAGAGATTATCTGGCAAGTAAATGGAGCCTTCAGAAAATAATCATATTTACACCATCGATAACTTAAAAACTAATAGAGTCATTACGAGATAAATGTCCATATTATCTAAAACCTTTAATAGAAATAGAAAATCCTAAATAAAGAATTTATGGATCTGGATACTTTTAGAAAAGATTATTGAAAAAAATAAGATTATTGAGATTTGCGACGCGACTGACGACGGAATGATATAAAAAAGTTGTAATGGACTATTAACTTTTTAAAGAGCGGTAAAAACCAAGAAAAAAAATGCCCCAGTGGGTCGATTTTTTTGTTTTAAAAATACAAATATAATATTATCTAACACTTCAAATAGATATTAAAGAGATGTTTTATGTATATTTTTTTCCTTTTTTATTATTTTTACCTTTTATGGGGTGGCAAACTTTGTATACCACCAAGCAGCAAGCAAAAAAAGACATTTCTAAGTTAAAAATACAAAACGAAGAAAATATAACATTTATTTTTAAATATTAAAAAATATAAAAAGTAGGATTTAGAATAACCCTTATAAAATCTAGCAAGCCAATGTTTTTTGTAAATATAGGTAAAAGAGTATGTTTAGAAATATTAAATCATACTGGAGACTTTTAGTATTTTACTGTTATTTTAGGATCGTGCAATTCTGTACCATAATTTTTTGTACTTCCGAAAGCGGCAATTATCTTATCGCTGGCAAAAAAATATTTTTGTATTTTAGGATACACACATAGATTCAGGCTGTAATTCTTTTTCAATGTCTAAGATATGTACTTTAGAATCAATATAGAAATGTAATAGTCCTTCCATTTCATACCAATGTTCTATCTCCCTATAAAACTTTTCCCTATTTATATGAACCAATCGATAAAGATAATTTATTGTCTGATAATAACAAGATTTTTTTTAATAAAAAAAACCCATTAGTAGCGGTGGTACAAAAAGGTACCACTTAACAAAGTCAATTTAAATATAATAAGAAATTATTTTTTTAGTAATATTATATTAGAGCCTACTCAAGTGCAGCATTTTACTAAAATAAAACAAAATATACAATAATTTTAACTTTCTTTAATTATATTTTGAAATTTTAAAGAACAGTTGTAAAGGGCTCAACTAATTTTGTTCCGCCATGTTGTTTTTATTTTTCACAAAATATACAGCAGTTTTCCTAAAAAAACATTAAAACATGCATTCATATTTTGTACCACCGCCGTGGAGCAGCATGTAAATAGGTGGTTCAAAATGTGTACCACTGCGCCTCAAAAAAATCAGCTGCTGCGGTAAACCGTTAAAAAATACCTTCATAAAAAATATGTGTACTAATTTTTAAAATACATAATAAAGTGTATGAAAAAGTTTTTTCTAAAAAACTGTTGAACTAAATCAAATTTTAATCACGAAAGCAGCAGGATGTAAAAATAAAGAGTCGTCTATCGACATAAATTATACACTAAAATTACACATTTTAAATATTTTATTTGTATACCAAACTGTTAACTAGTTATGATGCGGGCTAATAGGCGTTGAGCCAGAGGGCATGTGCGGTCTCATGTCTGGGGAGTGAGTGTAACCCACAAATTTATATTCGTCATATAGGTAGACGTAATGTTTGGTATGATACTTTTTAAAATTCGGTAGCATAACGACGCTAGGACATCACAAAGATGGCCACCGATCAAAAAATCGTAATTACCCATTCAAAAGTTTGGTTTTATCAGAAAGGAGTAAAATTATCATACACATTTTGATAAGGCATAAGACCAGGATCAATGTGATAAAAAGGAAAGATAATACGAAAAATGGGAGATGTGACGTAATCACACGTCAAAGCAATATGGCCGAATGTCGCGACCCTATATATAGACCGACTTTGCATATTACCTACTTCTTTCGACTTTGTTTACGTTTAGCAGCGCCCCCATCGGTAGTTAAAATCGCCAATAAAAACTTCCCAAAATACCATTTTATACATGTTTTATTTATCTAATCCCATAAATTCTAATTTTTGCAGCACAGCCATTATACTGCAACAAAAAATCATAGCCTCCTTATTATTTAGAAGACAATTATCGTCTTTATAACTATGCATTTTTAATTAATTTTAGAAAATTATATGTACTTTCTTTTTGTAAAAAAAAATTCTAAAACAGTATAAATTTATTTTCAATTTCTTAGTCATCCAAATGCATTATTACTATTAATTTTTAATAATTTCTATAAAATTTATTTGCAAACTGTCAAATTTTAAAACTAGTGACACATGAACTAAAAGAAATAATAACGAAATCAAAGGTAATTTGACCGTTTGGTTCAGTTGATGGCGCGTCTACTGTTACATTGCATAAATTGATATTTGAGTTTATTGTAGTGGGCATTGAAACAAAACACTAATTCAAAGTGTGAAAAAAGGCCTTTGAAGTGTTAAAAAAGTTGTTTTTTTTAACACTATGTAGTGTACTAGAATGGAGTACTTTAACATTATGTTAACGATTAAAAAAACAACATTTTTTTAACGGTCGTGGAAAATCTCTTTTATAAGTGATAAGTGCCTCTTTTATTCAGACTTAATTTTGGTAAAAAGCAAAAATATGTTATATTATTTTTTCTTTGCTGCCTGCCTGCTGTATAATATTCATATAAATTTTATCTTTTTATAGAAGCAAAGACATATTTAAAAGTAAAAACTCTACGAATAGGAATATAGAACAAAACAGAAAGTTTTCTCTAGGCAAAGATAAATTGCGTCTCGCCATTGTTTTCAGTAAATATTTAAATAATGCGCTTTCGTTCAGATTGTCGTTGTGACTAATGGTTTAGACCCATTTTGTGTTCTGCATTTGCTTTTGGAGACAGAAAAGTAAAACTGATTATATATTTTTTTATTATTGCGAATATTGGATAATAAAAATTATAATACCAGATCCGAATAAAGGTATTAGAGTAAGAACCGTTGAGTTGCAGACTTTGTTATTTATAGTTATTATATAGCTAGAAGTTTGTCAGCGAATGCTTCCAACATAGGTAAACGCGGTAGACTATAAAGTTTGACTCATTATGGCTTTGGCAGGTACCAAGTACCAAAGATTAATTAATTGAAACTTAACTTACGTCATTTTGTAAAAGCTGAATTTTATTTTTCTATATCACTTGAGTACCTATTAAGGTGGGTCCAGACTTGAACATTTTAGCCCGAACGAACAGAACGAACTGACCTCGCAGAGCAGAATTTTCAGAGTCTGGACCTGCGTCCGAGCCGAATTGAATGCGCCAAAAGTTTTCCGTAGCTTGTCGGTAAATCAAAATTGCTCAAAAGGATTTATTGTTTGCCGAATTATTCAGTTGACGGGATATTAGGAAAGTTCGAGTTGCTCGCACCATTCGGGTGTTTTATTTTGTGTTGTGTGGAGGTAAATTAAGGTTAGGTTAATTTCAAACGATCTGTAACTGGTATCGCTTTGCGTAATTTTGTATTATTCTTTTGAATTATAGGGTCAATAATTCCTATTAACTCCTCAAGATCTTCAGAAGTCATTCTAGTATTTTTTAAGTGAATGTAGTCCTTATCCTGTAATATCATATTATCAATACGATGTCGATATAATCTTCGTACCCATTGACTTCTCTGTTTTTCTTCTTTTTGGCCATTTTACAAATAATAAAAGCTACTACTTTCTCAGAATGCATGTCTTCTACATGCAATTATCTCCTTTTTATTTTTATCAGAAATACCGTTTCTTCTTTTTTGTGGAAAAAAAATAAGAGCAAATACCTACACTACAAATACTTCAGAACAATTCGATCTTTTATTATCATGTATATTCGCGGGAATGCAACGATATTTTGTTTGGACTGTTTGTTCTGTTTTTTCCTGCGCGCTCAGTTCGTTCTGTTCGTGGGGGCTAAAATGTTCAAGTCTGGACCCACCTTTAGAAGATATTTCTCAGTGGCCATGAAATCCTGACGGTTTCAACTAGTTGGCAGATTAACATTCTTGGGTGGCCCAATGATCCGGGAATTTTAATATTTTTGTTATTTAACAAGATATTATAATAGAATGTCTTCTATCAGATTTGTAGGGTTTCCAAATACATGTCCTAAAAATATTTTAATGCATACAGTGCCCCAAAAACAATTTTTAAAAAGTTAACCTCGCACCAATTACTATTTTTGGGACACTCCGTATACATCAAAATATTTTAAGAAGATGCCTATTTGGAAACTCTACAACTCCTTTTAAGACTTTTGTCATATCTTGTAAAATAAAAAAACTACTGGACTTCTCCGGTTCAATGGCCGACCCCAAAATATTTGTCTTTCAACGGGTTGAAACTGTCAGAAATGTTTGGCGACTGAGGAATTATCTTCTAATAGGTACCCAAGTAACATAACCAAAATTCAGCTTTTACAAAATGACAAAAGTTAAATTTCAATTCAATGCATTCATCTACCTTTGGTACCTCGTACCTTCTAAAGCCACTAACTTTAAAGTCTACTATTGCTTCTACCTATGTTAGGAGCAAACTTTTGGGTTTTACAAAATACTAAAGGTTTCCCACCCACGGCCTCTTACAATATATCGCCATACGGCTGCCTAAAAAAATATGGTCAAGGCTATATTTAAATTAAAAAAATAACCTCAAAAATTTTGACACACCTTGTATAATGGCAACCCCATTTTATCAAAGACATACTAGCTGCTAGTTAATAAAATATACATTTTTAAATAATACCAAATGCACCAAAAAAAGCGAAGGAAAAAAATTACTAATATATTAGTACTGTAATGTTGAATAAAAAAAAACTGGCATTGGTTATAGTTCAAACCAGTACCGATTTTAGGGGGGGTAGGCGGGGGCAAGTGCCTCGGGGCCCTAACAAAGAATTTAGGGGTTTCCACCCCACCTTTAAAAAAGTGAATAAAAGTTACATATTTATCGACGAAGATTTTTTTTTTTTAATTTTTATTTGGTACAAAATTCCATTCACTTTTACTTTCAGGGGCCTCCCACAAGAAGATTGCCCCAGGGCCCCAAACTTCTAAATCCGGCCCTGGTTCAAACGCTATTACTTAAACATCCCTACGCCCCAAACACACATCTCATCGACCAAAGAAACCCGATATCTACAATTGTGCGGTAGCTAGTTATTATGTGCTACAAATAAGCAATGCCTATGATAAAAAAATACACGGCAAGTCGGATGCTTTTGTATGTAAACATTTAGTTGTTGATGACGTAGCTGTGTTAAACTTACAGCGTTCGTACTTTTCTAAAAAAATGTATTATTTTTTTATTGGTCATAGCCTCGACGATAGTTTTTAGGCAACCCTATGGCAACTAGTGTATATCCTTTTACCTTGCTAGAACCGTTCTCTGAAATTGTCAATAGTGTCAAGAACGGTTCTACAACATGAAAAAATGTCAAAAAATTGTAAAAGGAGCACTTATGTTGTCGTTCAGGGCGGTTCTGGAGCATAAAAGAAATACATCAAATACCGTTATTATATAACATTTTCTATTCGGATCTTAGACTATATAATCAGAGAGTCGGCACACACGAGATACCAAGCTACAATTTCTGTTTATAATTTAATAAATAATACTTATTTAAGAATAATTGTGTTTTTTCTCAACACATTTAAAATTACTAATCCTAGCAATAGATACTGACTTAAGGAAAAGCGTGCCGTCTATACCGAAATCCAAGAAATAATATACACCATATTTTATTTTAGTTAAAAACCATATATTTTCAATATTCTAAAAACCTTGTCCAAAAGACCGAATGTTATCGTTTTGTTGTGCCATTTTAGGTACTAAAAGTCATATTTCACTTGCAAGGTGAGTGCGCTATCAATTTGTACGCCCAAGAGGCATTGATAAGAGAAAAATGTTGCCGTTTATATTGTTTCTAAGCTGGCCACCTTATAGCCCCTGGGCCATCAATGAAATGGACTTAATGATAACAACACTTTTAAAACCTATTTAGGGGGTTCCTTTGACGAGTCTACCAAGAATACTCATATCGCCATATATGGAACCGGTGCTCTAATCCTTGAGCCACCCTCAAACATGTCATTTCTGAGCCTTTAGGGTTTTAACGAACGAAAAGATTATGTAATATAACCTATATGGACGCTAACGTCCGTGATGCGTTTGCCCAGTCCGACACCCTAAACATGTCAGTTTTAAGCCTTATGGTTTCGTGACGGTAACACTTACCATTTTTGGTACAATGTTTAAACATCGCATGCTAAAACATTTTGATAAACTTGTCCGACAAAAAAATGACGCGTTTGCCCAGTCCGACATCCCAAATATGTCAATTTTAAACCTTATGGTTTCGTGACTATAACTTGTCGGACAAAAGTACCACCTGTTTTATTAACACTTTCTCAAATCATTATGTTATGTTTTATAATAATTTAAGCATAAAAATATGGATTAAATAACGCAATTTCCAATAAAGCCATATTTTCGTAGAAACCCTGGGTTTACCGTTACCCATAAAGTGCCAAAAGTTCCCATCGATCCCATGCATGGTTTGACACTTATTCAAGGTCAATGGTCAGAGTTTTAGGTATTTCGTGATTTTTCTCAAAAACTGTCAGTTTTATTTAAAAATATCACAAATACAAGTTGTAGATCCTAAAATACTTTATAAAAATGGTTCTTGTGATTTTTTTTATGACCTACCATTTCCCAGATATTGCGCTTATAAGAATTACGATCTACATGATATGCGCACATTGCACACATTTCCACACGGTACTCGGCGCGTTGTTCTTTTTAACGTGGTTTCCCCCATAGGCCTTGTCCATGGACCTTAATGACGTTATTTTTAGAAACCTAGAATACCCATTTAATAGTATAAAAATTAATAATAATAGTTCCAGAGCTAGTGAACCCTTCGAGTAAAGTTTTGCCTGTAGGGCTATAAATTTATCTATTAATCATCATTACCTGGCAAGCATCAGCCCTGCACATCATCACCCTGTATATTTTTAAAAGTAAAAAAATTGCGCTGTAACCATGAAATTTTTCTAGGATTATGTTGGTTAGTGTCAGGAAAAAAGTTATAAAAATCATTTTTTAGAGAATTTTAAGATCTACAACTTTGGTCTATAGTACTTTTTCCATAGAATAGAGCGTTTTCAAGAGAAATCCAAAAACCTAAAATTTTTACATTTGACCTCGTTTCTCTAGCTTTTGCGTCCCTTTTTTGTAGGACAAGTGTACCATGGTGTTTTACATGTACTTAATTTTTAAACGTTATGCCAAAAATGGTAAGTGTTATAGTCACGAAACCATAAGGCTTAAGATTGACATGTTTGGGATGTCGGACTGGGCTGAACACGTAACTTTTTTGACGGACAAGTTTACCACAATGTTTTAGCATGCAATGTTTAAACATTGTGCCAAAAATGGTAAGTGTAACTGTTACAAACCTATAGGGCTTAAAACTGACATGTTTCGGGTGTCGGACAGGGCGAACGTGTCACTTTTTTGTCGGACGATAGCGTCCGTATAGGTTATAAGACACAATCTTTTCGTTAAAATTAAAAATAGGAGTGTTTTTATCACAAACCCTAAAGGCTCAAAATGACATGTTTGAGGGGGGCGATATGAGTATTCGTGGTAGACTTGTTAAAAGGAATCCCCTTAAATAGGTTTTAAAAGCATTGTTGTCATGAAGTCCACTTCATTAATGGCCCAAGGACCATTAGGATTTTTATTTTTGTTTTATAACTTTAATAATATCGTTATTATTCTTTAAAGTAAACTTGTTTTTAATTATTTTCATAAATATAAAAAATATATATATTTTCAAGGATATGACTAAAGTTGGAGTGTTAGTTCATTTTAAAAATTTAAGGCTGACGTGACTAAAATTTGTTTAAAAATGAACACTGGCAATTCTAATTTAGGGATTTATGTATTAAGGGTTTGCAAAAATACATAGAAAGGAGGTGCTTAGCATACCTTAATATTTTAGCGTAAACCGCATAGTGTTTAAAACAATTAAAATTAGGAATTATTTTATTTTAATAGTTGTTTTTTACTATTTGTCTCCATTAAAATAAAATAGGGTTTTAAATTTGATTATAAGTAATTAAAATCTTTAATAAAATTTAACGAAGTTAACGTTATATTGCTAAATGTCTCATGTAATTTGGAATCTTATTTCTTGAGGTACCTTGGTATCTTCCAAGAGGAACGGTTTTACGTTATTTTTCTTGTCTGTGCTAAAATGTGGCAGAGCTAAGACTATTGCTAATTTTGTGTAATCATCCGGCATTGTTGAGGGATTTAAAGTCTAGTTCTGCAGAGTGTTTTCCTATTTATTTCCCTTAAAGGTAAATAAGTTGTAGTTCGTAATAAGCAAATACGTGGTAAATAAAGGGATTTTACATTGAGTAACATTTGCCACACCATCGACGACGTGACGCCATTCATGTAAATTGGCTTTCAAAGGTACGTTTTTTTTCAATACTTTAAAATTAATAGGGCTTATTATTGATTTACAATTTTATTCTTACGGATATTTCTATTCTTTGAAGAAATCATTTTTAAAGTCTGGCAACACATAACCGCACCTAGCCCGATTTCACGGTAATAGAGGAAGGTGGGGCAAATTAATACGGAAAAATTCAAAAGCACTTTTGATGTCCTCAAAAATATACAAAGCATTTTCGTCAAGCTAAGTTTATTGCTTTATGTTTGTATATCTCTTTGTTTAAATAAAACAATTTTTTTCTTATCTCTGTTCCCTTTTTCCAAACTTTAAGTGTAGTATAGGTAAAAGTCTGTCCCCACATAACCGCACTGATGTCCCACAAGACCCGCATCGTAGCACGACCGTGCCTCGTACGGTCCGAAACATGCCTAGCAAATGAAATCGTACGTGTATCGGAGCCTAAACCCAAACTTTGAGTTTACGGTCGTCACCTTTTATTTTAGTTTATTACGTATAAAATTTAGGTTAGTGGGTAAAGGTTAGTTGTTGTAAACAAAAAATACAAGACAAAGTAATTTTTTAATGAGTAATAAAAAGTGTAAAACTTACGAATACATTGATATTTTTGTTTTATGGGTTTTCTTTTAAATTAATGTTTTAAGAAATCAAATAAAGTCATGTTTGTTTAGGCCGCTTTCAGACGGGCGACTTTTTGCAGTCGAAGTTGACTACAAAAATATCGGCGTCTTATCGCCAATTTCGACTACAACTGTAGTTGTAACTAACGTATAGTCAGTCGACGGGATCGGCGACAATCAGCGGCAGAAGTTTGGTTGCAGTCGAAAAACGCCCGTATGAAAAGTAATCGCTTTTTCCATGGTTGTTAAATGACAACTGCAAGTAGCGACAATCAACCACAAACGATCGACTTTTTGCTGTCAACTTCGACTGCAAAAAGTCGATCGTCTGAACGCGGCCTTACTTGTTAAAATGCGGTGCGGCGTACGTGGATGGGCACGGAGCGGCATTTAATTACGACGGTACATTTCAAAACCAAGACACAGCCATGCTACGGTGCAGGACTCGGTGTGGTTATATGTGGTCAAACCTTAAAACAGTGTTACCTTATTTGTAAAGATTTAATTTATATTCACATGTAATTTAAAGCGTTGTATAATTGACTCCTATTTCTGCAGTTTAATTGAATACAAAATGTTTGCTTCGCATACCCCTACATTTCACCAGGAAAACGCACGGCCACGGGCTCGTTGCGGTTATGTGAGGCCCGACCTTTATTCAGATGGTACAACGTTCTAACCAGCCATTGTAAGGGGATTTTTAAAAAAAACATTTTACAGGACTCTCACCTAATCTAAGGAGGTTTGAACTTAAAATTGAAAAAGTTTTTTCCTTTTATTTATTGGTTGTTTTTATTTTAGGGTTTTTTTAACATTTCTTTTTAAAACGTCTTTTTTACAGAGCCCAGAAGCTTCTTTTATACTACAGTTTTTCTTATTGTCCGAAACTAAATTTTCATTTATTGGTATTTTCCAAGACAGAGCACCTATTCAGCAGAGATTAGCTATTTTTCTTTCAAGAAAAGTATAGTTATTACTATTTTTTAATTACGTTTTCAGTAATTTATAATTTAATAAAATGTAAAGAGCCTTGCGTGGAAGTAGTTATTTTTTTAATAATAATTTAAATATTGCGACTTATTGAAAGGTAATATTTTCCCCCTTCCTTTACGCTTACGTAAGCTGCGGTAGTGGTATGAACCGGGTGTCCCTAATTTAGTTTAGTTCATAAGTTTTATTTAATAGTAAGTTTTACATTGCGCTATATAACAACCATTGAGGTATTTTTAGTATTTTTATAATTTTGGTAGTTCAAACAAAGAAATATTTTTTTGCCAACAATCTCTTTTTTTTTTGAGCTTAAAAAAACACAAAAAAATACTTATATATATTTTTTCTCAGTTAATACCTAAATATATTTTTAAATAATATTAGTTATACTATATTATTATAACAAAAAACACACATTAGGTATGTTCTCAAGATAAATTATTTTTAAGCTCAAAAAAAAAAAAGAGATTGTTGGCAAAAAAATATTTCTTTGTTTGAACTACCAAAATTATAAAAATACTAAAAATACCTCAATGGTTGTTATATAGCGCAATGTAAAACTTACTATTAAATAAAACTTATGAACTAAACTAAATTAGGGACACCCGGTTCATACCACTACCGCAGCTTTTAGGTAAAGCATCTTTAAAAAGAAACGATTTCGTTGTTTGTGCAAAGTACTAATGATTAAATTCAAAATCACGTAGCGCCCTAATTTTTTGTCATTAACACGTGCTTGTTTATTTGTTTTTTTGGTATAGTTAGTAGTAAATACAAAAATGTAAGATCAACGTAAAACTTTGTATTTTGGTATTTGTGATTCATTAAATGTATGATATAGAATAGTGTATAAATGTATTTTGCTATAATAAATAAAATATTCGCCATTCGTTCCTACATACACTGATAACTGGATCTGATTTAAATATCAGTTTTGTGAAACAAACCATAAAACTTGCTATCATAACTTTGTGTATCTTATAATTTAAATTCAGTTCACTCCTGGTTGATATATCATCGTTATCGGATAAAACCTGTCGCAGATTACTTGATTAATGCCTATTGGTTCTATGGCTTGCAGTAGCTCACTTTAACACGGATACAATCCGGTTTATTTGTGGTAAGTGTTGGAATGTATCACTTGTATTTGGTTGTCAACATATAATATACAGCAATTTATAATTTTTTGATATTACTGAAGTAAATTCCAAAAAAAATAAGGAAATTATCTTTACAAATTGTAAACACCTAGCATATAACATACATTTAATTAGGTTAGTTAATATTAAAATAAAAAGTAAATCACTTTTATAATAAAATAAATCTGCTATTTAAACAATTTCTAGGTTTAAATATTATTCATTAAAGAACAACATGGTCAAGTGTGTTTAACCATCAAAGTAAACAACTCCAAAATTAATATTTAATCAGAAGACGGTTTTGGAATAAGGAGAGCAGAAAACTGACTCCCAACTTCTGGGTGTTCTCATTGTCGACTACTACATACAGTAATTGTCTAAAGTCAATTATTCCGCACCAAATTGTAGGCAAGAAATAACAAATAATTTAAATGTCGTTCCGAGAGTCGGTCGCCATTACAAACACATAAATGGAAGTGGGCTTGAGGCACATCATTACAAAGCCACTGACGAGTACTTTAAAACCCTAAAATATAAAGTTAGTACCTTTACCTACTACAAAATGGCGGTAGTTTTAAAAATTACCAAGAATACTTGATTTAAATGGTGATATTTCCTAAAACCAAAAAAGGTAGATATACTTAATTTGGTATTTTCTCAAAGGTCTTTTAAATATATTTTCAATAGTGATATAATATACTTAACATTATGTTATGTACATAGTGCGTCGTTAAATAGTAATTTATGTAACAAGTGCATAAAGTGATATTTTTTTTACGAATGGGAAGTTTGACAGCACGAGCCGTTAGGCGAGTGCGACAATCCCATGAGGAAAAAAGACACTCTATGCATGTGTTACATACTATAATTTTTCCACGACCGTATAAAATTTCCCAAAATATCGTTTTATACATGTTTTATTTATCTAAACTTATTAATTTAAATATTTGCATCACAGCCATTACATTGCAACAAAAAATCATAGCCACCTTATTTATTAAGAAACAGTTATCCTCGTCATAACCATGCATTTAATATTTAATTTTAGAAAATTGTATTTACTTACTTTTTGTAAAAAAACTAAAACAGTATAAGTTCCTTTTAAATTTCTCATTTAAATTCATTAATAACATTAATTTTCAATAATTTCTATTAAATTTATTTGCAAGCTGTCAAATTTTAAAACTAGTGAAACATGAACTAAAGGAAATAATGACAAAATCAAAGGTAACTTGACCGTTTGGTTCAGTTGATGTCGCGTTTACTGTTACATTGCATAAATTGATATTTAAGTTTGCTGTAGTAGACATTGAAACAAAACACTAATTTAAAGTGTGAAAAAAGCTTTTAATGTTGTGTTAAGAAAAGTTGTTTTTTAATACTTTATGTAGTGAACTAGAATGAAGTACTTTATCTTCATGTTTACGATTAAAAAAACAGCATTTTTTTACGGTCGTAAAAAATATATATAATTTTGTCCTTCCCTAGATATAATCATTAATATTACCAATAAAAACATCTTTAAAAGAGCTTTTAGAATAAATCACGTTCAGTATATTTAACTTTATTAGTTTCAAAACTATGGCCATCCAAATCAGGTACTAGGGTAAGTATTAAAGTACCGCTATTTTGCAGTAGGTAAAAGTATTGACTTTATATTCTAGGGTTATAAAGTACTTTTCAGGAGCTTTAAAATAATGTGCCACAGGAACCCCTTGTCTTTAATTTTTTTTTTTTTTTAATGGCGCGCAACTCTCGCGTTAACATTTATGTCTGTCATCTCTTGCCTAATATTTAGTTTATGTTGTCTAACTGAACTTCTTAATTTTTTATAAAAATATCGACTCAAAAGTTAGAAGGGAGTCCTGACTTTGCACAAGTACTATACCGGGTGTCAACAAATTTATTAGACAAGCCATTACTCCCAGAGTATTTGACATATTAAAATGATATTTAATATAGGTAAATTGTATAAGTAGAGGAGAGTTTACGCAAATTGTTTACTTTCTAGTCACTTCCGGTTTGACCGGAAACGGCTCAAATTTTGAATTTTTAAACGGAATACCCTATATATTCTGAAATTTTCAGATTCCTGACACAATTTTAAGTAAGAATGTGATATTTTAAACCCTATTTTTTCCCAAATGGCTACCCTTTTAGACAAGCACTTTTCGAGGAAAGGATTTTTTGACGAATCTAACGATGCCAACTTATTTACAATCGGATTAAAAATAAATTCATAAATAAAGGATCAGAGCCACCTAGATGCAATACTACAAATGACTCTCCAAAAATCAAGTAAACGCGAAAACTTTTTAAAATGTCCAATTTCTATTTGGAATTGTCTAAAGAATTCAAAAATGTCAAAATATACAGGATGTTTCATTTAAAAATTCAAAATTGGAGTCATTTTCGGTTAACCCGGAAGTAACCAAAAAGTGAAAAATATGCAAAAACTCTACTCTTTACATACCATTAACTTATACCATAAAGTAACATACCTACGGATAAGAGAAACCATGGCATGCTAAAATTTTCGTACCGCTTTTGCGGCAGGCTCAGTTCTGCCTGGCGGCGGGCTTGTCATTTTTCCAGTTTACACTTTAAATGCGTCGGTCGAAGCCTCGCCTCGTGTAACATCAGCGGTGAGGAGACACGTAAGCTTACTGAAATGACTAACTGGCGGTATTTCAACGAGAAACGAATAAAATTATATTGGGAGTTTTCGCATGACCTGTCCTTAAATCGGCTATTCCATGATAACTCTTATAATTTCCTTACTCTATGCTAATACCAAGTTCCATTTTGATATGTCCAATACTCTAAGAGTTATGGCTTGTCTAATAGATTCGTTGACACCCGGTATAAAGAAGAAAGAAATATACGCCTTGTACGCCTTGTATATTATCATAAAGTAACATACCTACGGATAAGAGAAACCATGGCATGCTAAAATTTTCGTACCGCTTTTTGGCAGGCAGCGAGGCTTGTCATTTTGCCAGTTTACACTGTAAATGCGTCGGTCGAAGCCTCGCCTCGTGTAACATCAGCGGTGGGGAGACACGTAAGCTTACTGAAATGACTAACTGGCGGTATTTCAACGAGAAACGAATAAAATTATATTGGGAGTTTTCGCATGACCTGTCCTTAAATCGGTTATTCCATGATAACTCTTATAATTTCCTTACTCTATGATATTATTACCTGCTTTAGTTGTATTTTATCTGGTTTTAATTATAATTATGTATTTTTTTTCAAGTAATTTTGCTATAAATGCCAAACCCCACCTGAGCAATTAACGTACCCCAGATGAGGTTTTTCGTTTACCACAATATCTTATTTTGCTTTAAATGTATTGAAATTTATTTGAATATATTTTTATAAATATTTTTTAACAAATAACATTTTTTTTTAATATATTTATTGATATTTTAAAAGACAAGAAATTATAAATTGTAGTTGTTGGTTAATTTATATAAAGAATTACCGAAAAAAAAGTTTTTACCAAAAATAATGTTATCCATGGTAACTCTAGTTTAAACCAATATTGTATAACACATATTATAATCACATAAGCAAAAGCTAAAAATAAACTTAGCGAATGCTCAAGCCTGAGAAAAAGCTAATTTATTTTATGGGTAAAAATGAACTCTAAAAGTTTCTTTTTACCCTATAAAATAAACCATTAAAAAATACTTACCAAAAGCCTTAGGGTAAAGGCTATACCATGGAAAATATTTACACTGAGGATATGAAAAGTCTGCCTACCTCTTTATCTTTGGAATAAAACAAGATATCGCAATCGAGTAAAATTTGGGTAAAAGGAAGTCACTTAAACTACCTTTTTGCTTAAAAATAATTTGATCACGTGACGCCAAGTTAAGGGGCACTAGCAACTTGTTTTATAAAAAGGCGAATCAAGTTTAAACCCTTTTTAAGTCTCTTAGATTCTCTACTGAACGCCACTCGGTTTTTGAAAATCCGCTGCCTAGCCACCAATTCATATTAAACTGATACTCAATTCATCTGCAACTGGGATTTTTTTGACAAATTTCATATCGTTATTAATCTTAATTAAAATGCAATAACAAAATGCGGTTTCTACCGTTTTGTAGAAAGTTTATTTGTTAAAAAGATTGCTATTTATACCAAAGTCCTATTTTTAACAAAAACTTTGTCAAGAGCGACATTTAAAAAAAAAATACTTTTTTGTTTTTAGGTAATTTTTTTTTGTTATATAGCGTTATTCAGTACCTTATTTTTAAAAAGAATCCAGATTTACGATATCTGCTTCTATTTATAAGGATATATTTTTTTAGCATTGTTTTTTTAACGTTGCCCTTCCTGTATTAAACAGTTTATCACACCGGTCATTTTTTAAAATAATTTAAAATGTTCCTAAGCATTGTCTTAAAGCTATATTAGAATGTTATTTTGAAAAAAATTATTACGCGTCAGTAGCGTCGCATATGTTATTAAATTTTGTTTTAGTAAACTTTTAAAGTTTCCGTAAGCACCTTATATTTTGTATTAAAGATTTTAATTGTTTTTTACAATTTTTACAATATATTAACATTTATCTCGGGACGGTTTTTTACTTTAGCAAAAAAGTTATCAGTGGCGAAGATATAATTTTTTTCTAAATGCTCTTTTTACTTACCAGGGGATAATCGCATCGCCGTAATGATTTGTAGTTTGAGTTATCTTAGAGTATTTTTCCATTAGCTTAGAACATGCGTTAACATTTTTTTCATATCCTAATATATTAAAAAGAAATATATATAGGTAAGTATATATATATATATATATATATATATATATATATATATATATATATATATATGGTGTTTCAAAAATTATATGACTTTCAAATTTGCATTTTTATACCGAGTATTCGAATACCTTTTTTTCTTGCAAGTATTCAAATATTCGGTATTTGAATAACTTTCTTTTTTATTGGTCAAAAACGTGTGGTGCACGTTTTCGCCCCCGATAGGGGGGCTTACAAACATGTCAAAAATAAATAGAATTATATGAGGGGCCTAGTTTTAATGTGTACAATCTCTCAAATTAGATTTTTATGCTATATTAAATAAAAAGTGAACAAAGAACTTATACATTAAATTAAATGCATTCTTTTTAGTAAGTTTGAACTTTTTGTTCTAGATGCAGTTATGGCCTAAAAGAGAGATTTATTTAAATTCGGACTTGAAAGATAAAACTATTGAAACATTTATGTAACTGTTGTAATAACAAAAATAAATGGAGATGGTACAACTTTAAAAACTAGGCCCCTTATACTGCTAAAGCAAGCAGTTTTGATACATCGGCAAGTAATAGAATAACAAAACAAGCAGTATTAGTCACGCATGTTTACATGCCGGAATTTAGTTAGATTGTCTCTTTTCCTCACTAAAACTTAATATACACACCTTTTTTAACAATCCCCTATAATAATGTGGGTAATGTAACTGACTGTGTCACTATTACAAAAAAGTTTAGGGTGAGTGAATAAAAACTTGTTTTGCCCTGATTTACGTGTAACAAAAATTATGTTCACCACTTCACCAGTATCCACCAGTATAATAAATTGCCTTAAAAATACAAAACAAATCAGTATTTATGAGTGTGTAATGTACCCAACCATAATAGGTAATTTATTAAATAAATTTAGGGTCTATTTTACATTCTCTCAAGTGTACGGGTTTATCCTTCTATAAATTTTGACTGGCTAACAGGATTTGTTCACTTTGGTCAGTACACCGCACAGTGGTAACAATACCAAAAAAAACTTTATTTTTCAAGTATCATGTGTAAAAAAACCTAGTTGTTTTAATTTGATACTTTAACAACCTAAAAGTTAAAGGTAAATTCTACTAGAAATTTTTAGGTACTTAGACAGAAAACATGATAATAAAAATAATAAATCTATTTGCCGTAATTTTAAATGTATTAATAATGAAAAAAGGTGTAGTTGTTCTTACTTCAAAAAGAAATATAAAACCAAAATTTATAATAACTTATAATCTTACGGACAATTTAAAATTATACGTTTAAAAAAACTAAAACACGCTTACATATGCAACCGAGACTAAAAATTAAAAAATAATTTTTCATTAAAAAAATATTTTCACTTCATAGTAAAAAGCGTGGGGTGCTTAATATATATTTAAATGTTATAATTATTATATTTGCCAATATCTATGATGGAAAAGTTATGAAAAATAGTAAAATGCACCCCCACGCTTTTTACTATGAGAGTGAAAATATTTTTAATGAAAAATTATTATTAATTTTGAGCACAGGATTCGCATATACACGCGTGTTTTTGGTATTTTTAAACTATTAATTATTTTTCATTTTTTGAGTTCGTTATATTGCACAAAATTCTTAATATAACAGTAAATTAGAACATACTAATTAATTAAGCAGCAAAAAGAAAATAGCCAGCCCCCTATGAAATGACAATGGTAGCAAATTTTAAAATTTGCAAAAGATTGCAACTCACTAAAAATTTCTTCTTCTTAGATATTTTCTTTTGTTAATACCAGTATCGGACTGGACTACCAAGCAACCAGGCAATTGCCCATTGGGTCAGGCAGATTGCTACTCACAGAAGAAACGGAAGGAAAAAAATTTAAAGTAATAAAAATTTTTGGGATAAAAAAATATGCATAACAAAAAAATAGCACTGCAATTTTAAAATTATAAAATTAATATCTGCAATACGCGTTAAAACAAATTAAATGTTAAAAGTGTTTTAAAAACTTGGGCAAGTATTTAATTTCATTAATAAAAACTACACTAAATTTTGCGCCGAATGTCCAAAATGACTTCACGCGACGTGTTCCAATAGATCCGATTTTTAAAACGGTTTGCTGTTAGTTCTGAAACTGTCAATGTTCATCTGATTCCTTTATTTCCTTCCGTAATATTTTTATGTTTTTATAATGTATTGTCCTTGAAAAGTATTTTTCCGTTGTTATAATAACAAAAGCTTTATTTTTTACAAATCCTGAATTGTGTAGTTAAACTTTAAAGTACATTTAAACCTTAACCTTACTTTTTGTACAGATGATAACTTTTAATCTGTTTCCATCGGTCCTAAAGTTTCATGGATTCGATGAGCAACTAAATGAAAGTGCGCATTTATGAAAACACTTTGACAGAATCCATTGGGCTCCTCGCGGTAGTTTAAAACGCTTGATGAATTTCTGCAGAACGCGTTGTATCCATCAATGTAATTAAAAATAACCTTTACAATGAGTAGTTGCCACTTAAGTATGCGGATTACCGATATACTTTTATTTTTAGTATGCGGTCTACCGATCTATCTCTGTTATATAGTATGCGGTCTACGGTCTACCATTTAAAATACAAACAAAATTCAGGGTCGGGTCGGGTAAAATATGAGTACCCTCCTTCAATTTTTTCCTATTTATTAAATAGTTAATTTAGTGTATTTGAAGCGCAAAATTTATTCCAATTAATGGATGGTGTATTTATTTGGGTACACGCCAAATTAAAATTAAAGTACTAAAAAACCAAAAATGTTTAATAAGTAAAAAGATAATTAAAAATCTACGTTTCGGTGGCAAATCTGCCACCATTGTCTAAGATAAATGGAATAAAAATAATAAAAATAAAAATTTACTATTATTAAGGTTCTAAAATTTAAAATTTGTATCTTTTTTTAGGATATTCTGAGAAATCTTTGACATTAAATGCCAATTAAAAATTTTTTGGTTTTTAGTACTTTTAATTTATTTTGGCGATATTTTAATAAATACCATCCATTAATTTCTGTCATACTACTAGAGTTTGATTAAATACAAAATTTACAGACAGTCATGCAAAACAGTCACTTTTTTAATTCGCTTTTTAAGGAATAAAAAAAAGATTTGCTCTACAAAACTGCCATGATCTCCCTCAATGCTGACAGTTTTTGCATAACCGCCTGTAGTGCTTCAAGCCAATCAAGGCTGAAGTTTATTAGCCAAATAATAGGTTGATCCCTGGAGGATCCCGAAACGCAGGTAGACCGCATACTAAAGTGGACTGAAATAATCGGTGAATCCCCAACTCAGGTAGACCGCATACTAAGGTGGCACCAAGAATTACGGGTCGGGCCACACATAGCCGCACCGAGCCCGATTTCACGGTGAAAGATGTTTAGAAACACTTTTCATGCCCTCAAAAATATATAAAGCATTTTTGTCAAGCTAAGTCCTATTGTTTTATGTTTGTTTTTTTAAAATAAAACAGATATTTCTACTTGTTTCTGTTCCCTTTTTTTAACTTTAAAGAGTAATATAGGAAAAAAATTGCCAAACATAACCGCAACGATGTCCCTACAAGCTTAAAAATGACATAAATTCCAAAAATCCCTTATTTCCTCGTTTTTTTTTCTTGCCATATCTAAGAGCTTTCTTTCAAAGAGCCGCATCTTAGCACAACCGTGTCTCGTACAGTCTGAAACATGTCCAGCAAATGAGATGTATTATCGGATGCCGCCGATGTTCCTCAAGCCAAGCTTTGAGTTTACGGCCGTCACCTTTTATTCCAGTTCATTACGTATAAAAACAAAAGTTATTGGTTAGAAGTTACTTGTTGTAAACAAACAATACAAGAAAATGTGATTTATTAAATATTAAAAAAGTGTAAAATTAATTTTATTGTTTACATCTTGTGAATAATATGTGAGTAAAACTTACGAATACATTGTAATTTTTGTTTTTTAAGTTTCTTTTTAATTAATATTTCGAGAAATCAAAGAAGCTAATTTTTAATAAAATGCGGTGCGGGGTATGTACATGTGGTCCAGGCGAGGAGCGGTAATATTAAGCCTACGAGCATTTGAGTTACAACTGTGCCTTTCAAAATCGAGAGTTACAGCCGTGCTAAGGTGCAGGATTCGGTGTGGTCAAGTCAAGATTTAATTTATATGATCCGGTGTAATTTAAAGCGTAGTATATTTGTGTCATGTCTACAGTTTGATTAAATACAAAATTTTTGCACCACATTCCTCTACATTTCTACCAGGGAAACGCACGGCCTCGAGGCTCGTTGCGATAATGGAGGCCAGAGCTTTCATTTTCTCCTCTATATTATTTTTTTAAATTAAATGTTTTTTTTTTAATTATATTTTAATACTGCGATATCCAGCGTTAATACTTTATTAGGTTTTAGTTTGAAAAAAAATATTTTTAAACATTTGAAAAATTTTAAATAACCTGACAGTAACTATTATTATAAGAAGGCAGATATGAATTTATAGTAATAAGTGTCCGACCAAACTTTCGGTTTCGGCCAAAAATTAGGTTTTGGCGGCAGTTTCAGTTTGAGCCAAAATTGGCCGAAAGCCAAAACTGATTTTCGCGTCAACGCTCTCTTAATTTAAAAAAAGTATAAAAAATAATTATGTTTTTTAATAAATAGATTAAAACAAAATAAATATACAGTGCTTTTATTTTACGTTTTTAATAATGCAGAATAATGGAAAAATCGACCCAAATATCAGTATTTCAAAGTATTTTATACTTGACCACGCGAGTTTCGGCCGAACATTCGGTTTCAGACGAAAGAGTCAGGTTCGGTCGGACTCTTATAATAATAATTATTTTTTTATCTCAAAGTAAAGAAAATTTAGTTGTTAAATAATAAATTGTTTATAAAATATTTTATTTTTTAATTTGTTTAAAAAAAAAAGGCCTGTTTTTAATTGCAAACTGCCTTAATATTGTAGCTTTAAAAACAGAAAAGATCAGATAAGAAACTTTAGCATGGTGGACCATATAGATCCCAGTCCGACATTGCTGCTGCACTAAGCATATTTTGCATCCTGTTTTGACGTTCCCAAAGAATTGTTAAGAAATGAAGTCACTTTGTAGAAAATCATACACAGAAATTCACAGATCATCAGTTTACAGGTATTTTCTTGTAGTGAATTTGTAGTCTAAAAGCCAGTGATTGGCAGACTCATCTGTATTTTATCAAAGCTCATATTTTTGGTCAATGACTCTCCTATATGACTCCTATATTTATCTTACCTGGAATGGAGCCTTTACAAAGCCGAGCAAGAGTGGTATGACGTCCTTAGGTAAGACAGGTACCTAAATTTGAGTTCGGCAGTATTTTACCAAAGCTGCAGTTTGGACACATTGAAGAGTATATTAAATGCGACCAAAAATAATATGGGCGAGACAATGTAGCTGGTTGTTATTTCAGGGGCCGACTTTTTAAAAGTCTACCACGAAGTTAAAACCAGATAAATTGTCTGCCAATGTGTTGCTACAGTCGCCAATAAACTTACTCTTCAATGTTTCCAAATGGCAGCTTTCGATAGAACTCTGCCGAACTTGGTCAAACTATGTACCCGCTGCCCAACTAAATCCGTCGTCATAGCTACCATCCGCTCGGCTTAGTAAAACCCCATCTCATGTAGGTAGGTATTGGAGAGTCATTGAGCAAAATATGAGCTTTGGTAAAAGCTACAGACAATCGCCATCCACTGGCTCTTAGACTTATTGTGTTATCGAATAATTTAAATTTATTTAAAGGGTGGTCTACCACATATGACATAGTCCATAGCTAGATAACCATAGAGTTAAAAAAAAGTCAAATGGGTAATAACTTTCGAATGGTTTATATGCCTGCCTTTTAAACTTACCTCGTAAATTCCGTTTTTAGATATTTTTTCTTGAAATATCCATTTAAATTAAAGTAGACTATAATATAGCTATTTCTCTTTACTAAGCCATTATTGTGGAAAGTAGATTTGTCTAAAAATAGAATAAAATTAAAATCCCATAAATAATCTTCAACGATTTCAAGAACACAAAAGCCAAATTTAATTCGTGACTTATAATAAGGGGTTTTTATTTTCAGCGCTCTATCGTTAAATTAAAATAAAACATATAATGAAAATTATATTGCAATTACAGTATTTTTATTTTTAAGCATATTTAATGACATTAAGTTTTAAAAATTATATCAGGCAAATGAGACGCCGCGGTTTCGCTATGTCATTTAAATGCTAGAGATCCAATTTTCGCTGACATGTATTTGTTAATGGTTGGCTTTTTTCTTTAAATATAAAATTTGATAGATTTAAAGTCAAATAAGGGAATATGATGCATCTTTTAAGAAAAATTTCTAAGAATTCTATTTCTAAGTGTGTTACCTAATAAGACCTATCTCTTTCATTTTTAAAATAAGTTTCTATAGCATGAAAATTGAGTGAGTTATGAAAAAAATATCAATTTTTTTGTACGGAAAAAATATTTATGATAACCCTTACTACCCACTAATTAAAATTGACGTTAACCTTTTGGAATTTTTCTTTAATAATAAGTTTCACCAATTTTTAAATACCTAATTTCAGGAAAATTTGAGCTTGAGTGAAAAACGGTTTTAACGATTTTATATTTTTACCCCTTTTCTAAATAACTCCTAAAAATTATAATAAAAGTTTTGTGTTTTTTAAACCTACAATTTTTCTTTTTACAGTTTTTGATTAAATGTTTAATTTTCGAGTTATTTGCGAAAAACCCAGTAAGCCTTCGATTATTTATTTTTAATCGCAAATAACTTAAAAAAATAGTAGTTTAATAAAATAAAATGTATAGAAACATTTTTACTAAGAATTACTTTTTGATTGATTTTTGTGGTTTTAACTGTAATAAATAGTACCCCTAGGATTTTGGCGCTCTTTAGTTTGATATAGGTTTTAATCCTTGAGCTATCCCCTACTTTCTGTTAACATTTTAGGTCAATCCATGCAGGACTAAAAAGTTGCCAGGTTTTACCTTTTTTGAACTTCATTTCACATACGCAAACGAATATTAAAAAGTTGTGCTATGTTTTTGTAAAAAATAGTAATTTATGTAACAAGTGCATAAAGTGATACTTTTTTACTAACGGGAAGTTTGGCAGCACGAGCCGTCAGGCGAGTGCGGCAATCCCATAAGAAAAAGAAACTTTATGCATGTGTGTACATACTATATTTTTCCACTACCGTATAAAAATTTCCCAAAATATAATTTTATACATGCTTTACTTATCTGAACTTATAAATTTTAATTTTTGCAGCACAGCCAGTATATTGCAATAAAAAATCATAGCTTCTTCATTTTTTAAGAAACAATTATTCTCTTCATAACCATGCATTTATTATTTAATTTTAGAAAATTGTATTTACTTACTTTTTGTTGATATAATAGTAAAACAGTATAAATTCCTTTTTAATTTCTTGGTCATCCAAATAATTTTCAATAATTTTTAATACATTTATTTGCAAACCGTCAAATTTTAAAACTAGTGACACATGAACCTAAAGAAATAATGACGAAATCAAAGGTAACTTGACCGTTTGGTTCAGTTGATGTCGCGTCTACTGTTACATTGCATGAATTAATATTTTGTTTATTGTGGTAGGCATTTAGTGTATTCCTTTTATCTTGCAGAACCGTTCTGAACCGTTCTCTGAACTGTCAATAGTGTCAAGAACGGTTCTATAACTATGAAAAAATGTCAAAAAATTGTAAAAGGAACACTCATGGTGTCGTTCCGGGCGGTTCTGGAGCATAAAAGGAATACACCAATAGAAACAGAAATACTAATTCAAAGTGTGAAAAAAGCTTCGAAGTAATGTAATGTACCAGAATGTACTTTAACTTCATGTTAACGAATAAAAAAACAGCATTTTTTTAACGGTCGTGAAAAAAAATATTGTTTTCTTTTCGACCTGCTATGTAATATTTACAAATATTTTTAGATCGGTATATTTTCAGGCTGCTCCTACAACTATTTTATAACCACACACCAACAACGTTTTATCACTTTTCATTAATAAATTATTTTCTTTAATATTTAAATACAGGGTGACCCCTATATTTGACACGATTTGTAGCTGGATACATATAGTCCATACAGGATGTCTCAAAACAGTGTGACGTATCAAAGTTATATTTAGAACACCCTATATTTTATAACGGTTTTAGATTCCACCTAAAAAAATAACTTTAGTTTGTTAATAGTAGGTACCAAGTATCTAAATTTGAATCATTTTTGTAATATTTGATTTTTTCAAAATGCCAAGGTGCAATTAAATTACTTTTATTTTAACACTATAAACTCACTGAACTTTAAAATTTGTAAAAGGCTGCATTATTATTCGTAGGTCACTATTGAGATCACATGTTGTACAGGGTGATCAAAAATAATTTCAATTTTTCTGAAAATCAAATAGCAATATCTGTGTTATTTTAAATGGACCTGAATTCTTTCACACCACTTGATAATAAATAAAATATTTTTTAATGGTTTTAACATATTTTTATTCCAAATGTCTATAAAACTTAAATAGCCTATGATATAGCTATGTGTGTTTACTAAGCCATTATTGTGGAATGTAAATTTTTCTAAAAAGTACAAAATTGGAAGATTTTGTATTATTTGCCAAAATTTCTAAATTCCACAGATAAAAAAACTAAAATTTTGGTAATAGTTGTTATTATTTAAAAAAAATAAAAATAACTGCCATATCACAGCCAACTTTAAGTTAAATAAGCATTTGGACTAAACATTTGTAAAAACTGGAAATTACTTTAAAAGCACAAAATATAGGTATAGGCAACCCTATCACTATTTAAAATGGTATTTTATTTGTCATCATGTGATGTTAAAAAATGCAGGGTGTTCCACTTAACATAACAAAGATATTGCCTTTTGATATCCTGAAAAAATGAAATTATTTTTATAACCCAGTACTAATATTTGATCTCGATATGACTTACGTTTGTAAAGGCAGACTTTTCCTAATATTAGTTTATAAATTCTGAGGTTCATAGAGTTTATAGTGTTAAAATACAATAGGACACTTGGTACTATTAACAAGAATTGAGTTAATTTTTTATGTAGAGTCTAAAACCGTAATTAAAAATAGGGTAAAATAAAAAAATAAAAAAATATAACTTTGATAGACCACACTTTTTAAGACACCCCTGTATAGATAAAAATAATTCTATACTGTGGCCTTATTTGACCCTCTATATGTTCCTCTATTTACTTTTTTAATATAAATATAAAATATATGTATAAAGTTTATTATACTGACCTCATTTTTACCTATTTAGGTGTTAAGTTTGTAAACGTCTATAAGTAATAGCATTCAAACCAAAATAAATTATAAGGTGATCTAAAATGCTCTGCAGATCTTTAAGCTCTGACCACATATTTGCCGGACTAGACAGAACCATCGATTTATTCATGACATTCTCGTATATTTCTGGATCCTATCAAAGTTTACTTTTACTACTCTATTTGCCTAATTTAATTTTCTACCTACATGAGAAACTAGTGCATATTCATTTCCGTGATCAGGAGGCCATGATTGATTTTATTATAGACATCTAATATATACCGACTGACTTAGAAAGCTATTTCGCCCATAATTTATTCTCGTAGGTTTCTACGTAAGTTTTTAAATGTTTTGGAATATATTGAAAGCATAAATTCACATTTTTCATTGTCACAGCCTTAGACCTCAGACACGATACTAAGCGTCAAGGTTAGCGGCCAGCGTTGAGCGGAAAATGTGAAAGCGCTGTCTTTGATCTTTATGCGAGAATAAAAGAACTTGTTTTTTAAATAAGTCACTCGACGCTGACGCTGGTTATCGTGCCCTAGGCCTTAAAGTAACTTTCGGTTTAACTGTAAATAAAGTAGACTTCATTAAAATTCATTTGTCGGCAGATCTATTAAAGTTGGACCGAACAAGACCGTAAAAATATTTTAAATTTTGCTTAGGTATACAGTGCATTTCTTTAATGCCCCCCTCCTTTTTGAACGGATTAATTTTAAAAAAGTAAAACTTTGGGATATAAATTTATAAATAATATATCTTGGGGTGAAATACAGATAAAAATTTCGGCTGGATTAAGATGACGGCTGGGCGCCATCTTAAGAATAAAAATTAAAAGGAAAGGGAGGTCCTTGTGACACATCATTTTAAGGATCCTGACAAGTACTCTTTATAACTCTGGAATATGAAGTCAATACCTTTACCAAATAGGTACAATAAAACCAGTAAAGTTAGATGTAATAATGTCGTATTTTCTTAAAACCATTTTTAAGGTCTTTTTGATAGTAACATAATAAACAGGGTGCTTAATTAAAAAAATATGTATTTTTTTCTACCCTGTAGATATATTATCGCCAGTATCACCATTAAAAATATCTTGTAAAGGGCTTTAAGATAACACCACGTTAGGTACATCTAACTTTATTAGTTTCAGAAATATGGCTATTCATGGTATTTTTAAAATACCGCCATTTCGAATTAGGTAAAGGTATTAATTTTATAGTCTAGGGTTTTAAAGTACTCGTAAGGAAGTTTAAAATTTTGTGCCACAAGACTCCGCCCAGCCGCCATCTTAGATTTTTTATCTGCCAATTTCATTCTAAAATATTGTATTTATGCATCAATTTATTGTTCCAAAATTTTACTTTATTAAATTTATCCGTTCAAAAAATAAAAGGGGTGAGGAGAAACATTAACGAAATGCAATGTATAAATTAAGTTTTACAGCTTTAAATGCTACTTGTAAATAGAACTATACAACAAGAGTCACAAATTATTCCTTGACGTAAGTATAAACAAGTAAAAAAAAGCAAAAAAATACAATTAGTTAAAGTAAAATACAGAAATTTTCGAGTTTAATACGCTAAATATTTTCTTCGCTGTAAATATGGACACATTTATAATTAAAGCCAAACGAAAACTAAACAAGGAAAAACCTTGTACTTTGACTGATTTACGAGGATATAAGTCTAAAATACGAAAATATAACCAAGCTCACCTAAATTTGGGCTCGAAGTTAGTGGACAAGAAAAACCGCAATGCGTTATTTGCTTTAAAATATTAGCTGCTGTTAGCATAAAATCCAATAAATTAAAGAGGCACCTAGAAACATTGCACAAGGAATATATCAGTAAACCGCTTGAATTTTTTAAGCAAAAACTCAGGTCATTTTAATACCATAAGAGAAATTTTCAGAAAACGCTTGCAGTCAACGAGAAAGCTTTGTTAGCATCAGATAAGGTGCCTTACAAAGTAGCTAAATGGAAAAAACCACACACTATAGTAGGACAACTTATATTACCAGCTACCAAGAGACATTGTAAAAACATTGCTTGGTGAAAGCTACGCTAAACAACTTGACAATATTCCTTTGGTAAATGATACAATCTGTCGAAGAATTTCGGATATATCTGCTGACATTCAGGAGCAGCTTAAATCATAGCTAACTGGAAAATTATTTGCTTTGATAAAGCCCAAGCCATATCTGGTAAAAACAATAGTTTGCAGGCGCTTGCAAAGAAGAAATCTTGGAATTTTATTTGGACACAATGCATGATTGATCAGGGAAGCTTTAGCATCCAAGTCTCTAAGCCCTGGTCTAAGTATTGTTTTAATAGTAGTTATTTATGTAGTAAACTTCATAAAAACTTGTCCAAAATCAGGGATTTTCTCTGCTCTTTGTACAGATATGGGAGCTGAACATAAATCTTTATTATTTTATTATTCATCCAGCTGGTTATCCCGTGGTAAGGTTGTCAAACGTATCCATGAACTAAAAAGTGAAATGCGGTATTTTTGAAGGAAGAAGGTCATTAGCGTTCCACAGAACTCTGCGACAATTTATTTTTAATGAAACTTTCCTAATTAATAGATATCTTTGAAAAATTAAATACTTCTAATCATCAATTCCAGGACAAAACTTAAATGTATTTGATTTAGGTAAAAAATTTAATTCTTTTGTAAAAAATGAATTTATAAAGAAACAAGTTTAAAGAAAATGTTACCCACATTGTGTAGAAGTATCCAGCATTTTCCACTAAAGGAAATAATAAAATTGTAATATTAAAAATCTGGAGAAAACCTGAATACAAATTTCCGACGATACTTTTTTGTAGAAAAGATATTAATTCGTCCAATTAAAACTGGTTTTTTTAATCCATTTGACAGTAAAAACTAATGGCCTATCACTGAAGGAAGAAGAACAACTAATAGACGTTTCGTTTGGCACTATACTAAAAATGGATTTCAGTACCAAATCTTTCACAAATTTCTGGTTCGAACTTCCAAATGACCTTTCAGTAATAAAAGCCAAAGCAAAACGAATTGTTAGTTTTTCCCACATCCTATCTTTGTAAAACAGGGTTTTCTGCTTTTGCTTTGTTAAAATCAAAATATCTAAATAAGCTTCGACTAAAAAAACAACTTAGAGCCGCCATTTCTAATGTGGAATACAACTTACAGAGATTGTGTGCCACAAAGCAAGCGCATTTAATTTAAATTTGTTAGGCTTAGATTAATTTTGTTGTTCAATATTTGACAATTAAAATAAAAATTATAAATTGGTGGTTTTATAATTTTGTTTTTAAGTTTATTGTGTCTTCCTTACCAACTTAAAGCGCCGCCGATTGCAAAAATAATAAATTATAGAATCCCTCACATATTATCACGGCCATTAACCTGTAACCTTGTTTTTAAAGTAATAAAAGATGATTAAGCATATTTATTATTTAAACTTTTTCCATATAAAGAAATATGTCAAAAACACTGGACGATCGACCTTAGTTCTAATTCAATTTAATCAAACTACGAAATTGCTTGCCAAAATTTAATTATCTTATGGCCAGGCAACGTATTATCTCTCGTTATGATGAATTGTTTCATCCATCATAAAATAAGATAAATCTTATAGATTGTGACCTAATTCTCCCTTTGTTAATTAATATATTTATCTTTTACGCAGAATATAACAGTGTTGTTTCGTAAACTGAAATAAATGTGGCTGTTTTATTTTCTGTAACAGGTATATTTATTTTTAATGGAAAATTTGAGGCAATATTGGCCCGCTTTTTATTTTATTTCCACAGTTATTTCCACTGCTGGCCTCATCTAGTCGCTAGAGACAGCGACTTGCAGTCGCCACCAGTAGCTTCTACAAGTGGCGTTACACGACCACCGGTGGTCGCCAATTTTCACTTTAATAACCAAGGTTTGTCAGTCATTTTCAATACTTTTAAATGGACGCACTACTCACGTTTTTAATAGTAAGAAGACGACGCAGAAGGCATATGTTACAAAAAAATATAATCGTTTTTGGGTATGGTAATTGTTTACTTATTGAACACGGCGTCAATTTTTATGATTTTTGGCATATAGGGTTTTTGGGGTGCTGATTACAAAGCAGAAATAATTTTTAGTCGACAACGTTTTGTTTTTGAGATATCCATCATCAAAGTTAAAAATCAAATTGGCCTTATTGCTACTATATTCCTCCTTTTTACAAACAATTTCTAATTTAAAGCAATTGGCCCTTATCAATTGATTTTTATTTAATAAAACCCCTTTTTCTATTTATTTTACCTATCCCTTTTTTCCATAAAATTGCAAAGCGGTACCAAATTCGGTCCACCTGTATCATCAAAAATATAACAGACATCAAAAAAGTAAAGAGTGGTTAATTAAACCGCATAAAAATACATAATATACAATCGCAACCACAATATCTTGAAAGATACAATTTTTAGAAAAAAAGGCAATAATAATTCTGGTATAATCTTACAATATACAGACTGTCCAGAAAGGTAGGGTCATATGCCATCGGGGTGATAGAGTAAATTAATATATTGTTAGCACCTAATATTAAGAAAAAATCTATTAGGCTTCGTTAGGGAGCTATAACCTTCAAACTTAAAATAAGAAAATATTTTAATTATAGTTTTTCGACTGTTGCAATAGTAAGTACCAATGATATATGGGCAACTAAATAATCACCTAATAATGCTTCTTTCCATAGTTAAACCGCTGCTTATTACAATTTCTATTTATTTTTATGCAATATAAATAAAAAATTAATAAAGAAACATAAACCAATTTTTTTATGTGCCAAAATAACATCTTCGTAATTTTGAATCTTTCTGTATATTATGGGGCAATTGTTTTTTGGATTTTATCAAAAAGTCAGACACGGTCAAATATTTATTGCATATTTTTATATGAACCAATTTGGTGTCAACCGGGACCATACCGTGCTCCGACCGGGGCACGGCGGCCAAATGTCGGAGGATATTGTTTTCCCGCTCTGGCACGGCGCAGACACGACACGTCCTAATATAATCTAAATATCTAAATATTAGGTATAAAATTTTAATATGGAAAACAATATTACAGCCCGGCCACGGCACGGTATAATGTAAATAAAAGTCTGGCTATACATAACCTCAATGAGCATGCAGCCGTGCTTCTCGCTGGTGAAATGTAGGGAATTTATTAAAATCGCAGTAATATGAGTCTGCTATACCACGCTTAAAATTACACGATCGTAAAATAAGCCTTCACAAGTAAGGTAACACAGTTTTACGTATACTACCCTTAAAGTTTGGATAAAAGGAGCAGATATAAAAATCTAACCAGCTTAACAAAAATGTTTTACATATTTTGGAGGTCATAAAAAATACTTTGAATATTTACGAATTAATCAGCACCACTTTTCTCTACCATTCTGAATCCGAGCTCGGTGGGGTAATGTGTGACCAGACCTGGATCACTTATCTCTTTAAAACACTAATTTATATACAGGGTGCTTGCGGTTTTCCATAAGCCTAAGCCATTTCTTTAAAAACGAAACACTATTACAAAATTTTAAAAACCTTTTAAGATTCTAACTTTTAATCAAGGTTAAAGGTCTAAATTTTAGGTTTTTTAAATTTTTCTCGGAAACGGTATGTTTTATCAAAAAAAAAAAAATACTGCAAACCAAAGTTGTAGATCTCAAAATTGCCTATAAAAATGATTTCTATAAGTTTTTCTTAAGAACAAACATTTTCCAAATATTGCGCTTATAAGAACCACGTTCTACATAATATGCACACATATTCCACAAGGTACCTAAGCAAACCAAAATGCCTGCTCTTTTACATTTATATGTTGCGTGCAAATGGTTATTTTAGAGAGCAAAATGGCTTCTGCCTAAGCAAATGCTTTCTGCCTGGGCAATAACTTCCTAAAAATAAAAAATAAGTTGATTGCATAGATAAGTACAGATTTGTAACATTCGTGAAAAATACAAAAAACAAAAAACAAGTCTAGCTATCTTGTCTTCCTACAATATATATCATATATATATATATGTATATATACTTCTATATATCTATATATATATATATGCATATATATATACATATACATATACATATGTATACATATATGTATCATATATATATATGGCAAGACAATCAACTAAACTCTGAGGATTTGACTTGGGAATTATTAAATAATACTTTGGAACCAGTTGGAACTCTACTGCTCTCTGCTCCAAAAAAACTTCTTAAAATGTGGCTGTAAAAAGTAGAGTTGCAGTGTTCTTCAGCGTCTATCAATTGACAAGGTCTATCTTGCTTAAATACAAGAGAGAAAGATTACATTTGATTTTGAAAGAGACAACTGATACATCTTCATTTGAACAATTTTTGAACATTTAGCAAGAGGAAGAAAAAGAAAAGAAGAAGAAGAAAAAATTTGAAGATGAAACAGAAATCGAAGAAAACATGATTGCTAAAGTGAGTATAAAGAGTAATCAGATTAAAGCAACAAAAAAAAAATAGAACGACAGTTGAACTCAATAACAAATAATAATAATTTTCTTACTATTAAATAAGTATTGGTCCTGAAAATAACGTCATAATGTTTCGTGGTGTAGGCTTATAAGGAAAAACACGTTAAAAAAACGCGTAGTGGTGGTGGTGTGGAAATGTATGCATATCATGGCCGTGATTTTTATAAGAGAAATATCTGGAAAATGGTAGGTCTTAGAAAAAAGAATATATAAACCATTTTTATAAAGAATTTTTAAATCTTTAACTTTTATTTGCAGTACCTTTTTACTAAGACATAACGTTTAAAATAAATCCAAAAAACCTAAAACTTTGACCTTTGCCCTTGAATAAATGTCACAGCACACATGGGATCGATGGGTACTTTTAGCGCTTTATTGGTAATGGTAAACCTAAGCTCTATACAAAAATTTGACTGTGTCGAAATTATTGTTATTTGATCCATATTTCTATGTTTAAATTGACCAAATTTGAGATTTGTCGATAAAATTTGGTCCAATAAAAAAATAATAGGGGATTTACTTTTAAGGAAATAAAAAAATAATATTGTTTTGCAAATTCTAAAATTACTATTAATTAATTGGGTAAGACCAAAGGCAATTATAGTTTCACTACTATAATTGACTTTAGTAAAGCTAAATTTATTTACACCGAAAGGACTAAGGCGCAAACTATCCAAAAGCCAAAAAAAAAAAAAGAAAAAAGAAAATATATATATATATATATATATATATATATACTTTATACTTCTTGAATAACATATAGACGGACAACTGATGCATGAAAAAAGGGTTTAATCGGATGTACTAGAAAACAATTGAATACATAAAACAATGCACATTTTTGTAATATACCAAATTTTATCTTAATAATTTAAAAAATAAAAAAGTTTAAGTAGAATTCAGCTCAGAAAAAGCCAGAAGCGTCATCTAAGTAAAGACGGCAATCAACTATTTATTTTTAATCGCGTCGTTAAATAGTGTGCGAACAACAAAAAGGGAATAATTTGAAAGTAAGACAGAACTGATGACGCGTGGATTTTTATTAGCTGAATGATAGTCTACAGACATGAGATCCTCCGGCTAGGGACTTCTGGTATATAGGGTAAAATTTCTCGAGAAATTACTAACCTAATTTTAAAAAAACTTAAACGTATCAAAAACAAAGTTTAATAGTACATTACAAACTGAAGTTAAAATGTTTCATTACTGTCGAGGGAAAAAGAGACAGTAATAAATGTTTTCCCTAGGTTTGAATATAGTCCCTGGGCCAATAATAAAATTGACTTCATGATAATAACACTTTTAAGAGGGTGGACTACCTGCCTTTTTGAAAATGACGTTTTATTCTTACAAGAAAAAAGTTAGAATCGCCATTTTTGGTGTATGGGTTGTTTACGTGAGATTACTAGAAGGCAGACTTTTTGAAAAAGTAAATTTCAAAAAAAAATATTTTTAATCTCAATTTTAATAAAAACTTGAAAATAAGCAGTCTGCCGCCTTTCCATTTTTATTTTATTATTTTCACCTTTATGTGATATTTTAGCAAACATCATATTTTTTAAAACGTAATTTTCAAAAATATTCGATTTTGGTTAAAATCTCATCTGCTCCTAGTAAAATTTACATAGTTCGCCAACAGCGCATTTCGAGCAAGTGAGAAAGGCGCAGTGGACGGCACTCTTTGTCGTCACGGCTGTTCATAAAAAAGTGGTGCAAAATGGGCCAGCGTAAATTCTCCCAATAGTTATAACTAAATTTTATTCTTTGTCTGCAAAATTTGACTTGGTGTACATTATTTTCCTTTCCTAGTGAAAATTAATCACATTTAGTATTTTGACGAATACAGTGATCGAAACATTAGTCTAAGTGTTATTTTATTTTGTTTCATTAGTTAAATATTTTTGTTTGTGAAAAGACGTGTTGGTATTTAGTGGTAGTGTCTATTAATTAAGGAAAATAAGCATGGGGCGTTGCAAGCTTGGTGACACAAAACATTTAAATTTGTCTACAAAACGTCAAAGCAGAAGACAAATTGCAAAAGAAATATGGTAATTATTAAAATATTTTTATGCTTATAAAATTATACTTCCCATCCTAGGGTAGAAAATTAGATTACTTAATTTTAAATTAGCAAAACCTAGGTTGGTATTTATCTATGTCATCATAGGCCTGAGTAGGGGGCAGCCTTGCTGCAACTCCCCACAAAAGCCCCTTATTGTTTTTGTTCAGGAGCCATTTCTTTCTTAACTAAGCACTTAAAAAATATAAGATAATAATAATGGTTTACATACCAACAAATTTAAATCCTGTCTACGCTAGTGTATGCAATAATATAATGTTAGCGTTGCTAAACTTAAGGCTAAACAAAACTGTAAATTGGCATGTTCTAGCATTATCAGTCCTAATTTAGTTTTGCTTTTTTTTAGATTAACTTTCATGTGAATTAAAATTTTTATTTTTTAGGCAACAAAAACGAGTAAAGACAACTGGAGCTCTTGAGACGCCTAATACTAGTACACCTATTTTTAAAAGGTTATATTATTTTTATTTTATTTTAATTACAATACAATACTGCACTTTTATGTGCTTTTATTTTAAAATAAATGTTTATTTATAATTATTTTCTTTAGGGAAGAGGCACTAAGTGTACAAAATGAACCGATGTCAGTATCAAATAACATCGCAACAGCTAATGAAGGGTAAGAATAATAGAGGCTGTTTTATTTAAAATTTATCCCAAATATTGCTCATCTTTTCAGAAACTGCTTAATTTAATTGCAATTGGGCACTTTACAAAAAAATTAAATCGTTATTACTCTTAAATAAAATACAATAACAAAATACGGGTTTTACGTTTTGTAAAAAAACATTATTGGATAAAGATGCCTATTCAATTTGTGTAAAGTTTTTTTATTTGTATTCTGCAGAGTGTATAAGAAAAGTCTAATTTTTACAAAAACTTGTAGAATGTTAAGAGCGACATTCTACAAGAATTTTTTTATTTATACAGGGTGTCCAAAAATTACGTCAGGATTTCGGTGGGCGATTCTGCACGAAAAGTTAATGCAACAAACTTTTATATAATTTTTTCGACAACTGAAAATTAACCGAGATACAGGATGTTAAGAAAAAATAATTTTTGGTATGTTTTTAATAACTTTTTTCTGGTGTACTGATTTTCTGCAAACTTATGCTAGAGATGAGCAAATATGCACAAAACAAATAAGTAAATATGCGCATATATATGCAAGCATTTTTACCAAGATATGCATAAAATATATAATTGAATGCAATTATTTTTGTTCTAAAATAAAAAAAGTAACCTATAAAAATGTATTAGTAGTAGTAATATTTAACAAAAAAGATTAACAGTATAATACCAAAATGGTATTTAAATAAAATAATAATAATAATTATTAAAAAACAATAAACAATTAAATGCTTTTTAAAATACTTATGTCTTCGGTCAGAGTACAAATATTTGTAAATAGAAATGCTTTGTTCTACATCAACAGACGTAATTGGGGCATATTTTTTAAACTACCTAGTGAACTTGTAGCTACAGTTAAATTTTCTACAAAGTCACCAGAGATATTTGTAGCCACATTTATTTAAAAAAATATCCTTCATTTTTCTCTAATACACGTTTAGATTTTTATCTTACTTTTCTCCCAATAGTACCACTAACACTATTACCAGATGTTGTTGATTAAATTTAAAGATTCTACTAAGGACAACTTATTTGATTCTAACTTTAAAATATTATGACTTAGAACTTTTTTGTTTCAATCCTCTTATAAATTTTAATATAAAATTAATAAAGAGCATCAAAATATCTTTTAAAAGGGGTTCTTGTTGCATTAACTTAAAATGAACGGTTTTCGAGAAAATGGACTTAACATTTGCTTACGTTAAATTAGAAGTTCTGATTTTAAAATTAACAAACCAGGCCTTGAAAACAAATGTTGTTTATGGGTATTTGTTGTTGATATGTATGCAAAATTTGGCGAAAATCGGTACACTAGAAAAAATGGTATTAGAAAAAATAATAACTTTTTTCCTCGACACCCTGTATCTCCGTTAATTTTCAGCTTTTAAAAAATTGCATACAAGTTTGTTGCATTCATTTTTCGTGCTAAATCGCCCACAAAAATCGTGACGCGTAATTTTCGGACACTCTGTACAGTGTTAGTTAGTAGACCATTCCAAAAAAATACTGTTGTTCAAATTTTTAATAGTAGCTTTACTTTTAAGGATATTATATTTTATTTTTATTTAATTTAACAGTTCAAATTTCGAAGTTAGTAGTGTAGACTTCTTAAATTCTTGTTAGGCAATTCTTTTTATTTACTTAATAGTAAATAATTGAGAAACAATTATTTTGTATATGTTCGGTCAGGGCCGGATTTAGAGGTGAGGAGCGCCTGGAGCAATGAGCGTGTGAGGCTCCTCCGGAAGGTAAAAGTTAATGGAATTTTGTACCCTAAGCAATTTGAAGAGCAAAAAAAAGGTCTCCATCAATAAATATGTAACTTTATTCACTTTTCTCAAAGAATGAGACCCGAAAATTCGTTGTAGGGGCCCCAGAGCAGTAGCCCCGCCTGCCCCTTCTATATCCGACCTTTGTTGGGTAGTTTGTAGTAAACTGGCACACAAATTATTTTGTAAATATCTTATCTCTGACATTTTTTAAATATTTTTAGGGAATCTTATTGATTTTGTTTTTTTATTAAGTACTAGATATTTCATTTTTTAGGTTTGAAGAGCCAATGGAAGTAGACGATACTGTGCCATCGACTTGTTTTTTTAAATTTTTGTTTGTAACATTTCCTTTTAATACATTTTTTAAATTTTATACTTTTAAAAATTACTAAGGGAACCCAAATCATCCAGATTTATTTCTATCTCTATGACATGGACAAATATTAACGATAGAAGTAGAAAAAAATACCTATTTGACGTCTTTAATTTTTCTGTTTTATTTACAGGTTCGGGAACATTCTGAAAGGCTTGATTTTTATAATACAGGTTGACGCACCATACACACCTTGGTGTCTGTTACTAACTATAGATACAGGGTGATAAAGTAAGCCAAAATAATGTTTGTACGTTAGTACAGTAGTTCATATAAAATAAAGTTCTATCGCGCTTCTTTAGGGAGATATTGAACTTCAAAGTTAGAATTAAAAAAAAACTGATTTTAGTTATAACGTTGAAACTGTTGTAACAGTACCAATGATATTTGAGCAACTAAATAACCTCATTCTAATGCTTCTTTTCATAGGTAAACAGCTTTTTAAAAGTCGGAATTATACCGGGTGAGACTATTTTTTGCATCTAATGCAAATTTTGCTTTGACAGTTTGATTTCTTCATCATTTTTGTACAAAAAAAAGTATAATTTATTTTAATCGATATTTTGATCCGTTTTTCATAAAATCGCGTTTTAAATCCAGACATAGTAGCATATTGTATGTAATAAATAAATCCTTTTTTTAGAAAATTATTAAAATATGGTAAAGTTATAAAAACACGTTCTTTATCTTATTATTGATATAAATGAGTTTGAAAAGCTCACAAACACATTTTTTTTCATCATTTTATCCATATTTAATTTACTGAAAAAAAAGGGATTTTTCATTACGTGAATGAAATGAAAATGATTAAAGATGTCGATTTAAATTATTAAAAAGTGTTTTTTATTCCAATTTTAAAGGCCAAAATCTCCTAACCAAGTATAATAGAACTTTTTTATATGAAGTACTAACATTATTTTGGCTCAATTTATCACCCCTATTATGTATGACCTTACCTTTTCGTACACCCTGTATATGTATAAAAAAATATTTAAAACATAGGCTGGTACTTAGGAAGTAAAATATATTATTTTGGAAAAAAAATATTTATTATATTTATAAATTTGTAATTGTAACATCCTGTATATCAGTTAATTTCTGAATTTTAGGAGTAATGTAATTAATCATTTTTAAAGAATTCATGACAAAAACAACAACAATTTTTTTACGTAAAATAATTGATTGCATGGCAATTAATAATATTATTTAACACTTTGGAACACCCAACGTTCAAAAAAAGTATGGTAACAAAGCTATAGGTAAATTTTTCAATAAAGTGTCATTTTTTAAAATAACCATAATATTCAATTTTTAAAAAACAAAAAATAATAGCTAACATTAAATATTAGTTTCTGAACACTCTGTATATTTGAGCAATATAATATAATATAATATAATATACAAAGTCAACAATAGGTAGAGTAGGTTTTATTAAAATGTTGTTTTTATCATGAATTAGTCAAAAATCCTCAATATCCTAAAAATCTATACCTTTTGTATATGGCTAACCAGAACTAACCCTATTTTTATTCCTATTATCCACTATAAATCTGATCTGATCTACAAAGTACTTCATTTAGAAAACCTGGTGGATATAAAACTTTTTTAGCAATTTCATTCCAAAAGTAACCTTTTATGTGTATAAATTATTATTTTTAAAAGTTATTTTTCTTAAGCCATTAGAAACATATTTATTTAAATATTTTTATAATTTAACACCGTTCTTATAAAGAAACTAAAGCATTTGTGGTACGCTACCCTGTATACTTTAAATTGTTTAAGTAAAAAAATAATAACAAAAGACATGTTGCTCCATTTTTTTTTTCATTAAAATATTTATTATTTTAAACAATTCCTTTATTTTAACCAAACCAAATAACAGAAAGACCATATTTAAAGAAACAAATAAAACCAAAGCCGCCCATCTTAAATTGTCTATGAACCAGAGCGGCTGACTTTTCTAGGATTCAGAGTTATTTTCTGCTGTAACTGGTGATCCAAACATAAACAAAATATATATTTTTGAAAACAGGTAATATACCCTTACCAAGAAACTTAAAATATTTATGGTGTTTGATTTAAATAAAAAGTCAATGCTTATTTCTTTACTTTGCGGCTTTCATTTGTTTATTTTTTAAGCAAATTCTGTCGGTTCTTATGAAACCCTTAAACTTTTGTACTTAAAATATTTTTTTATCTCAAACAATAAAGCGTGTGTAATCCCCGTTTAAAATATAACCAAACACCCTGTACAAATACTATGTCCAATTTGTTAATCCCGCGGCCTGTCCTTATCGCTCTTTACCCGACATGCGCTTCTAATATAGCTCATGTAAGTAATGTCTGCGTGTCTGCGAATTCATGTATTCTATACAGCTGAGCCACTCTAACGCATGGCCCAGCTCTAAGCAGAGTCGAAAAATAGAGAAGCCGCGTGCCGTACTTAGCTGGGGGACTGGATTTCGGCCATTATGAATTAAACTTACGGGTGCAGGTGTAGTGCTCTATGGCAGCTGGGTTGCCGGATTTATCAAATGCGGTATATGCCGACTGCTTATGAAAACGGATTCGATCAGCTGATATACACCTCTATTAAAATCTTCTTAGGGGGTTCCTTTTGACGAGTCTACCACGAGTATTCATACCGCCATATATGAAAGCGGCGCTTTAACCCAGTCTGTCAATGTCAAATGTTTCGGGTACCGATCTGGGCAAAACGCGTCCCTTTATTTGTCGGACAAGTTTTTTACAATAATTTACATGCAATTCTTAAAGAGTGTGCCAAAAAACGTAAGGGTAACAGCTACGAAGCCCGCCCAATCCGATACCCAAAACACGTCCATGGGTCTTATGGTTTCGTAACTGTAACATTAACGATTTTTTGCCGAGTCCGACACCCGAAATATTTGACAACGACAGGCTCGTCAAAAGGAACTTCTTTAAAAAATTTTAAAAGTGTTATTATCATAAAGTTAATTTTATTACTGGCCCAGGGACTAATCCAATTTAATTTACAGCCATATTTACCTAAATATTTCTTTGGATTTTTTAAATAAAAAATGTGTCAACTGTCAACGTAACAAAATGATTTTTAATTTGTCAAATAATTACGACACCAGACATTTATCGTACGTTATGTGTCACAGGGATGTTTAAAATGTCAGACCAGATGATACTGGAAGGAAAGGTAACTTTTCCTCCGAAAGATGAAAGTAAAAGTAAAAAAGTGACACTTTTAACTTTTAAATAGTTGGAAATGTCAAATCATATAGTTGCAAATACAACCCTTTAAGCGGGCTTTCCACTTATGCAACAACGCATGCAATACAGACGCATGCGTCGGTTGAACGACAGTGGCCCGTGCCGAGAGGCATTCCGAAGATAGTTGCATACGACGCAGTTGCAAGTAAACGCAAGTCGTTCGATCTGGTAGCAGAAGACACGTGCGTCTATACGCCTTTTAACATTTTTTGTTAAAATTGTCACGACAGATTGGGTTTATTATAATTAATTATCGTTTTGGCAATTTTAAAATTTAATATGTGTTATAAGTAATATGGAGTGGTCTAATGAAAATTTATTGCGTTTGTCGAGGACTACCGGAGTTTTCTTGCCTTTGAAAGGCATCCGATAATAATTATAAAGACAAATTTAAACGAGATGATGCTTAACAATATCTGGCGGATAAATATAAACTGTGTATGTATCACCGCTCGCTATATATCTCAAGAATATTGCCAACCTTGTAGCTGTTGGAAGTGCCTCACGAAAATATGAATTTTGTTTGCATTTGCTGGGCCAACCAAAGTCAAAAGTAATTCATAATCAGATGGCGACATCCGCGTAAAGTTTTTAAACAGCGAGTTCTGTGCCAGTCTTTTTTCATCTACAATACTTAAAGTTTCATTTCTCCTTTGCAGAAAAGGGTTTACCCAGAATGAAGGCTTTTTTTGTTTTCTTTTTCCACCTCAACATCATTAACAATAATTGCTACTGCAGCAGCAATTGCAACAATTTCTATTTCATTCTACATTGGTAAAAAGACGAGCAGCACAACCAACATCAAATGTTTATACAAATGTGGACATAAATAGAGGCATAAATGGAAACAACATTTAGGCAAGACGCAAATGGCCAGCACAATTATGCATGCGTTTATTGCTCATGTTCCATGCGTAATTGCATGCGTAGTTGCATAAGTGGAAAGCCCGCTTTAGGATAAGGTATCACTTAGCCCACTTTTCGATTTAAACTTATTAAAGTTTGTAATGGTGGAAAAAGGGAATAACCCTGACAAGTTAATATTGTTTACTGTGTGTAACCGCTGCGACACAATTTATTAGAAACTAATACATTAGGAAATTAAGTAAATTTTGGTAAAATGTGTGCCAAAAAAAATACGTGTTTTAGGATTTTGTATAAATGTTCAAATAACAGAGTTTTTTAAGGTGGTACATTTTTTTGGAATGCACTATATAATAATAAATAAAACTTATTGAGCAAATTTATTTTCTACTTACTTGCAACTGCCACGACTCAATTTATCAGCACCTAATACAATCGGAAAGCGTCATGACACCGCGGAAATAGTCGCCAAAATAAATTTTGAGAATGCACTTTATTTTGGATAACTTTTTCTTTGGGTCATTTCTTAAAGTCTTTTGTCGTCATTACTGCAATGCATATAGAAAATAAAGTTTATGTGGTACTTAGAGTTTTATCCGTTTTACTGTGCTAATGGGTTATTTTATTTAGTTTTTATTTGAAAAGTTAAAATTTTCATTTACTGACAAAACAAAAATGCTAGTGGCAGGGGCGCAACTAGGGTTTTAAAACTATTTTATTAGGAATATCAAATACAGTACATTACAGCCAAATGATGCAGTTGCATTTGAAATGCATTATGGCCTTATCTATGGAGCTTTCTTTTACCTGCTGGGGTGGGTAGAATTGGTAGTATTAATTTTATTAAGGGTAACATGAAACAGTACATGTTTTAAATATTTTAAGACCGTACCTAAGGACTAGGACGAAAAAAATTGAATTAATTAAACCTTTTTCGCTTTTATCACTCAAATCCAATAATAATAAAATAAATTTACAAATAAAAAAACACGAAAAAAAATATGATATCCCCAAAATACACAAATAAATTGGTTGAATCAAGGCCAAAACGTCTTAAAGCTTTTTTATAATAAAGAGGATATTGCTAAGAGATCATATGTATCGTGAGATAAAAAGTAATGACCCAATACATAAAGCATCGCATTCCTCTTATTTATTAATTTATTGTCAAAATAAATAAATGCGTTTTTAGCTAATATGTGATTATATATTTATACATCTGTAACTAGCTTTTGCCCGCGGCTTTGCACGCGTTAAATTCGGAGTAAAACAATTTCCTTTCCCTTTACCTAAAAACCGCATCAACATCCGTTGAATAGTGATAGGAAACCTATTAAAAAATGTTTGGTACTTCCTGTATAATATTTTTTGAAATACTAATAATTATTTTGCAAATATGTATATATAAGCAAATTTGTAAACCTCTAGATGGAATAATAACATAGTTAGAATGCATTTTAGTTTTGAAGGTTTTTTTAATATATAATATCTTTTTGACTTACCCTGTGTGGCAATTCTATAAAAAAATTTAAACCATAGATACTTGTGCACAATTCCTATAAACCCTTTTTTTATTTGCAACAGTAACGTCAATATTAAATTTTAAATGTAAACTATTTTTGAAACACTCTGTATATGTTTTTTTTGATATTATTATACATATAAACCTTCCTCTTAAATCACTGCATCAATTTAAAAACCACATTAAGATCCGTTGGAAACGGTAACGTCAATATCGAATTTTAGTTATAGTTTATTCAAGCCAACCCGTGCCTCAACTTCGTTGGGCGTTAATATCTGAACTTTTTGTTTAATCATAGTAAGATATAGCCTATAACACTTTCGAATAGTGTAGCTTTCTGATTCTAAAAGAATTTTTATGATAGGTTTAGTACTTTCGAAGACTAGCGGCTACAAACAAACCCACAAGCTCACAAAGTTACAAACTTTACGTCTTTATATATATATAGTCTATTAAATACATTTCTTTGGGTTTCATTTGCCACTTTAAAAACATGCAACTGCATTATTTTGGCTGTGAGTGACTGTATACAGGTTGAGCTAAATAACACAACACATAGGCAATATGAGGAAAAGAGACAATCTAACTAAATCCCGGCATGTAAACATGCGTGACCAATACTGCTTGTTTTGTTACTGTATTACACGCCGATGTACCAAAACTGCTTTCTCAAGTAGTATACTAGATGCTATTGATCTCAAAAAGAACACTTTAGTAAAAGGAAATAGTTTTAGAATTTGCAAAAGAAAATATATTTTTAATTTTCTCAATAGCAAATCCACTATTTTTTTTTATTTTCCTTAAAAGCAAATTCACTATTTATTATTTTTTTTGTTTAATTGGATCAAATTTTATTGACAAATCTCAAATTTGTAAAAATATCTGCTCTTCTTTTAGTATTAGAGGCATCTGCCCAGCAAACACTATTTGCCGGCAATATACATTTTTCTTATTGGCATTGATGGTAAAGCATTAGCAATTGGTGGCAATATTATGCCAATCTAATACACATTAAAAAGTCAACCCTAAAGAAACAGCTCAATTGCCAATAAATTTTACATGCAGGCGAAATGCCGGCAAGCATACAAAATGGCGGCATGCAATCCTAATTAAATAAAGCATGTCTTTTGTTGCAGGCAAATAAATATTGATTGAATCTGGCATAAATCTTTTATATGGCAGGCAAACAAATATTGGATTGGAATCTGTTTCATATTTAAAATGGCAGCTAAACAACATTTTTATGATTTTACATAATTTAAAGGACATGCCTTTTACATAATTTAAGGAAATGGCCTTTTCATAACATTTATTGTTACAAATCATGCAAATAAAAATTAAGTCAAACAAAATGTTTATTATGTATTTTTAAGAGAATAAAAATAAAATGATGGTAAAATTAGCTAGGTTAATTTCGACTGAAGCTGACAAATTAAAATTTTCCGCTTAGCCGAAATACAAGATTTGACGATTTTGACAGATGAAGAAAAATTGCTTTTGTTTGACCGCTTTGTGCAATTGTTTTCTACGTGGTTTTCTAGCGTTGTAAAGAAAAAAGTTGGTCGTCTCGTCAAAATAGAGCTACTTACAAAAAATTAGCTTGTTAGTATTAATTTGGAAAAATGGCCAAGGGATCCCCAACTAAGCCCTAAACATCATCAAAAATTAAAAAATTAACCATTTTGACCTTAGTAAATAGGAAAATGACAATTTTTGATGAAATACACAACTGTTTTTTTATTTTAGAGCAAATAATTGTTTTCTTTTATTTTTGCTTTTTATATCATATGTTTATGGGTACTTTTTAAAAACATTAAAGTAGCTTAAATATATTTTCTTAAAAGATAAACGAAAAATGATACGAAGAAAATACAAGGGACCAAAAAGTTAAATTGTTAATTATTTAATTAAGAAAAAAACATTATAAAAAATACACAACTGTTTCTTTATTTTAGGGCAAATAATTGTTTTCTTTTATTTTTGCTTTTTATATCATATGTTTATGGGTACTTTTTAAAAACATTAAAGTAGCTAAATATATTTTCTTAAACGATAAACGAAAAATGATACGAAGAAAATACAAGGGACCAAAAAGTTAAATTGTTAATTATTTAATTTAAAAAAAAACATTATAAAAAATGCGTGCTTTTTGCAATAAAATTGGCTGTGGTGCCCACTGAGACGCCACCGGACCCAATAATACTAATCTAGGCAAAAGTTTACAAGCGCTTTATTAAATAAAATAAGTGTCCCAAATTTTATTTAAATCGGTTAAAAGGTTCCTAAGATATTTATAAGATACCGACTTTTTTGAAAATTTTAACGTCCTGTATCTCAGAATGGAAGCAAGTCCGGACATATGTTTATTGGAACTTTTATTCATACAAAATTATTTCCTATCGACTGTCAAAATTTGTTACGAAAAACCTGATCCACCTTGTATATCTTATAATTTGGCTGACTGTGCATAATAAGTATACGCAATGTATCATTTAAGATCACATTTACGCTAACCAGTAACCAGTGGCGCAACTAGCCTTTGTTTGGGGGGCGTAAGCCCCAGTTATTAAAGTTCATTTTTAAAAAACACTAATATACAGGGGTTTAAAAATCTGTACAAATGCTTCCACAAACTTCTTGGGCCAAAATACAACTAATATAATTTACCTAAATTAAAAAGTTGATGGTTTTCGAGATACGGGTTGTAAAACTCTCCATTTTATTTTAGTGTTTTTAAATATTAAAATTTTTGTACAAAATTTTTTGTACAGAATTCAGATTTGGAGGTTTTTCCAGGGTGAAGAATCAAAAAATTTCACGTTTTTGTTGTAAAATGTAGAGGGCGCCACTTGTAGTCTTTTGCTTATGTTTATAATTTCTTTAGGTAAAATACAATGATCTAATGCAATTTACCTTAGTCGAAAAGTTGATTTGTGACAAGATACAAGGTTTTAAATGTTTTATTTTACTTTTTTACTTTGACACCCTGTATTTTTAAAAGGATCAACTTTTCCAGTGAGTTAAATTCCGTTATTCTTGTGTTTTGGCGCAAGTAATTTGTCGTAGAATTTTGTACATAACTTTTATAAAAATCTAGGTGGCCTAGATAAAGCGTAAAGGAATACAAAAGACATTTTTTAGGTGTAATAAAAAGGTTAACCAGAATAATTTAAAAACGGTTGCTCGAAGCAATATTTGTTAGGTATACATTTTTTGTTTAAAAGAAATCTTGTAGAATAAAAATTCTTTACTGAAGCTATAATATACAGCCTTAGTCCCCTTTAATTGCGCTTCAGAATAAAAAATTTAGACACAATTAGAGGAAAATTAATCTGATTCTAAGAAAATTAGCAAGACACGGAAAAAGTTTAAATGTCATAAAAGTTTGATTTTGTTAAAAAATTGGTAACTCGCAGAGTTTAAAAAAAGCCCCATGCCACTCCTAAATCATCAGATTATTTAAATATACATTGTTTTACATGTACTTAACTTACCTTGTCTTAATCTAATGCGCTTGAGTGTTACTAAGGATCGATTTTTTTTACTAATTTAACAGGCCGCCATCGCCATCAAGGCACGCCCCCATACCGGGTGACAGCAACATAACTATTCAGCATTTTATTTCCTTCAGTGAAAGAGTATTCCTTTTAGTGGCGAGCATGGTGTAGGGGCTAACGTACCAGCTTCTCACCGCAGCGATCCGGGTTCGAATCTCGGTTCCCTCCACGGATTTTTAATAGCTCGTCACCTCACAGATGGTAATGGCAAAGCCTCTGCCAATCCTAGGTAGTAGTTATTTAAAAAAAAACGTCGGTGGTGGCACTACCGCGTTGTGTAAAAGGTGCTGTAAAAATGCAAAACTGTATGTTTCAGTGCTGGGATAACGTTGACGGAACAGGGTAAAAAATGGATTAAACATCCAATAATCCGGCACTCACGGTACTTTGGTATTTAGGCATAAGCCTTCGTGAGATGTCGCAAAGAAAAAAAAATTAAAGATGTGGTAGTGTGTCATGAGGCGCCAATTTTGGATATAACAGTTTTTGCTTATTGCTTCCGGTTTAACAGAAAGAGTTAAAAACTTTGATATTTTAAATAAAATCCCTGTATATTTTTTAAATTTACATTTTGCAAGTCATTTCTGACATAAAACCTTTAGTATACCCATAACCCATCTTTTTGTATTTTTAGAGAAAACAGAGTTTAAAATGGTCCGAAGGACCTCACTTTAAACAGATTTATGGATAGTGTCGTTGTCTAAACCTTTTCAAACCCGTTACCTCTAAAACTTAAAAAAAATGGGTTATGGGTATATTATAGGTTTTATATCAGAAATAGCTTGGAAAGTTTAAATCCTAAAAAATAGTTCATATTTTACAGCACTTTTGGTAAAACAGGAAGTAGTATTATAATGGCCTCCAAACGTAGAGTCTTTTAAAAGAACTATTTTAAGCATTTTAAATGTTTGTGATGTTCATTTGTTTTCCCATAAGTCGGCATATTGTGCGATAGTTTGGACATTTTTAAAGACCACATCCGGTATAAGGGGTACATAATAGTATGGAAGGGGTACATTAGAGGGAAAAAGGTTTCTCCCTATATAATTTTTGACGCGCTTGACTAACGCTCAAAATCCTTTCTTAGGCTCCCCTACTATTGGATTTTTAAACAAATAAATTTAAAAATTTAAAACTTTAGCAAATAAAGTTGATGCATAAATACTATATTTTAAAGGAAAGCTGACAGATGAAAATTTTAAAATAGCTGGTGCGCGCCATATTAAAAAAATTAAAGGACTTTAAAGAAATGCTACTAGCGTGTTACAGTTCATAAATATATAAACTCTAGCTATCTTAAACATAAAAAAATAAGCAATTTTGCTTTAACGCATCTTTTTGATTTAAAAATGAATTTTAAATTAACTAAACAGAAAAAAATATATATACTTATTCAGCTTAGACCTGGCACAACACCATAAATCCAGCTTCAGTGACAACGTCCGCACGGGGTAGAAAACATTTTTGTCTACTATACGAGTCTCTCCGGTCCAATATTTTGCTGAGTGGAGAAAAAGTAAAATAACAAGAAAGGACATACATGTTGACTTTTGAAACCGGATTTAAATTTATTATGTACCTTTGGCAAGAGTACAGAGAATTTTGCGTTTTATTGCATTGAACGGAATTACAGTGTGGGCCAAATTAAACTTGCACACTTTTTAACTAATAATAATAACTTTTTATGTGTTGCGCCCATCTTTTTTATTTTTTGGGGCTAGGTAGATATGTTTTCTCTAAGTTTGCCAATTTTTGTCAAATAGATTTAAACAGGACTGGACTTACGAAACTTTATCCAAAATGGTGCATTAAACTTAAAAAAATCACCTACAATAAGATTAATACGTTTATTTTTAAATAATAAACTGTTAACATTGGTTAACATCCAACTCAGTAACCCTGAAAACATAACATTTTTTATCTTCAAATGATACTTAAAAAAGTTCTTTTTAAAATCAAGAGAAAATATATCTACCTATTAGCCCATTAAAAATTAAAAAGATAGGAGCAACAGATAAAAAGTAACTGTTAGTTAAAAAGTGTGCAAGTTTAATTTGGCCCCCCTGTACATTATTTCTTAATGTAATTTACGCCTAATTTAAACCCTTTCGTAAATTGCCTTTTTTGGAAAGAAGTCTACAATTAATGTTTTTTTTTGTTTTATTTTTTTGTAAGCACTAACTTAACTATATATTTTTTAATCCAGTGGGGTCTCGGGACATCTGGATGAATATTTTGACAAAAGTGTAGACCATAAAACTTTGGTGTGACTTTTACATTTTCCTAAAATTAAACAAATAAAAATACAGCGTTTTGTGTCTAAAATATTTTTTGTATGTTCCTTGTTTCAGGAAAAAATAAAAGCCACCTTATTGCATTACCATATAAAACGCATGAAAACATTTTTAGGTTTTGTCGTTTTTAAAAGAAGACCTACGATTTTTGTTATAATAAATACTAAATGATTTAAAATCTATGTCTAAATAACTAAACTCGAGACTAAAATATAGGTGATTTTAAAATTCTAAAATTTTTACCTATACTTAAGTAGCACCCTGTATATTTAAATTACGCTTACGGTTCAATAAATACGTAAATTCAACATAAAATGGCGATTTTTAATATACAGAGTATTCTTAAAGTGGAGTTATTTTTTATTAAACAGCCTATAGAATTAGAGAAGAAAATTTACTAAAGATATTATACATTATGTCTACGTATGTTGGCCTTGTATGGAAATTTTTTTAATATTAGGTAAAATTACCCCTTATAAAAGTTCTGCATATTCCAAAACCTAAAATGCAACCATCAGATTTTAAACTGTATCAATCATCTACGAGGTTTGGACAAAAATGTATTTTTTCTCAGGAGTAAAGTACCTATATTTTTGATAATACCGAAAATTTTTAAATAGAGGAGATTTTTGAAGTTTAAAATAACTTATAAATATGCAAACTTATTTCTTCACAAGTAAAAAAATCACTTACACTGAAAATTTAGGTTTGTTTATAAGTGGATAGTATATTGTATTTATTTTGATAAATTTAATAACTAATTATTTATTTAAAAAATTATTTAAAATTATTTTATTAAATTATTGTAGTGCATTATTGTACAAACTTAAATTTTTATCGTTACCACAAAAAAATTGGATTTATTTTGTATAATGAAAAGATTTGCATAATTTTCATAGCAATTAATTTTTAATTTCTAACATCGATCTTTTCTTTACAAATATTTTTGATAGCAGCAAAAATATAGGTACTTTACATTTAGGCAAAACATACATTTTTGGCCAAACCTGGTAGATAGCTTATTGCCTTTTACGTTTTGGACGATGCGGAACTTTTATAAAGAATAAGTTTTTTGCACAATCACGAACAAAAGAGTTTCTTACGTGACGCCAACTTATATTAGGAATCCCTGAACCATTTTTACCAGTAATTATTAACAAGCTAATTTTTCGTAAGTAGCTTCATTTTGAAAAGACGCCCAACTTTATTCCTTACAACAATTTTCGTTGGTGATAGCATACAAGGGTAGCAGGGATTAAATATGTTGATTTAATGAATATCAAAAAACCAGGATAACGTGCCTTACAATTTGTAGGACAAAGTGGGAGTAAAATTATAAAATATAATTTAATCAACAGAAAAAAAATCAGCTGGTTAGTATTTTTTTACGACATCGTTAACCCTACCTGTTGGTGATAAGGGACTCTTTAATGTAACCTTACATTTTGTAGGACAAATATTTGTTTGGTTTATTTACATAATTATCTTGAAATTAACAGAGAAAATTTTTGATATTCGTTAAATCAACACATTAAATTCCTACTACCCCTGTAAGGTACTACTAACGAAAATTGTTGTAAGGAAAAAAGTTGGGCGATTTGTCAAAATTAAACTACTCACGAAAAATTAGCTTGTTAGTAATGACTGGTAAGAATAGTCCAGGGATCCTTTACTATTAGGTAGACATACTGTAGATAAATGTTTCAAAATCATCATAAATAATTTTTGCCAATGCGTTAAATATAAACGGATTAAGCAAACACAAAGTTGACTGATACATAATCTATTAGTGCAAGCATTTCTGTCTAATCTTTACATTCTAGTGTTTAACAAACAAAATCTCAATTAATAGCATTCAGCTGGCTCTACGTAAATGCTGTTATTTATATTTATTTTATTTTATTTATTATTTCTAAATTTGTGTCGTCAAAATAATACAATATAATGCTATCTGAAAATACACACTTCTAGCACCTGCTACTTTAGATAAAACAATAATTGCTTTCCTTTTGTAACTTATTTCACCTCACCCAAGCTAACGAATAGAAGAGCTTAAATTTCTACAAACTAGAACTAATTTATCTTCTATATAAGACTCGTGTACATAAAAATGAAAAATTAGACATTTTCAAAAAAAAAACACACATAAATACCTAAGTCTAAAAACTCTTTTTGATATTTATAAAATATTTCTAACCTTAAGATGGACAGCTAAATTTCTGACATACGTGGCCTTCAATAAGGTAGCCAACATATTAGTTGCCTAAATTTATAGGCGGTGTGAAGGTAAATATTATTTTAAACAAAATAATATTTGGTTTTTCTTCATAACAAAGATTTTTAAAGAATATATTTTAGGAATCATATTGTTATTTTATATATTATGAAAAGCTATTCTGCAATTATATAATAAAAATTAATATTACCTTAAAACAAATAAATTAATACTTATTTATTTCATATAAAATAAATATTTTTATTTAGGTTAAATGAAAAATTAACAGAAAAGGTTCCAACCCCTAGACATAGGTTTAAGGACGTTAGATCAAAATTATTTCATAATAATCTTATTATAAAATAAGTTTCTAACGGGGCTGCCAACCACGAAGAATAAAAGCCCAAATACTAACGTACCGTGGGTAGTGGGTGTCTTAAGCGAGGTAAGAAGGAGTTTGTTGACACGGGACTTAAATACTTAAAGATTTGGGGGACGGAAATACCTCCGCGGGCAGCAGGTTCCACATTCTAGAAACTCTAGGGATAAAAGAACGAACAAAGTGGGAAGTTCGGGTCTTGTCCAGTTGGACCGTATAGGGATGCATACGCGCGGTACCACGAATTTCTCTGTTGGGAACCGTGAGTAAAGGAACTATACTGAACAATTCTTCAGAGCAAAAGCCGTGGAAGTACGAAAAGCGATAAATTCCCACAGCCAGACAATGGGCAAGAGAAGGAAGCCTTTCTGAAAGTGAAGGATCATTAATGAGACGAATAGCTCTTCTTTGAATAGAATCAAAAATGCTTAGGGTTGTGGGGGACGCCATGCCCCAGATATGAGAACAATATTCCAAGGGAGGTCGGATTTGAGACACATATAAAGTGTATAAATTAGAAGGGGAAAAATACTTTTGGCTCGAAAGAGAAATCCAAGCTTTTTTGAACCTGCCGTGGCTATAGATACAATGTGTTTATGCCATTTAAGGTTACTTTCAAATGTGACGCCCACAAGATTGAAGGTGTCTTTGCTCTGTAAAACTTGGCCGCTCATAAATAGAGGATATAGGAGTATTGATGACTCTTTTCACGACAAGGAACATGACTGTATTTGGATACATTAAAATGGACGAGATTTTTGGCGCCCCAATCCAATATTAAATTAATATCCTGCGAAAGAGATATCTGCATCGCTCTGCGTTTGTTTTCCAAATCATATTTTATGATTCGATGATTATAAAATAATTTCGATTGGAAGCCCTTCAACCTATGTTAAGGGGTTGCAACGTTTTCTGTAGTAAGTTAATGTTTTATGCTACCTAAATAAACATACTTATTTTATATAAAATAATATATTATATTTCTATTTCTTTAAAAGTATATTATCTTTATTTTTGTTATAATGTTATTGCAAGAATTGAACAGCTCTTTATAATATAATAAAATATAAAAAGTTTAGGTTTTTAAAAATATTTATTTAATATCTTTATTCTGGAGAAAAGCCAAATAATATTTTGTTTAAATTTATATTCCCAAAAGACAAATAAACTTTAAATATTTTTGCAAAACTAAATCTACGAGTAAACATAAGAAATTTTAAAGCATTTTACAAGACATAAAAATATTCTTTAAGTTTGGTAAAACAATAAACCAAAGGAGCACCTTGTTAGTCTTTGCGTTTCTCTTTATAATCGAACACTCTAATTCACTCTGGAGAAATCCTTTTATTTTAAGTGCTAAGCCCATAAGGAGAAAAGAAGCTTGCTGGTGGCAATGAAATTTATTTTCCATTAAAAGTTGAATTGTATACATTTGCCTTTTTTGCTTCTGTTTTTTGTTGGGCGTTTAAATGGTAATAAGTTGTTTTAAATTAGCTTTAAAGTTTATATTATTTTTTGTTAAATAAGCTCTTAAAAGTTTTTTTAGGCTAAATTTTGAGGCAAATCTACATTTAAAAATTACTTTCTATAAAATATTACAGACCAAAATTTTATTTAAAGCAAAATGTATTTTGCTTCCATTTTTAGAAATAAAAATTTTAGGTTTCATGTATTTTTAAAAACATCTAAATTTAATTTAGGTGCCGTAGATTATTAGATAGATAATCTAGATGTATTAAATTTTGTAACACAAATAATTAGATTTAAGTGTTTTGACATAAATATGCTTAGAAGTGATTTGAAATAAATTTATTTACAATTTTTTTTTTACGTAGAAACTGCCTGCTGTCCTAAAACAAACAAAAAACATATTGTTGGCTAAAAATCAATATTAGCCGATATTTCATTTTACCCATTTTTGACCGAACTAATATCTTTCGACCTTCGGTTCTTTGTGGTATTATATATTCGACGAGATTTAGTGAGTTTGAGTTAGTTAATTTGAGCGTAGTAAATATTGTAAATTGTTTTTTACCATATTCGTGCCAGGCCCTAATATTGGGTCGAGTTTGTTTCAGACGCAACTGCCAATTGTGCGGGTTAAATGTTTGATTACTTGCTTTTTTAATTGATTGTGCTTATTTTAAGTATTTATGACTCCTGTATTATATATTCTTTATTGTGTTATAACCTTATACTTTGGCTAAAATGTTATAATGAGATTGCCTAAATTAAGAGATGTAATATTAGCCATGGGTTTAAACAAAATGCCTTACACTCTAGCTCTCTGTTAGTCGTAGCAATAGGCCGTGGGTTCTTAATTTTTAAATATTCCTTACAACTCCTGTGTCAGTGCCAGTATAAATATTCAATTGTTTACTTAAATGTCCTTCTGTGGTAATTTATCACACATTAAGAAATTGAGATTTGAGCGCCATCCACAGAAAAAAAAACAGTGGTGAGAAACTACAGAATGTGGCTTCTATAGACAAACCAAAAAAAAAAACAAAAATTGTGCCTAACATAAAATAAAAACACACTATTTATAATATACGGTATTCTTTATTCAATAAAAAATTGTTTTAAAATGTGGAATTAAAAAAGGTTAACGTACAATTATAAGAGTTGATCTTTAGCCTTAGATTTGCAAACCTTCACACCGCTAAACAGTCACATTTTACTATATCATAATTAATTAATTAAAAATAAAAATATCAAAACAAATAAACTATTGATGTAAAAGCTAAATTTAAGTTTTTCGGATTTTATGTGAATAAAGATATGGCTGCCAGTTAATTTTAATTTAAAAGTAAAGATACTGTTTATAAAAAAGATCAAAGGGGTTCAATAAGGTGGTGGTCAACTTATCTGAGCTGTGTCCTCTAGGTTGAACGGCCTCGGAGCATAAAAATGCCTAGTACAGGACTGCTGTAAAACTCCGCCAGACGTTGTACTTCTGGTGCGGCTACACATTGATCTTCTACAGCTCGAGAAGCTTGCAACCTTAGACTCGGACAAAGAGTACTATGTTGGCATGGACAGGAATACAAAAAGGGGCTTGTGTAGTTAAGTTACGAGTTGCCCAACATCAAGCTGACAGCTTAAAGAATAACTTTCTTTCTTGGTGGTTACAGAAAGAAAGAAAGGGAAAAAAGAAAGAAACCGGCCTTATCTAAAACAAATAATAAATTATCAAAGAATTAAAAACAAAACGTGCCTTTTCAGGTTAGGTTTTTAACACATTAAAAAAAACGAATTATGCAAAAATATTGGTACGCTTTATAAATGAGAAATATTATTGGTTTTTACAAGATATTTTTAGAAACTTTTCATAAAACCAAAAAAAGGCTCGAAATCAGATGGGCCGTCTGAGGTGATTTCAAAAAGTGAATCTGTCACTGTCGATTCAGATTTATGGCGAACAATCTACTGTAAGGGGATTTCACAAAGGCGATTTCCAATATTACAGAAATCCGTAACAGTGCCTAACGATATCCAGGCGTGGTCGAGGATGAAGGGAAACCGGGGAAGAATGACACTAAGGGCACCTCGGAGAACCGTCCAACATGGATGTTAATAGGTGGATCTTTGGTAATTCCGAGTGACAATCGCCATTAGCGAAACCACAACGTAAAGCCTAAAGTGAAATTTAAATAAAAAATATTTATTAGGCTTACCAACAAAAAAAAATCACCCCCAAATACGCAGACAAAAGTTTGAAACAAAAATAATTAAAGATTAAGAAGAAAAACTTTTGAGCATAAGAAAAATTTTGATATGAACCAAGGACTGGGTCATAGCCCCGGCGATTTTGTAGCAAATCACCTTGCTAAAACAGGAAATACCTGGAGAAAAATATTTAAATCTAAAAACGGGATACTCCATAATTTATCCTCGTTGTCAACCCTTCGACTAAGATGTCGGGAACCTACTTGAGACCAGGCTCCCTTGCATATCATGGTCTTTCACATGATTCAACCAAAGATGACCCGAAATGCGAAGTTTCCGATGCCAACACTCGTTTACTATAAAACCCGTTAATTGAAACTCGACAATAACCAGAAAAAAACGACCCTTAAGCAAAATGAATAAAACTGGAGCAATGACGGACTCAAAGGGAAAAAAAACAAAAAGGTTAATGTGGCGACAAAGTCACAACTGATTATTAACACAACGCTTTACAGAAGATCTTGAAACGTCCACCTGGTTAAAAAAAAACACCAGATTGGTAGCTGAGTATGTACAGTATGGCGGAACTTTAAATATTACCCAAATACCTGATTGAGATGTCCGTATTTCCGAAACTAATAAAGTTAGATGTTTCTAATTTCCTAAAGCTTTTTAAAAATCTTTATAATTGTAATACTAGGGATAATATACAGGGTAGGATAAAAAGTGTTTATTTTCTTAATGAAGCACCCGGTTTTTATATTACCAATAAAAAGATCTTTAAAAGAGCTTTAAGAAGATACCACATCAAGTACATCTTACTTTATTAGTTTCAAAAATATGGCCATCCCAATCAGGTATTTGGGTAATTTTTAAAGAACCGCCATTTTATAGTAGGGAAAGATATTGACTTTATATTCTAGGGTTGTAAAGTACTCGTCAGGAGCTTCAAAATAATGTACTACTTGACCCATTTTCCCATTTAAACCTTTTTAACGATTGTGTTGGTGGGGGGAGGAGATAACCTTGAATAAGTAAATTTGGACACAAAAATGTGTCCCCCTAAAAATAAAAATTGACCAATTAAAGGTTTTTTTTAAGTGTACAAATAACCAAATTATGGGGGGCCGTTTGAATTGAAATCCACTGTATTTATTTAAATATAGAAAAATAAAACATATTTGTAGTCCGCTTCTGTTTTTGCCGACTTCAAAAGGTTTGTCGACAAATAAATTATCTATTGCGGGTCCAATATTTAAATAACTTTTTCTTTTTCTTTAAAAGTAGAAGAGAATTTTAATGTTTTTACCCATTTACAGATATTTAAAAAAAATAGTAATTCAGGTAACTGCGGTAAGTAATACTTTTTTACATATTGCAGGTCTGACAGCACGAGTCTTCAGGCGAGAGATACTTTATACGTGTGTTGCATACTATAGTTTTTCTACGACCGTATACAAATTTTTAACAGCTTCATTGCATATTTGATTTATCTTTATTAGCTGGGCGACGAACCGACGCTATCGAAGTGTATGTAGTCTTATGAGACCGCACGTTAAGAATCCGGAAAGTCGCTAAACTCAAGGACCATATAATTTTTTTACTCTGTCCGGCGAAACCGGTTAGAGTAAAACGAGGGTAACAAATGTGAAATTTAGTATCACATGACCTGAAAGAAATTATAAGGAAGTCTGGTATATTGATCTTTTTAGTTAATATGTGTGTAATGTTACATTGAAAAAATCTATATTAAAATAAATTGTGGTGGACCTTTTAAAAAATCAGTAATTCACAGTGTAAGAAACGTGTCAAACTTTAAAAAAAAATCTGTTTTGTACTAGTGTGTAAGTTTAGTGTATTAAAATGTGGCATTTACCGGATGTCAAGTTATAAATGTACATCCCCTTTTTATTTTTTATTATACAAAATACATAATTATATCAGTTTGTCGGATAAATTCTGTAGTTTCTAAATCCATAATTAGATTTTCAATATCTCTTAGAATATACATGGTAGTATAAGGAGTATGATTTTTTTAATGAAACACCCTGTATATTATATCACTAGTAAAAAGATCTTTTAAAAAGCTTTAAAAAAAATACTACATTTGATATATCTATCTTCATTAGTTTCGGAAATATGGTCATCCAAATTTAAACCTCTAAATAATAGGTTTAAATTTCAATTATGCTGGTAGGTTATACTTATTATGGCAATATTTGTCCAATAGTTTTATTTATAGCTATATTTTTAAAACCATTAGAGATAGATAAATTATGGTATTTTTTTACGCTCTTTCAATTATTTTTCAAATTCCATATACAGAGTGTTCCATTAAAAATAAAATCATACTTTTTGTCTTACCCTGTATATATGTATTAGGAAAAAAATCTGATAAAAGATACAGATACTACAGCATGGTCCTAACAAAATAGTGTTTTTATTTCTTTTATACGTGACAAAATAAAGAAGGTATATTAATGGAAATTTAAAATTTATTTTTCAGATTTGCATGGCCATATTTCGAAAACTAATTGAAATAGGTATATAAAGTATGGTAATTTTTAAAGATTTTTAAAAGATCTTTTTAATGGTGAAATAATTTAAAACGTTTTATTTTTAAAAAATCATACTTTTGGTCGTACCCTGTATATGTTAGGAGAAAAAGAAAATCTGTCTACTAATTCGGAAACTACGGAATTAGCCCAACAAACATTCATATTTCTAATTATTTTGTGCGATAAAAAACAAAAAGTTATGATAATTTATAACTGGACACCCGGTACATTGTCTTTATAAAATCGACATTTAGCGGTAATAAAAACAAAATAAATAAAGTCAACATCGCTTTTATCATGCAGTTGTATCAAATAATCAACGACAAACTTTTGTAGGTTTATTCTATTCTAACTTGGTTATTAACAATTTTTAAATACAAAAGTAATATAGATAAATAAAACAGATATATGCAGGGTTAACAAACAAAAGAAGGATACAATAAAAAATATCAGTGGCTTCATAACAATCCTAATAAAAGGAATTTGAATATTGAAGACATTTAATGTCAGTTTGATAATTTAAATTTAAAATTATTATAATCCAAATTTTTCTGTACATTTCTCTATCTCCTAGCCAAGCTAGTTTTAGAATGGTGCAAAAGGTTATAATGACAAAAAGTGCGATCTTATTAAAAAAAAGGAAAAAATGCAGACGGAAGAAGCGAAAGACTAATGATTTCAGGGAATCTGTGAAAATGGAAATAAGGGACACTACTTTTAAATAACATAGACTAAAATTAATTAAATATAACACAGCGGTTTTAAAGGATGCATTAAAGAAACGATGTATTTTAGAAATTGGCGCTTTATCAATACTAAATAATAGCTTGAGTTTTTATTATAACTTTCAAATGTTATGAGCTTTAAACTTATTTATCCCGAAACTACTTTTTTTCTGTGGTGGGAAAAAAAATGTCCGGCTGATTTTCATGAAACTTAACAAAATCATTAAGTACATTTTATTTTAAGTACAAAAACTAACAGAAGAAAACGTCTAATTTCGTGACCTAAATTTCAAAAATCCGACATTTTGTCAATTTTTATTTTTTTTATAATTATATTACCTGGGATAACGACACTAACACTAAATAAGAATATTTTTTATTTTTTGTTTTTAGTTTAGCTAGAAATCCAAATGTAGTCCCACAGCCAACAAATAGTTTTTTAGTGGATTTGTGTTTTTTTTATTATTTTTTTTTACCTTATGAATAATTAAATAAAATTTAAAAATATATATATATATATATATATATATATATATATATATATATATATATATATATATATATTTCATGATTTTATTTATTGTTTTCACAGAAAAAAAAATAAACAAGTCAAGTTCTTAAGCTCTAGATCATCGGGTCCCCTTAAAAAGTTATTAAGAAATAATTACAGGCGAAAAGTGTTTACTTTGTCACCCAATCGTCGAGTTGAGGTTTAACGCAAGCACATATAATACGTTAATATCATACACGGCACAATGTGTCAAAGTTAAAATGTCAAACGCTGAAGTAAATAATATTTTGGTAGGCACTGTTTTTTTTTGTTTTTTTAATTTAATTCATATGGATAGTTAGGTTTATAACACATTATAGATCAAACATATGACTTTACCATCGAAATAAAATATACTTTTTTATTCTTATCATTGCCATATTAGTTATTTTTATATAATATTTTATCTTTTAATAATTTTGCCATCTGTATAAGTCTGGATTAAATTTAGTCTAATTTCAAATCTTCCTTAAGCCCTCCTCGATAAATAATATAAAAGAGACATATAAAAACTTACGAATTTATTACGATCCTCACTTTTAATACGATTAAAAATTAAAAAACGTCTTTTTAATTTGACGTTTAAAATGGGATATAACATTTATTCTGCAAAATATTAAATTATTTAATATCTCAATTTTTTTATTGTTGCCCTAAAAATCTCATTCTTTGCAAACATTTGTTGGAATAATTTGAAATATCACTTTAATTTCTGTATCAGGCAAGTTTGCTACACTAGTTTTATTCTATGTTTCTATATTCATCATAGGGTCATAATGCTTAAAATATTATAAACAACAAAAAAAAATGGTATACCCAAACTTTTAACCTTTTAATACCAGGGGTAGATCCAGTGTCGGACTGGGGATCAATCGGCCCACCGGGCAAATGATCAAAATGGCCCCCATAATAAATTTATATGAATTATGAAAAAAAATTTTTTATTAAGGCCAGGGCCGTAAGCAAAAAGTGATTTTGGGGTGGGAGAAGGGGTCACATTAAAAAGGCAACAACCAAAAAAAAGGGCTCCAGGTAAGTAAACAAACGGCTTAGCAAACAAGCTATCTTTAAGGGGCTTTCTTTTGGCCCCTGGGGTGGGGGGAATGGCAAAAAATATAAAATCATTAAATATAACTAACTAAAACATAACACTTAACAACTAAAATTATTATTTGGTATAAACATTTTTGGCAAGTAGTTAAATCTAAATAAAATTTTTTACAATAAAATAAATGTCCGCAGTCATTAGGAGTCAAAAAAAGTTTTAAACCTAATAAACTAGAAGTGGAAGCTACTTTACTCATTTTTCGGTGGTTTCTAAAAGTTTTTACAAACATTGCCATTGAACGACGGCGGCATCTACTATTAAAATGAGTAAAAAATCGCCGGTAATGATAATAGCAAATTAAATTAGATTTTAGGCGGCTTTCATAGACAGTGTGTCTACGGATGGACTTACTTTTATTGGTATATTTTTTTAATTTTTAAGAAGTTAAAAAATATTTATAGCCGATTTAATAAAAATTTATTTTTGTAATTTTAAATCTCCCTATCACATGGCCATTCTTTGTAACACTTAAAAAAAACCTTTTTTTTCACTAAATTATAAACATATGTTTTTAATTTTTTTAACGTCCTCTTTTATTTTTTCCAGAAAACATAACTAATAGAAAAAAATATTATACACTTTTAATTTCTTTTTCATGCTATTTAATTGGGTAGTTTTAAAAAATATAATTTTTTAATTTACGATTTTTTTGGCTTTTAAACTGCCCTGTATCTCCTAATACAATTTTTATTATAGCTTTAAACATTTTAGACAAAGCAAAAGTTTTATTAATAATAACTTTTTCTCGAAATAAAAAAAAATTATAGTTAAGTTCATCCCTGGACACACACTTAGGTACAAATGCAAGGCGAGTTGTCTTCCTATAATTGAGGAATGCCGTCGGCGCGGCGGTCGTTTAGCCAGTGCCTTAAAGAAAATATTATGAAATAGATTTTATAATTTATTTTTTCTTTAACCCTTTTAATATTCAATTCGTTTTAAACTATATTAAAGATATTTTGCAGACTTAAATAAAAATTGTTTTTTTTTGTAATTCATCATTTTTATCCCATAATATTTATTACTTTGGATTTTTTCCACTTAACTTTGTGGGTGGCCCCCAATTGGCCCTCAGGCGTTGGCCCACCGGGCATTTGCACGGTGGCTCGGTGGCCCAGTCCGATACTAGGTAAATCTACTAAAATAGTAACACAATTTTAAAGTAGCAATATCGCCGTATAAACAGGGCCGGATTAAGGAGACTTGGCACCTTGGGCTAATTATAAAATGACGCCTATTAAATAGATAAATAAAAGGTACATAAAAAGTATATTTTTCGTGTAAGGTTTTTGCGGCCATTTACTGCTAAACTTAAGTTTTTTGGGCTATTCGGCCGTCGTTGTAGATTTTCTATACTTAACGTTTCGCCAACGCAAGTGGTTGGCATCCTCAGAAGGTTTCTAGTAGACTACTTGCGTACTACTGTGAAAAACAACAGTAGTACGCAATTTTTTAAACAAAAACACGCATATATAATTTTTGAATTATAAACAAAATATTGAAATCATGTAAAAAGTGTTTCCTAATTTCGGTACGAAACTTAAGAGGGTTTTTTCTTATGTCTTTTCCTTTCTTTTCTGGGATACATCAGGCCGGTAAAGTTTTTAAAAAGAGGCGGTATTTTTAAATATCTTGGGAACCCTCTAATCAAGTGGTTTCCAACCATTTTGTACCTGCGCCACATTAAAAAAATTATTGCACCCCCTTAATATTTCTAATAATATAATTTCATACATACATGGATGGATGTTTAAGCATTATTGTACCGAAAGAATTCACTGCGAAGATTGTGGATTACGTATACCTATTTTGCTCATTAATTTTTTGTCACCTATTCGACTTTTTTGTGATACTTATTTAATAAAATAAGGCGCTTGTAAAGCTGCATCTAGTGGGCACTACAGCCACTGACTTTTAATGAAGTTTTAATATTTCTTTTGTATAAGCAATTAACAATCCAACGTTTTGTTCTTGTGTTTTCTTAGTATTTAGCTTTGTTTTCGGGAAAAATATTAAAGTCACTTTAATGTCTTCCAAAAAGTACCCATAGAAGACATGATAAAAAAAGCAAAAATTAAAATAAAAGAGTTATTTGCCTTAAAATAAATAAGCAGTCGTATATTTTAACAAAAATTGTAATTTTCCTTATTTACTAAGGTCAGAAATTGTTATGTTTTTAATTTTGGATTTTATTTTATGGCTACTCTTTAGAATACCTTAAATTTGCTTTTTTTCTAGAAAATACAGGAGACTAAAAAGTTGCACCTTTTATTGCATTGTGTTGCCCACTAATACGCCACTGGATCAAATTGCATTAATCTAGGTAGAGCTTTACAAGCACCTTATTACATTTAATAATGTACCGAATTTTATCCAAATTCATTATAGGGTTTTTAGAATATTTAATAATACCGACTTTTTTTGAAAACTTCATCGCTCTATGTCGCAGAAATGAATAAAGTCTGGATAAATATTGTTAGGAAGTTTTCTTCATTAAAAGACATCGAAAATCACCTTCTTAAGTTTTGTACCGTAGTACCCTGTATTAAACAAAATTTAGTAAGTCTATTATAATGTAACTTTTCTACATTTAATAATGAGTAGTATTATTTATTTTGTGTAAAGCTTTCATGGCCATCTTCTGCTAAACTTAAGTTTTTGGGGTACAGTAGTATGCAAGTAGTCTACTAGGAACCTTCTGATGATGCCAACCACTCGCGCTGGCAAAACGCACACGATGCCATAATAAACGTTTTAATATAGGTGAGAAGAAAGACGTTTCGATATAGATGATAGCAAAACACACAGATATTCACGCACAAGGCTCAAAACCTTGTGTTAAACATAACGAAGTAAATAAATAATAATATATCTATATCCATTTCAATGGTTAAACATGTCCGATCACTTGTTTTCTTAAGTTGCGTCGTTGACCACCAGAGGTCTCATTGATCTTAGAAATCGCCAATCCAAAGAGCAAAAAATAATCATTCAACAAAAATGGAAAGGAATAAAACTTCTTACTGCTTGTAATTTTCTTGCACTGCAAGGGTGCTTCTGTAGGAGCGCTGTCCGATCTGAAAATGCAGATTTTTACACTGGCCAAAGGTATTTCTTTCAGTGCTAATTGGGATTACCAACCGCAGACCGTTTTTAAATTATTTTAGTTCTCATCATTACGGCATAGGCGACAAAAAAAATGTTTTCGTGAGAACGACGGCCGAATAGCCCAAAAACTTAAGTTTGGCATTATTTATTTTATCTAAGAATTTGATTTATATCAGAACTGTTAAGCCATCAATTTGAAATTTACAAGGTATAAAAGGTTATACCAAAGAATATGATAGCTTCTGCAATAAAAGTTTAGTTAAAATGGCTGAATTGCGAACAATTTATTTCCACGCGCATATATGGACAGTTTTGGAGTCTGTATAAGCGTGCTTATAAAAGGGCTTCGATTTTTATCGCCGATTTCATTACACCTGTACATAATTCTGTTGTTAATTTCTGCGAAACTTAAGATCTAACAACACCGCAGATATCAACACTAAGGTGTCGTTTTGTAAGTTAACCACGGTTCTTGGTTTTTTGCGGTTCTCGTTCCGTAACCTTACCATTTATGAAATCTGGTAAGATTATGAAACGCGGTATTTTAACATTTCGATGTAACCGGTATTACCGCTGACAAACCGCTCTTAACCGATCGGTAATCTTGGTTAAGATACGAACCTTACCTAAATTTAGAGTATGGTTTTGCCCTTGAGTACCGAATTTTATCTAGTTTGGTTCAAAAGCCTTTGAGTTATTTGAGCGCCTTCGAATTTTTTGGATACGCTGAATAATTTGTTGTCCACTGATCATGAACTAGTGTTAAGGATGTAAAAATATACCAGTTTAATGTAAAGGGTGTTTCTAAAAGGTCTGTACAAAATGCTACCATAGAATCAAAATACAATGATCTAACGCAATTTACCTTAGTCGAGAAGTAAATCATTTGCGAGTAACAGGGTGTCATAATTTTTATTTTATCTTAGTTGTTTTAAAATCTTTTATCTATTATTGGATTTTTACAAAATTCGGTATATAGGTTCGTAAGGAATCGAAAGATACTAATATTTTTACTGTAAAATGTAGAGGGAGCCAAATGCAGTACTTTGCTTTTGTTCAAAGAGTCATCTTTTTTGCCTCCGTATAATATAATTCTAGTGGATAAGGGTTTCTACTTTTTTTTGCGTAAATGAATTCTATAGCAAACTTTTGTATGGAATAAAATGTTTATCATAGAGATATTTCTTATACTTACCTTTTTCATGCAAGATATATGGGACAATGAAAATTCTGTACTAAAATTATAATATACAGGGACAAAAAAGTTATGACACTTTGAACCTAAGCAAAGGACTGCAGTATATTTGGATTTCTCAGTTTAAAAAGCCCTTCAATACTAAATTTAAAAAAAATGTTTTATAATAACTTAAATATTTAAAAATAACTAAAATACAACTTTAACATCATGTACCTTGCAAACGATCAACTTTTTGACAAAGAGAAATCACGTTAGATCGTTGTATCTTAGTCCAAGGAATTTGCGGTAGAATTTTGTACAGATCTTTTAGAGACACCCTGTATATTCCATGGCTGGTTCACCATTTTTTCATTTTTTAGAAAGCTTTTATATGTGTCTTTTACGACTTGTCTTTTAAAATAATGTAAAAACTTTATTATACTACAAGGCAAAAACTACTAAATACTTCTTATAAAAATTCTACTAAAATCTTCTTTATTACCCTAATAAAACAAACATATTTTATTTCAGTATCTAAGTAAATTGTTACTGAAGTGAGAAGGCGAAGTTCTTGTAAATCTTAACTCTAAATGTTTATTTCTCCAGTTTATGTTTTCAAACAGTAGCATAAGAAACTTATTTATGTAAATTGTAATATGTTTCTTATGCAAATTATCATGAAGCGCTAACTTTAGCGTTGGCAAAGGATTTAAGCTTCAAATTTATATAAAATTTTACTGCATCATCGCATCGTGTGCTTAGAAAGTGATACCGTATACTTTATGTTTATTTAAGTACAGAAATGGAATAGAGTGGTTTTAATATCAAAGATTTATCCTTTTAATTATTTTTCTTTTTGAAAATAAGTATGTTTTTTGTATATTTAGTGTTTTTTAAATCCCAAATACAAAATATATGCGAGAATATTATAATACCTGGGTATCTAAACAGGCTTTATAATGACAGTTGGCTAAGTTTTAATCATAAATTAATTTAGCAATAATGCATAATATGATATAAGTGTCATCCATAAGGGGTTAAAGGTAAAAAAAAATTGTACAAACTGCCTTCTTAAAAAAAAAGCCCAAATTCTTGTTTATTTTGGGGCAAATTAGATCTCTAGACTTTTTTTTATTTAGTGTACGGTTTTTGTGTAAATACCTACTTACCATTCTTCTCATGTACATCTATTATTTTATTGATATATTTTTGTTTTCGAGTATTTTTTTTAAATTAGTTAACTCATCAGTGTTGTAACTTTTAATATATATAATGATTGGTAAAGCAAGCTAAGTAATAAGCCGTACCTTTAACATGTATACTCTGTACATAATAGGTACTGTAGAATTGGCTAGCAAGATGATCATAATTAGAGTTGATTTGTATTTATCTAATCAAAAATCGTAGATGTAATAAATTTATTTTAAACTATACGAGAAACACAAAACGTTTTTTTATTATTTTAAAACAATTCAGTAGCGTACCATTTTTTTTTATTTACCCTAAATACCTCATGGACGTCACAGGTAATTTTTTTCCTTGCATGCCATAAATTTTATCCTAATTTAAAAAAAAATTCAAAGAAATTTTAATTATTTTTGGTATTTTAAATAAAATGCTCCATTTATTTTATTTGCAATAAAGAGAAGTATTAACTTTTCAAAGATTTTAAATTTTAGAATTCAATCTTTACCAGTTACCGAGATACGACAACGCCGCAATTTTATTAAAATTTGGCAACAATGCTGATATCTCTGAACAATTATTCATGCCGAAAAAACCTAAATGCTAAATTTTAAACCATAGCTTTAGCGGTTGTAGAGATAGATATTTAGGCACTAAGTTACTTTTTGCTGTACCATATCTTGACAACTTATACAAATGAAATTTTAAAAATTAAGAAACTTACTAAATTTAATCTACCAAATTTAATGCAATAAAAATAAATGGGGCATTTTATTTACTGAAATAATACGTGTAGCACAAAACTAGAAAATCTGGCAACAGTGCCGATATAACTATTTAATTCCACATGTCACACACAACACTTTAAATACCAAATTTGGTAGATGTAGCTTTAGCGGTTTTAAAGATATTTAAAAGTTGCGGTATATTTTACTTACCCTGTATAAACGGCTATTTAGTAAGCCAGAGTTATAAAGGGTAAGATTATTCTATTTTATGTAAGCATTTTTAACACAGGTGACAAAATTTTACATTTTGCCTTGACCGTTTGATTACTTCATTATGTTTAAAAAAAAGGTATACTTTATTTAAATCAATTACTTGGACCGTTTTTTAAAAATTGCATTTTAAATCCATTTTGTATAGAATAAAAAATTCCATTTTTTTGAGGAAATTATTATAATATGGTAAATTATAATAAAAACAGTCTTAATCTGTATTATAAATTTAAAGAGGCTCTCAAACACCTATTTTAATAATTTTAGCACATTTTAATCATTTTCTCAAAAAAAATACTTTTTGTTACATACAAAACGCTTGTTTGGATTTTAAATACGATTTTATAAAAAAATATGTCCAAGATATCGATTAAAATTAACTTAAACCTTTTTCCAAGAAAAAAGATGAAGAAATCAAACTTGTGTCACCCTGTATAATTCCGTCTTACTGAACAGCCGTGTACCTATGGAAAGAAACATTGGTATGGAAATATTTATCTGCCCAAATATCATTGGTACTGTTGTAATGGTTTTAAAGTTATAATTAAAACAAGTTTTTTTAGTCTTAATTTTAAGGTCAATATTTCCTAACGAAGTGCGATAAAACTTTTTTACTACGACCACTTGTGAAAATAGCAAATAGCACACTGTTTTCATCCATAGAAAATGCCTTATATCACACTAGTGTTGCAAAGTACTTTACAGCACTAGTGTTGTAAAAGTACTTTACACCACTGGTGTGATACATATTATGATGTCATTCGAAAATCTGCTATTGGTTTTGCAAGTGACATATTTATTGTAGTGACAGTAAAAAAACTTTTATTTACCTATAAACGGTAGAACCCAAATTAGCGAAAATCATCTGATTTTATATTTATTAAAATTTACGAAAAAATAAAAACATAAACAAAAATAGACATAACCACAAAAACAACTTTCACTGACTGGCACAGTGTTGTCAGGTAAGTAGATCAAATTAAAAATCTCCCTTCTACCTTTGAGCACGTACTTTATAGAGGCAGCCTTGCCGCTTGACCGTTCGACCTAAAGCGCCAGAGAAAAAAAGCCTATAGATCAAATTCCTTCCTCTCTTTCTTCGTGTACTCAAAAAACTAGTTAAATCTTTTTTTTAATCCCTAATTAAACCTAAGGCTAATACACACTTTATGAATCCACTTTCTTTTATCCATTCATAAATAGAATCAGACCCTTCCGACGTTGCCAAATGCTTTCCATATTTTGCATGGTAACTGACGTTTGGTAGTCGTTTTTCCTTACTTTTAGGACTTTAGGTTATGCATTTACAATTTTCATATTTTTTCTTAAAAATATGAGGAAAAACTGTTATTTTTACTTAATTTTATATGTGATGTTCAGTTTCATTAACTCGTTTTACCAATTTTACCCCACCCAGCACCCCTTTTCACTCCCCGGTTCCGTAAGTTTATTTACTGATATATTTTTAAAAACGGAATATTTTGGATGTGCACCACTTACGTTTTATTTAGAAGAGTGTCTAAAATATGTAAGAATCGATAATTTTTAAAAAACACTTATAATAGCAGAAAACCGTATTAAATTATTAGCGTTATTACCTAACAAAACCATACAATTTTTATTAAGTGAGGGCCTTTTTAAATTCCAAAATGATAAAAGTTATATAATGCTTCTAGGTAGGTGATTTTCGATGTAAAATATTGTCAAAACAGTATAATATAGCAGTGAGGAAAGTATATATCACACTAGTGTTGCAAAAGTAAATATCACCCTAGTGTTGCAAAGTTCTCAATTGTTTTTTATTTTTTCTGAACAGACAAACTTTAATTTATTTATTTTTTGGTGAATAATTTGTGGTCGTAGAAAAATAGTGTATCAGTACTCGTGTGAAAATGACTTTCTTACACTCGTGAGTTTGTCGCACTCGGCTAACGCCTCGTGCTACAATATTTCCACTCGAGTGAAATTAGTCATTTTCCACACTTGTAATGTAATATACTATTTTATGCGAAATGCTAACATTGTTTTGGCTTACCTTATCACCCCTTTCATTTTTTTAACTCACCTTTTCAGACACCCTGTAAGTTAAAATTATTTTATTTAGTATCTGTAAGTGATGTTATATGTAATTGTAAATAAATACAGCGTGTCTACTTAAGTTCGCACCATATGGGAAATTTTTTTATTATTGATTTTACGAAAAAAGTATTCCATATAAAAATTTCGGCATGGTCTAAAACCCATAATTCAATAATCAGATATTAATTATATGTAGTGGTATACAGGGTATGTCAAAAATGTAAATTTTGCTCAAGGGAAAAGTCCCTTTTTTAACAATATCGATTTTTTTATAATAAAAAAATGTATTTAGAATTAAAAATTACTTACAAATGTGCAATTTTTACTAGTTACTAAAAAATTATTTTTGGTTCAAATCATTGGGAATTTGTTTTTATTATTGATTTTACGAAGAAGTTATTCTTTGTAAAAAGTTTTGCATGGCCTAAAACCTAAAATTCAATTATCAGATATTAATTTTTTGCAGTGGTATACGAAATATTTAGCAGTTATTATGAAAACTTACTTAAAAAAATAAATAAATAAAATTTTCAACCGCCATTTTGATTTAATTTTTTTCATTAAAAATGGTTCGTCAAGGGCTAATTTTTTTCGTGTTTTTTTTTGTAATCTTTTAATAAATGCAAAAAATGAAAAAAAAGTAAAAAACACAAAATATTGTCATTTTTCATTATACGTACATTGGTTATTTTTGTCGAAGAATTAGTACTATTTATTAAAATTGTAATTTTTGAATATTTTGAAAAGTTTAGAAACATTTTTTAATGAAAGCCGGTCGCATGGTCCAAAGCAATGAAATATAAAAATTGTGCTCCCATTCGTAATATACAGGGCAAGTTATAACTAAAAATATGAAAAATTACCCAGCGTACAGTACTTTTAATTTTAAAAATAGAACAAAATTGTATTAGTAAATGTTGTAAAGAATTGAATTTTAAATTAAAATTTGTAGTTAAGAAAAAAAATGTTTTTGTCAATTTTTTTACATGTTATGCACTTAAATGGGCAGACAGCACACTATCGCGGAATGGAACGGAATGGAAGCGAACGGAAATTTTAAAATCATATAACTAAATGGGTCCGCACACTGTCGCGAATCGGAATACCGAGGAACTTTCATATAGTTATATGCTTTTAAAATTTCCGTTCGCTTCCATTCCGTTCCGTTTCGCGATAGTGTGCCGTCTGCTTATTTAAGTACATAACATGTAAAAAAATACCAATAATTTTTTTTAATGCTTTATCTACAAATTTTAATTTAAAATGAAATTCTCTACAACATTTACTTAAACAATTTTGTTCTATTTTTAAAAATAAAACTACTTTACACTAGGTAATTTTGTATGTTTTTAGGTATAACTTGCTTTGTATATTATCAATAGAGAGCAAATTTTGGACCATGCGACCAGTTTTCCCAAAATGCCGATTTAAAATTATGTTCCATTTGTCCTCCTGTAACACCAATTCTGGGTCACACTGTATACCTGTAATTCAGCTTTCACATTTAAAAATGTTTCTAAACTTTCCAAAATATTTAAAAATTCTTTAAAAATTACAATTTTAATTAAAAGTACTAATTTTCCGACGAAAGTAACACAATGTACGAGTATAATGAAAAATGTCAATATTTTGTGTTTTTTAGTTTTTTTTCAAATAAAGTATATATTTTTGAAATTTATTAAAGGTTAAGAGAAAAACGAAAAAAATTAGCCCTTAGCAAACCATTTTGAATGAAAGAAATTAAATCAAAATAGCGGTTGAAAATTTTATTTATTTTGTTTTTAATAAGTTTTTATAATAACGGCGAAATATTTATTATTTAAAAAAAAACAGTATATTAAGAATAATAAAAATGTATATCTGCTTCAAATTTCAGCGTAATCAAAATATTTCTGTAAAAGATAAAAATTTAAAACCAAAAAGACAGATTTTACTACTTTTCTCGAAGAATTTTTGAGGTTAGGGTAAATATGGTTATAACATAAGTTGTAGGTTTTTCATGTCGACAACTTTTGTATTTAACTTTTTTTATAAGATTTAGTGTTCAGCATAAAATTGCAAAAAAACATTTTTACTTCTGAAAAGCACCCCACCTTCACCCCTTAACGCATTATTTTGGTTCAGAAGTGTTTTTCTTACAAAATTATGATGCACTTAATAAAAGTATACGAATAGTTTGGTATAAGGCATTTTTTTATGACCCTTTTTACTGCTATTTTGCCTGCACATTTTTTTAATAATTACATTTTTTGTCCATTTGTCCTCTTGTAAACCATATTTGTGGAGAGCTTGTATATTTTCGGATCCATGTCTGCATAAACTTTTCTTTGTACTCTCAGATGTACAGGGTGTTTTATTTTCCATGGGTCCACGGAGTATCTCAAAAGCTGTAAGGTACTTCAAAATTTGGCACTCTCGATCTCTTTTTTTAAGAAAACAACTGTAGCAAAAACATCTCATGGCTACGGTGATTCACCTCGGAACTACAGGGTAAACTTCAGATTTTGCTTCTTTTTACAACTCACTACACTACAACTCTTTTCCTGTTTGCTATTAAAGTTATAACAAAACTTTAAATAGGTTAATTGTGTAATTTTTTAAAGAATATTGTGCTGTACTTAGTTGTTTTTTATATTAGGACGTTTTTTAACATAAATTACTTAACCTATGCTTTTTTTTGGAAAACAAACTGTATATTATAATTTATTTATTAAGCTCTTTTGTGCCTTTTTAAAAATATGTACTAGACGTATTTTTTTATTACAAATTTTATTAATAAGATAAATAGATATAAGATATAACATAATATGTTTCTGTAATAGGGCTTTTTTATATAGTTAGAGTGATATATATATATATATATATATATATATATATATATATATATATATATATATATATATATATATATATATATATATATATATATATATATATATATATATATACAGGGTGATTCACGGTCGATAATAGGTTAGACGTTTATGGAAAACGGAACGCAGGATTTTTCTGAAAATTTAGCATCTTATATTTTCTTACCTTTTCTATTGATCAAAAATATTTTTAGCATTGCGACGTTGCCTCTTCTATCAAAAAGTCCTAGAAACTTTATTTTTTAAATGGAACAACCCCTATATTAACAAGTTTTTATATTCGCCCTTTTATTATAATACTTTTTTGTTAATATTGCCCTATACCTATCTCTATCGGTTTTCAGGATAAAAAAATAATTTGTGTTAAATATGGTCCAAAACATGGCTGTAATTAAACTTAACTAAATTAGTGATCTTAATTTATGAAAAGTTGATGTTTTGGTGGTAGTTTAGACAGACACGATGTATTTAATTTACACCGGGAAATCGACTCCATATCATACAGGGCGTGCTAAAATTACTATTATTTCCGTTATTCTTAAAAGGAGGCAAAAATCATTTTTTCAAATGAAACCCCCTGTATATTACTTAGTAAAATAAAAGATGAAGACGAACGCTTTAAGATGACATATCATGTCCCTATACCTAAATCATCAAGACTTCTTAATATAGCCGCTTAAAAATTAAGAATAACGCTTTAAGCTGACATATCATGTCACTATATTTAAATCATCAAGATTTCTTAATAAAACCTCTTAAAAAAATAAATAAAGAATTTAATTTTAAGTAACCATGGAAATATCAAGCTTATGACAGTTTGGTGACTTTCATAAGTAGCTTATCAACAGTTATTAACAGTCTTTAAAATAATCTTCCAAAATGAAACGTGACAAAAAAATGGGCTTTCAAGAAAAATTTGAACTAAATGTCTTCTGTATTTTCAAGAAAAATAAAATTAGCTTTTTATTTATGATGACAGATGTCTCGAAATACTAAGAAAGACTGTTACCGTTTTTGTCGATAATTTGTCTTAAGAGGAATATAGGAATTCGTGGTTTTAACTGTACGGATCGCCACCTCATTGCACCCAGGAAGTTTCCAGGGAACTTTACGAAATGTTTGACGATCGTTGGTTTAGGCGCTTGGGATCATGGGATTGACCACCGAGATCACCCGATCTCACGCCGCTTGACTTTTTTTTGGGGTGTTTTAAAAGGAAGGGTGTACATTAAACCAGTGCCTACTAAATAAGAACTGCGACGGCGAATGGTGGGGTGTTTTGAAGATCTGGATTCCCATTAAATTGAAAAAGCAAGCACGAGTCGTGTACAAAAGCACATTTCAAAATGTTTAAAATGTAATGGACAACATTTCCAGCATTTATTTTGTTTACAATTTTATTATTTTTATTCGTTTTAATTATATTATTTTCTGTACTTTCACATGTTAATTGAATTATTTTGTAGTCGTACAAACTTCCTTTCGTTCATTGGTGTTAATTCAGGATACATTTGGTTAAATTTTTTGCAAATTCTGGCAATGATTTGATAACACTGTCCGTGTAAAATAAATAATTTCATAAGAACTTCGTTTGAATAATTAATATTTGCGTTCATTTTGGAAGATTATTTTAAACACCGTCAATAACTATTTATAAGTTACTTATAAAAGTTACCAAACTGTCATAAGCTTGATATTTCCATGGTTACTTAAAATTAATTTTTTTAATTTTTTAAGCGGCTATATTAAGAAGTCTTGATGATTTAGGTATAGGGACATGATATGTCATCTTAAAGCGTTCGTTTTCATCTTTTATTTTACTAAGTAATATACAGGGGTTTCATTTAAAAAATGGTTTTTTTTACTCCTTTTAAGAATAACGGAAATAATAGTAATTTTAGCACATCCTGTATGATATGGAGTCGATTTCGCGGTGTAAATTAAATACATCGTGTCTGTCTAAACTACCACCAAAACATCAACTTTTCATGAATTAAGAGCACTAATTTACTTAAGTTTAATTAGGGCGATGTTTTGGACCATATTTAACACAAAATTTTTTTTATCTCAAAAACCGATAGAGATAGTATAGGGCAATATTAACAAAAAAGTATTAAAATAAAAAGGCGAATATAAAAACTTGTTAATATAGGGGTGTTCCATTTAAAAAAATAAAGTTTCTAGGACTTTTTGATAGAAGCGGCAATGTCGCAATGCTAAAAATATTTTAGATCGTTAGAACAGGTAAGAAAATATAAGATGCTAAATTTTCAGAAAAATCCTGCGTTCCGTTTTCCATAAACGTCTAACCTACCATCGACCGTGAATCACCCTGTATATATATAAATATATATATATATATATATATATATATATATATATATATATATATATATATATATATATATATATATATATATATATATATATATATATATATATATATATATATATATATATATATATATATATATATATATATATACATATATATATATATATATATATACATATATATATATATATATATATATATATATATATATATATATATATATATATATATATATATATATATATATATATACATATATATATATATATAATTTGTTTTCTTCTCTGAACTTGGAAGTTTAGTTAAGAAGGGTATGATAAAAAATGATAAAAATGTAAAATCCTTTTTAATACCTTTAAGCTTTTAGCCTAATTAATTAAAAAAACTGCAATTAAATTTTCTGTACAACATTCTTATAACACCCTGTCTATGTAAAATATAGCAAAAACAGAATATCTACTAAGGCCTACTCTGTAAAGCAAACAACTAAAGTTTTCAGTTATAAAGGAAGATACACATGATAAAACTTGTTGCTAAAATATGTCAGTTCTGATGAGGGTGTCTGTATTAAGTTATAACAACAAAGAGTTGCACAATTAGTGTTTTTGTACCGTATATTAATGCGTACTAAGGACAAAGTAAACAAAACAAAAAAGATAAAACAATTAGGGCACTGTTTAATAGGGATCTTTAAAATGAGCTAAGCCATAAAGTATGGGATGACCCAAATAGGCTATTCGCCATTGATAACTCATGTTAAAGTTAGAAAATTGTTTAAACAAGCATAAGAGTTAAAATTTAAGGCGTTTAATATTATTTATTATTATATAAAAACCCAATAAGTTTTATTAAAATGCAAAATTATTTTTACAGCAAACAAAAAGTACATACATTAAATTGTTTTCACTTTTCATATAAAGTAGACTGATTCAAAATTTTTACCATTTGTTTTCTTAATTTCAACAAAAATATTGTTTTAAATAAAAAAAAATCTGTTAAAAGCCACAAAACATATTATTAATCATAATATGTCCAGCATGATTACTTTCAATTTCCCGTATGCCGTACGAATAACATGGGAAAGCCTATTTTTGAGTTAAGTTGAATTTTAAACCTTTTAATAGTTTATCAAAAAGGCTAGACCTAATAAGCTTCTGGTATAAAATTAAAAGCGCTTCAAAAAGTTTTCTTATAATTTTTTGATAAGCCGACGTCGTTTCAGAGTTATTCAACTGTAAAATATAAGTTATAATATCTTTTTATTTCTTTTATTTTTAATTTTTACCCAAACTATTAGGGCTATCAAAAAATATTGTCAAATTTTGAAATTTTTTGGTCTCCTACGTTTTATTTTTTATTTTTTACAAATACTTTTATTTTACTGTCTAATTTTCAATA
>JACEGR010000896.1:0-206331 GCA_014170235.1 Listronotus bonariensis | reverse complement strand
CTCTTAATTTATGTAATTCAACAGTAACCGGAAGAAATGTACTTTTGACCGGAAGCCGGGAGGCTGAGTGCCGCAACTGGGAGACTCCCGGACAAACTGGGAGAGGTGGCAAACCTACCGGAATATCACCAATCGGTGTAAAATTTTGTATTTCTGGGATGTTTGGTCCATTTTTCCTCTTGCAACACCTATCCTAGGACACACTGTAAAATAGTTTCTTTTTAAAAGTAAAAATGGGAGGTCACAACGTCTAAACGAACCTGGTTATTTTTTTTTATTTATTTAAATAAGAAAAAAATATTTAAAATTCTTAAAACGTACCATTATTTTTTGTTCATTAAAATAAAATAGAAATTTCATTTGAATATAATAACTTTTTGTTCATCTGAATTCTTGTAAAATTTTTCGCATATGCATAATTTCTCTTTGCAAGTAAATCTAAATTTCAATTATTGCTTCTGACAGTTTGTTGAAATATCTTTACGTGGGCTATGAAATCGAAATATTATCTTTATTTCCCTATTCCGCTGACAGATAAAACTTTTGCTCTATATAGTAGAAAAAAGTACAATATTCTTTTGATTGTTAAAATACATAGAAATATTTAAATTATATTTTTCTAGATTAATTTTAAAACTAATGTTTATAGAATAATACAAATTTATGTTAAACGATATTGTTACCCCCATTATTTTTTCAAGAGAAATAAATAAAAATTATAAACGCATAAATTGATAGTTTTTTCGACTATCACAAACCTAAAATAATTTTCGGTTTAACTGGAATTCCTGTCAGCTATCTTATTTTAATTACAGGTGTCAATTTCTTTTTAAATTAAAATCCCTAATAAAATCTATTTTTAACGATTTATCACAACATAGTGTTTATTTTTAAGATGGCGGCCAGAGAATACCTTTAGGAAAAACCAAGTACGCCGCGCCTCATAGTGCAGCGAGCTTATGGGACTGTTGGACAAAATTATAAATATATAAAACTAATAAATATAGACATATCAAATGTGGTATTTTTGTAGTAGGATATTGGATTTAAAAATATCTTACTTTTGTCCCACTCTGTATATCTAGAGATAATAAAAATTTGATAATTCATTGGAAAACTACAGAATTACTAACTAGAACCAAACAAGAAAAATTAAGGGAATGTAAATTTATAACTGAACTTTCGATAGTATTAATATTTACTAATATACAAAAATTGTAAATAAATATTATAATTTACGAGTTGTACTAACTTCTTTAAGATTATCAGGATCTTGGATGTTAAAAGTATTTATAATTAGCTCTATTACATTTTTTTCTTGACCTATTACCGAAACCCAAGTTTTAAAACAGTTGCAGTTGGTTACTCTTGCAGAGTAAAAACGATTTGTTTTTAGAAGTGTCACATATAGTATTTGCAACGTTAAGCATGATAGCCTTAATCTACAATATATTTGCTACAAAATAAGAAAAAATTGCAAATATATATATTTTTTATAGCTTAGTCAATTTGCCAAAACAAAACAATAAATTAAAATATGCACCATTTTCTTTTAATAAGGAAAGCAATTTAATAAGCATTAAATAACTAGATTCTTAAGATGAAATTATTAAAAGATTTAAATAAATTTGTCTCCTCCATCATATAAGACTAGTAAAAACATGTTTTTTTGTAATAATTTTTGCGATTCAGGCAAAATCGCAACTGATATAACTGTTAATATACTACCTGCAATTTGCCTATACTTTAATGGAATAAATTTCAATGATGTACGAACATACAACTCTATAATTTTAGGCAATGATTCCACTGGTCTGCGACATTTTTGACGTCAAAGTTTTATTGGGTGAATTTTTATCATTTTTGTATTCTAAATTCAGAAAATATAAAAATTTTTCTTGATAAGGTCAAGTTTTCATTCTGTGTTAAAAAATGTAATTAATTCACAGGCCCACAAAAAATAAGTGGTGTGTGCTGGGCGTCGGACCCACCTAGTCGGGCGTATTTTTCTCGCTGAACCCGAATCTGAAGTCGAAACTGGAGGTCAAACTGCAAAAACCGAATTGCGGGGGCCAAGGGGGCAGTAGCATTTTTTATTTATTGAAAGAGAGTTATGTAGCACTCTATTTTAAGGGCAATTTAATACTATATTTAACGCCACTTTGTTTTTAAAAATCGGCCCAGCCGTTCCAGACTTACAAGCTAATACCATTTAAACCGCAATGAATAGTAGATATTTAATAAATAAACCAAATTTCAAATGGATATAAGTCTGGAACGGCTAGGCTAATTTTTAAAATCAAAGTGGCGTTAAATAGAAGATCCAAAAGCCTTTAAAATAAGGTGCTACATGACTCCCCTTTCAATAAAATAAATTGCTAGTGTCCCCTTGGCCCCCGCAATTCGGTTATTTGCAGTTTGACCTTTAGTTTTGACTTTAGATTCGTGTTCAGCGGAAAAAACGCCCAACTGGGTGGGTCCGACACCCAGCACACACCATTTTTTTTTTGTGGGCCTGAGTTATTTAATAGGAATAATCAAAGGAAATTTTTAAATTATTGGCAACGCTGCGCGGACATAGCACTAAATTTACTGTGATTGTGCTTTATTTAACTGTTTAAACTCCCTTGTTGCACGCAAGGCGGCCTCAGGGGCCTAATCACTTTTGAGCTATCCAATTAGTGAGTGTTATTTATCTGAGTGCGACCGTTACTGATCACATACATGTTTCGGGTATTGGACCAGGCGGGTGTCGTGAGTGTAACCCTTAGGATTTTTGCCACAATGTTTCAAAATTGGATGTAACACATTGTAGTAAACTTGTTTGACAAAAAGTGACGCTTTCGCCCAGTCCGACATCCGAAACATTTGACATTGATAGGCTGGGTTAAAGCGCCGCTTCCATATATGGCGGTATGAATATTCGTGGTAGACTCGTCAAAAGGAACCCCTCAAAAGGGTTTTAAAAGTGTTCTTATGATGAAGTCCATTTCATGACTGGCCCAGGATCTATTTAAAGCCAAAGTACACTAGGTACATTTTTTTTCACAAAATTCCTTGTTAGACCTACTATTAGGTAAAGCGACAGAACCTGTCTGGGTCATTTTTACATTTTTTTCTGTTCATTATAAAATTAGTATTAGCACTCAGATAAATAACAAACACTTACTAATTTAATAGCTCAAGAAAAACTGAGGCCCCTGAGGCCGCCTTGCGTGCACCGATGACATAATTTTTGTACAGTATTGTTATAACAGTATGGTAGAAATATAGTTTTAATTTTTAAGCTTGTCAAATTTAATTTGTACCAAATATTTTGGGTTGCATAGCTTTAGACGTACTAAAACTTTTTTAAAATTAACGGACCTAATATGGAAAAATGAGCCACATTAATTAAATCAGCACATGTTAATTACCCGAAAACGGTTAAAAACGTAGACCAGTGTTTTTGGTCAACTTAGTATCATTATATAACTAATAATTAATAGTTTAAAAAACTAAAAAACACGCTTTTATATGCAACCGAACTAAAAATTAGAAAATAATTTTTCATTAAAAAAAATATTGTCATTTCATAGTAAAAAGCGTGGGGTGCATTTTACTATTTTTTCATAACTTTTCCATCATAGATATTTGCAAATATAATAATTATAACATTTAATATATTTATCACCCCACGCTTTTTACTATGAAATGACAATATTTTTTAATGAAAAATTATTTTCTAATTTTTAGTTCGGTTGCATATAAAAGCGTGTTTTTTAGTTTTTTAAACTATTAATTATTTTTCATTTTTAGTTTCTGCTACTCTTGACAAAATGGCGAAAAAATTTTTTAATGAACAAGAGTGGCAAATTTTAAAATTTTTCCAACAGATTGCAACTCACTAAAAATTTCTTCTTCATTAAGTAGCAAAGTTTGAAATTTTGCCAACAGATGGCAATCCAGGCAATGTTTGGACCGTTGCCAATATATTGCAACCCACTAAAAAATTTCTTCTTCATTTAATAGCAAAGTTTGAAATGTTGCTAACAGATGGCAACCTAGGTGTTGTTTTTATAATATAATGGAATTTTTTTTCCTGGCGATCCAAAAAAGATAACGGGATACTGTTTGCAGATTATTGCATTGTCATGTTTCCTTAATACGTGTGCAAAGTTTCAAAGAAATCGAATAGCTGGAAGTTGGTTAAAATTAGGCTCAAAGATTCCGTTACATAGCCAGATAGTTACAACCCAAGTTAATAAAAGCGTGTTAACGGCATTTATTAACTGTTATTGTTCATAAAAATTGAACACCAATGGTGCAACTAACCCAATTGTGTAAAAGAACTTATTAATTTTTATTGTTCATAAAAATTGAACACCAATGGTGCAACTAACCAAATTGTGTAAAAACTAAAAAATTTCTTCTTCATTTAATAGCAAAGTTTGAAATGTTGCCAACAGATGGCAGCCTAGGTGTTGTTTTTATAATATAATGGAATTTTTTTCCTGGCGATCCAAAAAAGATAACGGGATACTGTTTGCAGATTATTGCATTGTCATGGGTCCTTAATACGTGTGCAAAGTTTCAAAGAAATCGAATAGCTGGAAGTTGGTTAAAATTAGGCTCAAAGATTCCGTTACATAGCCAGATTGATAGATAGTTACAACCCAAGTTAATAAAAGCGTGTTAAAAATAGGACTTGAGCTAAAAAAACAAAATTAGATATTTGTCCACGGATCGCTGCACTGTGCGCCGTTTATTTCAAATTTAAAAAAAAAAAAGTATTTTTGCTTATTACTCTATTAAAAATTGTTTTTTTTTCAAAAGTGGCGACTATAAACTAAATTATTTGTTTACAGATTTTGTTATGTGTTAAAAGTACAAAAATAAAAAAATGTGTGTGTTCTTTTTATATATTTTGTATATGTATGTTAGTTTTTAAATGTCTTAAAAATTATACTGAAGTATTAAAAAATAAAAATGATATCTGCAAAATACCTTCTTTTCCTTAGAACCTAAAAAGTCCTTTTATAGGACACCAATATCCGGTGTCACCTTTCAAAACAACATTTATATCTTAAGTAAATATTTCGAAACCTGTCAGTAATTACCATGATTACATTAACCTAATCTCGATTAAGTAATCTGTAATATAGCTAAGCACAATTAAAATACCTCTATATCTACTATACCTATACATCCAGCTTTGTCTTACTTACTTACCTGCCTATAGGATAATTGATGTAGGTACCTACATATATCTTACCATAATAAACTCCATATTATAATTAAATTTGATACAATCTTTCGCTAATCCTTATTAATAGATAATTGAACGTTAAAATAAGCGGAGCCCAACTACCTTGAATTAAATTTAACGCAAAATAAACAAAAGGTATTTTAATCTTGTTTAGTTAAGAAAGTAGGTTTTGTATTTTTCACAAAAAAAAAGAAAATAACCCGCTAAAATGTTTTATGTATAGATTGCATTTGGGCGTATTACGAAAATTCTATGGTTTTAACCGCGTTAGTAATTGATTTTAACTGACAAAATTTGGTGATCTCTTTAATATAAATCATATGAGGAGTCGGGGAACAGGAAATCAAATGGCCTTAAAAAAATCGACTTTTTTTTAAAATACATCAAAAATATTTTTAGGTGACAATAAAAATATCGTGTGTAAGTCCTTAATATTAATATATATTATAAGATGTACATGGAAAAATCTGTCAACAGACATTCTTAAAGAAAATTAAATTCCCTACAAAAAAGATCTCCTTGTAAATTGTCGTTAAACAAGCAGTTTCTACGTAATCGGGCTTTAAACATTAAACTATTTTTTTAATTTTGTTTCCTCAGTTTGAATTTTTGGAACTATAACAAATATAATTATTTAAATAAATTAATTGCCTATTTTTAACAAAAAATGAATGCTGAATGAGGTTTTTTGACGTTAAAATTACTTTTGGATTCAACTTTAACGTCGAGTAACATTAGAAGAAGTGAAGGAATTAAACAATGTTAGGAAACCTTTTTCTAGCGCATTAAATTTTCTTTAAAAATATGTATTGGATTTATTTAAATATTGATATTTGTAGTAATAACAAAAATTTGAACTTCAGAAACAAAATGGAAAATATCGTAAAGGATTAACTCCTTAACAGTAATATTAAGAGGTCCCTACAAAAAGCTTTATTTGTAAATTATCGTCAAATAAGCCGTTTCCTGTAATCGAGCATTAAACATTGAACTATTTTTTAAAATTTGTTTCTTAAATTTAAATTTTTGTCACTACTACAAATATAAATATTTAAATAAATCTAATGCACATTTAAAAAGAAAAATTAATGCGCTGCAAAAAGGTCTCCTAACATGTTTCAATAAATTTACTTCTTAAAAGGTTATTCGCCGTTGAAATTACTTTTGGATTCAACTTCAACGTCAAGTAATTTTTAGAGAAGTTGATGAATTGAACAATGTTAAAAGACTTTTTTCAAAGTGCATTAAATTTACTTTAAAAATATGTACTGGATTTATATAAATATTGATGTTTGTAGTAGAAACAATATTGCAAACTAAAGAAACAAAATTGAAAATTTTGTGAAGGTTTAAAATTAATATAAATAATAAGAGGCACACATGCAAGAATTTACCAACGCCTATGCTTAGAGAAAATTAAATTTCCCACAAAAAAGCTTTTCTCCTTAATTGTCGTCTTATAAGCTGTTTTCATGTAATCGGGCTTTGAACATTGAACTATTTTTTAAATTTAGTTTCCTAAGTGTGGATTTTTGTTACTACTACAAATACCAATATTTAAATAAATCCAATGCATATTAAAAATATATATATGCGCTACAAAAAGGTAAAACGAAAATTCAAACCCAAAATACAGAATTGAAAAATAGTTCGAAGTCCGATTTCATGGAAACGACTTATTTGACGGTAATTTACGAATATAGCTATTTTGTACGGAATTAATTTGAGAGCTTTGCATAAAAAAAGATTGTTGTAAAAAAACCGTTAGTCGCGAAGATATACCTCCTTATGATAATATTAAGGGTTTAAATCTTAACGACATATTTTTTTGTAACCTTAAATAACATTTTCGATATATTAAAAAAAATTGTCAATTTTTTTAGTCCAGTCTAGTAAACATTTGTATGATGTATCCTGTTTTTAATGGACTCTCCTCATATGTTTTTCAATTAGTCCTTCATAAGTCATTTACAAAAAAGTAGCTTGAAGTCATCAGTATGATATCGAAAAAAATATATTAATGAACTCTCTACAGAATACATTTTAACTTTGCTTCCAAAATAGATCAAATTTTATACCCTTTAATGTAATTAATCTTTACTTTATTGCACTTAAGCAAACATACCTATTAACTCAAAACAAACAAACCATAAAGAAGTCAGTTAACCCCACATAAAAATAAAACCAGCAGTCTTATTGGCGTAATTTCTTGTCGCACTAAAAATAATACAACCACTAAATTTTTTCCTTATAAATAGTGCCTGTACCCCTCGAAAAGTCATATTTATATCCGGAATGAAATAATATCATTCATTTTATAGTATTTATTATTACGGGTTGCCGTAGTCGTCGTAATAACTCGAATTAATCATTCCGGATTACTTTTATTTTGAAACAGTAGCCGCACTTCTTGATTTTCACTAGGGTCAGTTTTTATAAAGTTTAAGTTAAGTATAAGTTAACTGGGACTTGAACTAAAAATAACATTTTAAAAACTTTAGACGTTTAAAAGTTTGTAAAGCAAAGCAACACATCATATGTAGAGTTAACAGGTCTATTCAATCTTGCTTTTTTTTCAAGATTGGATATTAACCCCCAAAGAAAAAAATATTTTCTGAAAATATGCAATAAACAATAAATGCTAATAAATAAGTGTGACAGTGGATTAAATAGGAAGAAGACCAAATCTTTCTATTCTGCGCTAATGGTAAAAGTTTAGGTGTACATTAGTGCAATACATTAAATTATTCAAAATGCACAGTACAGGGTCCGTCACGACGAGTTGAGTCGACAAGTATATAGGAAACGCCTGGGGATATTTTTCTGAAAATTTATGTAGGAGGGTAACTGAAAGTGCTCTCTTCAACAAAAATATTTTCAACTCTCGACAACTTCCGGTTATACCGGAAGTAGACATCAACTTCGGTATTTTAAATGAAATGTCCTATTTTTTATTGAATTTTTGGAATCTACGTTAAATTTTAATACAACTTTGTATAAAACATCATACACCTAGATCTAGCCATTTTGCAGCAATTTCAGTTTTTAGAAATATTTGACAGATGCAACCTTAGACAAAAATAACAATTTCTTGAAATTCAAACAAGATAGGCTAAATATTTTCTGACTTTGGATAAATAAGATCCATATCTTACCACTAACATGAAAATTGTCAAAAAAATATACAAGGTGCCCAAAAATTAACACCGTATTCTGATATTTTGAAAACTCAAAAACTTAATTTTTTTAAATGTCAACCTTATTTATTTTTATCACCAATGGATTCTACGCTACAAAAGAAGGGCACTTTATAATTACAACCCTATATTTAAAATGAACGGTTTGCGTATAAAGTGGAAAAAACGAAATATTTCTATCTTTATTAGGACACTCAAAAATGTTTTTCGATACACAAACACGTCAAACTGCTAGTATTTTTATTTTCCTACGACCACTTGTGAAAATAGCAAATAGCACACTGATTTCATGCATAGAAAATGCGTTATATCACACTAGTGTTGCAAAGTACTTTACAGCACTAGTGTTGCAAAGTACTTTACAACACTGGTGTGATACATATAATGATGTCATTCTAAAAACTGCTATTGGTTTTGCAAGTGACATATTTATTGTAGTGACAGTAAAAAAACTTTTTATTTACCTTAAACGGTAGAACCCAAATTAGCGAAAATCATCTTATTTTATATTTATTAAAATTTACGAAAAAATAAAAACATAACCACAAAAACAACTTTCACTGACTGGCACAGTGTTGTGCATTTACAATTTTTATATTTATTATATTTTGTATTATAATGTATAGTTGGTTGCCTTAGCATGATTGTCATAAATTAATAAATCTAGTGACTCAGGCATTCGACTATTGGCGCGGTGATTAGCCGTGGTGGTACAGTTCTGTTAAGATGACTAAATTGTACTTTTGTGTATTTTTGAATAGTTTACTTTTATGAAATATAGTTCTGAAAAGTGCATTAATGGCTTTTTATTGTTAGCACAACAATAATACATATTTTTTCTTAAAAATATGAGGAAAAACTGTTATTTTTACTTAGTTTTACATGTGATGTTCAGTTTCATTAACTCGTTTTACCAATTTTACCCCACCCAGCACCCCTTTTCACTCCCCGATCCCGTAAGTTTATTTACTGATATTTTTAAAAAACGGAATATTTTGGATATGCACCACTTACGTTTTATTTAGAAGAGTGTCTAAAATATGTAAGAATCGATAATTTTTAAAAAACCCTTATAATAGCAGAAAACCGTATTAAACTATTAGCGTTATTACCTAACAAAACCATACAATTTTTATTAAGTGAGGGCCTTTTTAAATTCCAAAATGATAAAAGTTATATAATGCTTCTAGGTAGGTGATTTTCGATGTAAAAATATTGTCAAAACAGTATAATATAGCAGTGAGGAAAAGTATATATCACACTAGTGTTGCAAAGTAAATATCACCCTAGTGTTGCAAAGTTCTCAATTGTTTTTTATTTTTTCTGAACAGACAAACTTTAATTTATTTATTTTTTGGTGAATAATTTGTGGTCGTAGGAAAAATAGTGTACAGTACTCGTGTGAAAATGACTTTCTTACACTCGTGGGTTTGTCGCACTCGGCTAACGCCTCGTGCCACAATATTCCCACTCGTGTGAAATTAGTCATTTTCCACACTTGTAATGTAATATACTATTGTTGTCAGAATAGCTTTTGTTTTTTTGTTGATTCATTCAAGCCAAAGCCAACTGACATTTTTGAGTGTCCTAATAAAGATAGAAATATTTCGTTTTTTCCACTTTATACGCAAACCGTTCATTTTAAATATAGGGTTGTAATTATAAAGTGCCCTTCTTTGTAGCGTAGAACGTAGAATCCATTGGTGAAGAAAAAAATAGGGTTGATATTTAAAAAATGAAGTTTTTGAGTTTTCAAAATATCAGAATACGGTGTTAATTTTTGGCACCTTGTATATGTTTTTTTGATAATTTTCATGTGAGTGGTAAGATATGGATCTTATTTATCCAAAGTCAGAAAATATTTAGCCTATCTTGTTTGAATTTCAAGAAATTGTTATTTTTGTCTAAGGTTGCATCTGTCAAATATTTCTAAAAACTGAAATTGCTGCAAAATGGCTAGATCTAGGTGTATGATGTTTTATACAAAGTTGTATTAGAATTTAACGTAGATTCCAAAAATTCAATACAAAATAGGACATTCTATTTAAAATAACGAAGTTGATGTCTACTTCCGGTATAACCGGAAGTTGTCGAGAGTTGAAAATATTTTTGTTGAATAGAGCTCTTTCAGTTACCCTCCTAAATAAATTTTCAGAAAAATATTCCTAGGCGTTTCCTATATACTTGTCGACTCAACTCGTCGTGACGGACCCTGTACAATGCACTAATGGACAAACCTAAATTCTCACTATTCGCAAAGAAAAATATATATATATATATATATATATATTTTTCTTTGCAAATAGTGAGAATTATATATATATATATATATATATATATATATATATATATATATATATATATATATATATATATATATATATATATTGTAAATACACACAAAATTACAAATTTAAAAGCTATTTTTAATTCTAAAGATGTTTTCTTTCTAATAGTTTTTGATTTTTGCAAAAATACAGGATAGTTTTAGATTTTGGACTTTGCAAAACTTATTATTAATAAAAAGTTTCCAGCATGACGCGAATTTACATAGAGACACTGTGTATTTTTGTCGTGTTCATAATTATAATAGGTAAAAAGTTTATCTGACTTAAAAAATCCTACCCTAAAGCAGTGACTTGTCTTTTAGAAAAAAATCCGTATTTATTAGCTTATATTTAACATGTCTTTAGGTATATCCATATGCCGATGGTATTCGACCACCGGCATAGATGTATTTATCATAATTATTAAGTAAGATATTACCATAAGTATGATATATCTGTGGAAAATGACTTTATTAAATAATACAGTGTCTGTGCGCAAGCTGTTATTAGTTGTTATTGCTCTGTGTAATGCGTTTTAATTTGTAAGATAAAACGTGATGTTTCTTTAAATTTTACTTTATTTTTATAGAATAGCGTTTTTATTATGAACAAAAAGAGGGAAAGAAGAATTAAAAGCGTACCAAGAATTTTTAAAAGATTTTACATAAAAAACTATGACAAGGCGCCCACAGTAAGTATACCTACAAGATAATTCTTAATACCTATATGTGCATTAGACTAGGCCATAAAATTTGACCTTTTTGAGAAAATATATCAAAAATATTATTTAAAGTGTCAAAAACTACATACAGGGTGATTCAAAAATCGACCACGAAACTTAAAGGGGCGATTCTACTTAACAAAATAAAGGTAGAGCTTCATATAATTTTTTTTCAAAATGTCATTTGTTTTTCGAGTTACAAGCCGTCAAAGTTCAATGTTTATTTTGGTTTTTTCACCATATTGCATTTAGTATTTAACCAATCCAGTTGATATTTGAAACACAAATCGAGGTTCGTAGTTTCCAAAATTTTAAGACAAACATACTTTTTTAAAATACCGCCAGAGGGCACTTTACCTAACTTATTATTAATAAAAAGTTTCCAGCATGACGCGAATTTACATAGAGACACTGTGTATTTTTGTCGTGTTCATAATTATAATAGGTAAAAAAGTTTATCTGACTACGAAGGTTAAAATTTATTTACATTATAACTTTTATTTTGACAGATATCGCAAAGCTGGGGGCGCCATTTTATAGACAAATAAAAACTTAAATCTTGATTATAAATAATTTTTAAAGGATATTCAATATATTTCTATAACGTGATTTATTACAAAAAGTATTGGACTAACGTACAAACCTAAATTTTTACCATTATCGCAAACAAAAATTCGCAAATAAACAGGATTGTATATTTAAAAGTAATTTTAAATTCTAAACATCTTTTCTTACTAACAATTTTTGATATAAGTCACTGATCTCGATGGATTGTCAATGTTATTACTTGCGCGAAACAAAAGTTAAATTTTATGGGCGAAAAACGGGTGTGTGCGCAAACAAATCGAGGGTGAACAAGCCTGGTGCCAAACAGTCTATCCGCATTATCGGAAAAAATCTACGACGCCTTTTCTGGGTTTTTCGTTCGGAGTACGATAGGCCACAGAGTGCCGGTGTTGTTTTTCTCCTAGTGCGCATTGTCGTCCACCCTCGATTTGTTTACTGCACGAGGTCGTAAAAATCCGAAAAATGCTTTTGGCCACTGCGGATCTAAATATGGGTTATCTATGATATAAGTATATAAAAATTACCTTTTGGCCAAACCTCGTAGATGAGTTACACAGTTTGATTTCTGATGGTTGGTTTTTAGGTTTTGGACGATGCAGAACTTTTATAAAGAACAACTTTTTTCGTAAAATTAATATTAAAAAATGTTGTCCATATGACGCCAACCTTCGTAGACAGACTGTTTATATATTTAAATTTTAATAAAAGAAGCATCATTTAAGGTACAAATTATAATTGATAATACCTTATAACTGTTTTCAACGTATTTTGTTCTAATACCTAATTTTTTCTTTAAATAAATTTTCTATTGATGTATTTATTAAATATTTACAAAATATTATAAAAGGAGTATTTTTGTATCCAATCTGTTTGAAAAGTAAAACCCAATAAGTCATATGTTAAATGTAAAGTACTAAACTTGATTTTTATTAGGTTCTTATGCATTTTTTCGCGTCTATCTTTACTGCTTTTGGTATCGAATTTCTAGGGGTGACACGCTTTGTAGGTGGTCAAGAATTGGAGGAGATTTTCAACACCGATCGTAAATCTTTCTTATCCATAGGTATGTACCTAAATAATTTTTTTAAATAACTATTATTTTTAAACCCAACATACCAAGCATCAAATGATAAAATTCATTAAAATGTAAAAGTAACAAATCAACAATGATTAAAATAAATAATTATTTATAATCTGGTTCTTTAGTTCCTCTAAATGTTTAAAACTTACCATCTAGGTCTACACTCTCTATGCAGTAGCGTAGATAATTTTATCTTCTAGAAAAGGGTGCAGAGGGATAAGAAGTAATACAATATAATATCCCAGTATTAAGATGTTATTGCGAGAAGAAATTAAACATATTTTAATCCTAAAAATCTATATAAACATAGTATATTTAAAACGTAAAACCATAATTTTTAGACACTTTATTAGAGACTTTATTTTAGTAGCCTAGAGTAAAAAGCATATATGTATATATAATAATGTGGTATTTTTGTAAAGCTCTTTAGGAGATAATTTTAATGGTAACATAACATAATATGCAGAGTGTCCAATTTACAAAAAGTCAACCTCTTTATTTTTTTTAGTTTTTAATTTGTATTTGTTTGTTTTGTTTTTATGCTCAAATAATAATAGATAAAAAGTATAAAACTTTTAAATACGAGGTTTTTTCTATCCTTTTTGGCTATAGTTAAAAGTGGGTGACAAAATATCGCAACAGCTATTTTAAAGTTATATCGGCCAGTAATGCAATAACAAAACAAGAACTATTTGTCACCTAATTCGAAATGTTTACATGTCAGTATTTGCGCTTGACTGTCTCTTTTTACGCATTACCATATATGTTAGTATAATTGACTGGCTGATTCTGTAAAAATGTGCACACGATAAAAAGCCAAGTTTTCTGAAATAGATCATTTTCTGTTTTTTTTTGCAATTGGCTTTGTCAAGTGATCATGATTACTTCGAAGTAGTAGAAGTGGTGGAAATGATTAATTTGAACAAAATATAGCTAATGTGTTAGATTTACACTTAAACGCAACCACTGGTGAAACTAACTTTTTATATTAAATCTTTGCCAAGTTTTGGGTAGCAACATAACACTTAGATAAATTAAGAACTACTTTGCTTGTTACCACGTGGCCCTTGCTGGTGAGTACCACCTTGTTGTGTACGTACCGTATGGTCGATTTAGATTTATTATATTGTAGACGTAATTTAATATAAAAGACAAATATTTAATTACTAATAAGAAAATTGCCACACAAAATTTTTAGGACCTCTTTGATTATACTTGTACCAAGTTAAATAGGATTTAAAAATACAGGGTGTTACAGGTTGTTCTTAATAAAATAAAAGGGCAGATTCTATATTACAAAATATAAAAAAAAACATATAAAATCCTGGATTCGCAAATTTTTTGTTTTCAAAATACTTTTTAAAAAACTAGAAAATTTTGAAAACATTTCTTTTAGTAAATATTGGTAAATTAAATATAATCCTTATTTAAAAAAGTATATATTGGTGTTGTCACATAACTGTTAATAAAAAAATTATAAAACCTAATTTTTAAAAGAAAAAGTTCCTACAATGCTTTATTAATGGTGTAGAAATATCCAATTAAGTGGATTTTCTTTATTCTTCTAAACTAAATAAAATGCGAAAAAAAATAGATGATATTAAAGCTGTATTTTTAATGCCTAATCAAAATAAAGCAGCTATTTTACACACATTTATACTGTCAGTTGCGACCGCTCTGTTTTTTGTTAGAAATAATCCTTTAGTTGCCGCTTATAATAATTTAATAAAGTTAGTGATAAATTACCGCCTTAATGCCATAAATACCAGAGCTTAACTAAAACAAAGTTGGGTAAAGTATGTTTTAAGGATTATTAAAAAACCAATTTTTATTTATAAGTTTAACACCCTGTATCTTCAGAACGATTAATTAGCGTACCTATGTTTATATTTGTATTAACCTTTTTTTCATATTTTTAGTACTAGAATCTGCCCTTAAATTTTCTTAACATTTTGTGACACCCTGTATAATACATTTAAAACTATAGGTACTTTAGGTTTTTTATTTAAAATCGTGATTTAAATTGTTTGGTTTGGATTGCAATACTTAGTGTAAAATATAGAATTGCAACCCTGTATTGCACGTAACGATCTTTTCTCTCTCTCTCTCCCTCTAATGTATACAGGGTGTCCAAACTCTTTTATACACGAAAACACTTTGACCCTGTACAGGATTGGAAGCACTTTTTTAATGATAGTACTAGTTATTATACGAGGTGTCTCAAAAACGGAGTTTTTATTGTCAAGTTGGTAATTTTTTAAATAAAACACCCTTTATATGTTAACAAATTTTGACTTTGTATTACATTCTACATCAAAAATGTATAACACTCAGTATGTCAGTTATTGCTGGTTTCTTGAGATATCAACAGTATACTGTTTTACTGATTAACAATTAAAAGTGAAAAAGAAAGTAATATTTTTGCTTTAATATAACAATTTTTAAATGATTTTGTCACTGTCAGAGCAAAAAATATATATTACCTCGTAATTAATTACCTTTTATTGTAAGAACTACTAATAAGTAACTTAGCTATTTAGTTTGTTTTAGATACATATTGACTTACTTACCCTAAGAAACCAGTCATACTTGACGTGCTGCGGTGTTTTATTCAGTGCAAGTAACTAAATATGTGTCTAAATTAAACTAATTTGCGGACATACCTATAAGTGTTTTTCACAATAAAAGGTAATTAATTACCTGGTAATATATATTTTATCACTCAGTAACAGTGACAGAATTATTTAAAATTAATTAAAACCAAAATATAGTTGGCTTTTCTTCACTTTTAAATGGTATATCAACATACTGCTGATATCTCAAAAACCAGCAATAATTAACGTATAGTGTGTTTTACATTTTAAATGCAAAATTTAATACAGAATTAAATTTTGTTAAAATATACTAGGTGTTCTATTTAAAAGAATCTAGTTGACTATAAAAACTATGTTTTTGAGACACCTGTATAATAATTAGTACTGTCAATAGAAAAGTGTATCTAAATAAACATTTTTTATAATCAGTTTATTTTATTATCTTGTACAGGGACAAAGTAATTTCGTGTATACATATAGTCGGACACTCTGTATATTTTTTAAATGTATCATTATAGGAGCAAGTTAAGACTAAAATACGAGCGCTTAGGCATTTGTAGCTTTTTTAATAGGTATTTGCATGGCTTCTGCTCGGAGAAATTTTTCAGTATAATTCCTCCCCTTGCGGTCCCCAACAGAGAAACTTCCGATGCCACAACATGCGTCGTTGTACGGTCCAACAGGCTCTGATCTTTTCTCTTAGGCTCAGGTCTTTTCTTCCTCCCCAAATTTTCGGGTATTTAAGTCCTGTGTCAACAAACTCCCTCTTTCCCCGCACACGGTACGTTATTATCAAGTTAAAAATACAAATATATTGGCTTTTTCTTTTCCGTTAAAAAAATTATAGAGACGAAAGCGAATTGAGAGCGTATTAAGGACAGACCTTCATTGTGAATTAAGCCTTAGATAATCTTTACTTCTAATATTACTTAAATTTAGCGGTGAGATTTTAACGGAAATCGCAAAGAAAAAGTAAATAAGCAAGTTTTGACTAAGTGTTTGCTCTAAGAAAAGTTATGAAAACATTGATTAAAGTTTGGTTCCTAATTAGTTGGTTTAAGCTTACTTTATACATCACGCAAAGTTAATTCGTCGCTGTTAAAATAAATCTAAAGTAATGTTTTTATTATTCTTCTTATTATACAGGACGTTATCTAAAATTTAAGGACTTATTCGTAAGCTAATTTCATTGAAAAAAAACAATGTAAACATCAGTCCGCAAATTTTTTGTTCTAAAAATACTGGAAGTTTTCTTAAAAATAAAAAAATATTGAAAAAATGTATTTTAGTAAAATTTTATAGGCTAGATAGAAACTTTATTGAATAAGGTATTTATTGTTGTTACCTAATTGCTTATAAAAAAATTTAACTTCTATATTTTCTAAGAAAAAATCCTCTATTATTTCTTGTATGGTCCATTAATATGTAGTTTAGCGGATTTTTTCTCAGACAACGAGCAAGCTACGTAAAAATATTAAGACACCAAAGAGGTGTTTTTATTTGCCCTATTTAAAAGAAATTTAATCAGAGGCGTAGAATATTTATCTCACAAATACTGGTTTCTGTCCTACTCGAGGCGCCACTGAACATACATTTAATTAAAATCGGACGAAATAATCCCCTTAGTGACTACACTAATAACTAAACAACATAAAATCTAGCGAAAAAATTAAAAACCGAAGTTTTAAAGTTTACTACCCTATATCTTGAACACAATGCGTTTTTGGACCTATAGGTATGTATGTTATTATTGTTTATATATATTTTTTCTTGATAAAATTTGCTTAAAAAAACCCTTTGATTTTTTAGCGTAATTAAAAATACCCTGTATGCAGGGTGTTTCCTGACTATGACACAATTTAAAGAGGAAAATTTATTTTATTTTTACGAGAAAAGTTCCCATAAAGGTAAATGTTCGAACTTCTGAATTCGAATGTTTCTGAGATACGAGTTAAATTTAAAAAAAGGCGACATTTTTTAAATGTCTTAAAAACCCTTTACCCCATTTGAATGAAATTCGGTACACCTATTTAATGTAATAGGACGCTGGTGAAGCTCTCCCTAAACTAAGATTATTTGATCCAGTGGCATCTGAATGGGCACCACAGCCAATTTTATTTTAAAAAAAGTTTATAGCTTTATGTTTTTATTCTTAAAATCAATGCTAAATGCGAAAAAAATACAAGAGACCAAAGTACCTTTTTTCAAATAATATTGGCTGTGGTACTCGCTGAGACGCGACTGAACCAAATAATATTATTCTAGGTAGAGCTTCACAGGAGCCTTATTACATTAAATAGGTAATCTACTACTACTCTAAAAAAGGTTTCTAGCAAAGTTGAAAAAAATCTATTTAAAAAATAAAAAACTTTAACGCCCTGTAGGTCAAAAATAAAGCAAGCCCGGGCATATGTTTAAAGGTAGTTTTCTCATAAAACAAAAAACATAATAAATTACCCCCTTAAGTTTCGTACGGTAGTTAGAAAATACCCTGTATATTTAAAAAAAAGTATTACTTTTCCCAATGCGTCTTAATAAAATAGTTAATGAATTATTTACTACCTTTGTTGTTTACATATTAAAATTCCCACTCAATACACTAAAAGCATAACTTTTAAGTACTCGACCAAACTATAAGTTAAAAAGGGTTATTTAATTTATACTAACTCTTACAATCGGTAAGAGCTATCTAACCATAATCGCAACATTTAATGTTATTTTACAAGACATTTACTTTTACTCCACTTTGTTTCCTGGCTCTAAATTTTTATTTTCTTGTAGAAGCTTTTATGAGGCTATCAACGCATCCCCGATCTTTATTATTTGTTTAGGCGGCAAAAATATCGTTAATTTTATTTTATTGAGTTTTATGGAAGCCGCAGACGGGATACATAAAAATAAGCTATTTCTGGAAAATGAAGTTTAAAAGGTGAAAAATTGATAAGGCAAATTGTATTTTTAGTATATTGAGGACCTGTGACCTATATAATAAGAACCTCAACTATTAAAGATCTATTTAATAGTAAAAATCCACAAGCGCCTAAATGCGTCATTTAAATAGTGTGCGAGCAACAAAAAGGGGAATAATTGTAAGTGAGACACAACTGATAACGCAGTGGCTTGTTTACTATTGGCGTTTAGTCTAGTTTTTAAAAGGGTCGTCTACCGTTATCATCGTATGCATTTGCTAACCGTCTACATAGATTGTTGCGTTGCTGGAATTTTTAAAATATAGACTTATTCAGTCCGTTTACAAAAAAAACAAGTTCAAACTTAAAGGCACTTGCTAACATCTAATTTAAAATTAGACGATTAAATTAAAAATAAAATGGCAAGAGCAAAACTAAACAACTATCCTCAACTTTAAATATTTAATGCTTGAAAACCGAATTTAAGAAATTCTTTCTCAGTTTTTACTTTTTTTTAGGTAAAAAAACTACGTGCTTTTACAAAGTTTTTTCGCTATGAAAGGCAATTAATAAAACTTAAAACAAACTTAGTCTTGGCAATCGAAAGGGACGAATTAACTTTACGTAATGGTAAACAAAGTAAGTTAAGACCAACTAATTAAAAACCAAACTTTAATCAACGTTTCGAAACTTTTATTAGCAGAAACATTTTGTCAAAACTTGCTTATTTACGCTTTAGTTTCCTGGAACACCCGCGAATATTTTCCTTCTAATTAGAAACTATAAATTTAAATAAAACTTAGAAATTAAATAGAGATTTATTACGTAGGTTAAAATAACTCGGAACATTTCAAAATATCGAACTACATTTACTTACAACCATGTACGTAATGATAATTATTATTACTTTTAAAGGTTTAAAACTATTACTTTTGCCAGTGCATGCTTCCAACATAGGTAGAAGCTATGGTAGACTATAAAGTTTAACTCATAGTGGCTTTGGCAGGTACCAGGTACTAAATGTTAATGAATTGAAACTTAGCTTTCGTCATTTTGTAAGCTGAATTTTATATATGTTACTTGAGTACCTATTAGAAGATATTTCCTCAATTCACAGGCCGTTTTGATAGTTTCAACCCCTTGGCAGACACACATTTTGGGATGGCCACATGGTCCGAGGCTAAGGCCAATATTTCTGTTATTCAACAAAATATGACATGCCTATTTGAAAACCATACAACCCTTATTTGGGACTTTTTGTCATATCTTGTCTCTCCGGTGGCGCAGTGAACAGAGCTTTGATCGGGAATCGAACCGGCCAGAAGTCGCGGGTTCGATTCCCAGCAGGGAAGACATATTTAGGTAGTAGTTATTTAAAAATAACATCCGTGGTGGCACTACCTCTAAGGTGCTATAAAATGTAGAAACTGCATGTTTAGGTGCTTGGACAACGTTGACGAAACAGGGGGAATAAGGGGTTAAACATCTAATAACCCGACAACATCGGTACTCGGCATAGACTTTCTTTGACTGTAAAAAAAAGAAAAAAAATGGAATTTTAGACTTCCTTGGACCATTAAGTCACCCCCAAATGTTTGTCTGCCAAGGGGTTGGAACTGTCAAAACTGTCTGGTGACTCAAGAAATATCTCCTAATTGGTACTCAAGTATAATATATAAAATTCAGCTGTTTCAAAATGACGAAAGTTAGGTTTCAATAAATTAACCTTTAATACCTTGTACCTGCCAAAGCCACAATGAGTCACACTTCATAATCTACCATTGTTTTTACCTATGTTGGGAGCAGGCACTGACAAACTTTCAGTTTTTACAAAATAACGAAGGTGCCGCTCACGGGCTCTCGCCCTATAGCGGTGCTCAAGAGGGGGATTTCGGGATTTACTACAGCGTGGAAAATTAACATATCGGAGGATACCGTGTACCCGGTTAAGTACCTCCACCAAATACGAGCCCCGTATACAAATATATCTATCAGAAATTTTCGAGAGCGTCAGATTAAGATAGGGTAAGTTAATTACAAGCTAAACAGTGTATATTCCAATGATCTGACCATGTGAGAGTGACGTAAAGGAAGCGGAGGGCTACTAAGTTAAAACAAAAACTTTATTTTTTATTTTAAAGAAAATTCAAGGATAACAAAAATATATAATCCGATACCATCCGAACAATTTTCACAAGCCAAAATATTTGACATATTTAAAAATCTATAGGCGTTTTTCCCACGGATGAAAAGATATATATTATATAACATTTTTTTGTTCTTATTATCTAAGCCTTGCAACCCAATAGGTCTCTATGACGTTCGAGTAAATCACCATTTAGTTTCGTGGGCTCCCCTACTGGTATACTCTGCACCAGGACTGTTTCGTCATACCTTGTTGTTTGCTCTTTATACCGTCTAAACTGAGACTGAAAATAAATTACGCCACTGACGTAAGTCAAGATAAAGCGTTCGAAATCAGTAAATGTCAATAATTGTCAATGACAGTTTAGACATCTCTAATATTTTCTTTACTTTATGAAAAAGTTGAGTGAATACAAAAATTATTGGTGTTAAGTGCCAATATTTTTAACTAACCGACTGAACAGACCTATTCTAATATTATACTATTACTGTAAAGTGCTAGAATTGTAAATATAAGGCGGTATTACTTAAAATGCCTCAACGATAAGCAGAAGGCGAACAAGTCCTTATTTTGAATTTAAGTATTTTTAAATAAAGCAAGAACTAGGTAAACCTCCATTACCCGTAAGTGTGGTATTTACTGTAAGTTACAAATATTTTAATACCATGCGCTTAAAGTTTTATAAATTTAATAAAGCGGTTTAATAAATATTTTAACGTCTAAATTAAAACGTCAACATTTTTGATTTGGTTAAGTATATGTCATAATATACGACCTGTCATAATCTTGATATGACGTCACATGATGTGACGAAACATTCAAAGCCTTTGAAAAAGAGTATATATCCTAAGAACTTAAATTCCCCCTTTTAAAATCCTAACCATTTAGTATTTGCGATTCAGATTAAGGAGCAGTGTTACAATTTGGTCAGTCAGATGATAAAAATGGGTATCTAGATCCACCTTGGCAACACCAGACAAAGACTATTTACAGAGTTTCGCGAAGTTTGGGTTTGTGACGCGGCAAGAAACAGGTAGAAACAACAGACAACAGACAATGCTTTACATTTCAAAAAACAATTGGGCATCATCATGGCATTATCGTCTAACAACCTAAATAAGAAAGAGGTTTTAAGAAAAGCCCCGAAAAAGGCTTTCTTTCGGTCCGTTTGTTTTTATTAACAATTTTCGTTAATTATTGCTGTTACTCTTGGTGTTGTTAAGTTGTATTTTAATTTTATGTTATGTTTTTGGCCCTGTTAAACGTATATCGGGTTCAAATGACAACTCAAGCATCTATAATTTGGCCACTATAAATTGAAAATAAATTCCTAGTAAGTTACTCAGGTTACTGTAGTTTTAAACCAATAAAAAACATTTTTTGTTGTGATAACTACGGTTACTGACTTTTTAAACCAATGAAATACATTTTTTGTTCAGGTGTTTTTCTCAATTTATAGTGAACAGAGTATAGAAATATGACTAGGAGAAAGGTGCGAAATAAAAATCATATTATTTGAGGAGGGATATTGAAAAACGGAATAGGTGGGACATTTAGAACAAGGACATTTAGAACAAGGATAAAATGTTGCTTATTTACATATAAGTTGCAAACAAACTGTACATTTTTATTTATTGTAAAACTTGTAACGGAAACCATGATGACAACCGCTAAAACACAAGTTGTATACTAGCTATTGTTTAATTTTTACTGCATTCATCCAATAAATCGTAAAAATATTTAAAAAATACCAAACTAACTTCAACAACGAGCAAGCAAATTGTGACTTAGAAATTTCATAGTGCCCCAAAATGGTTCAAAAATTTTTTGATAAGGGCACTGAAGCGCAATTACAACGTTGTCAAGCCGCTTAATTTAAAGTGCCGATATAGTAATAAAATTTGACAATGACAACTGGGCAACCAAATATATTGCCTTTTATATTATGACTCCCTTGGTTATAATCAAGTTGTTTATCTATACTAATATATAAAGAGGTAAAGTTTGTAACTTTGTTTGTGGGTTTGTTCATTTGTAGCCGCTAATCTTCGGAAGTACGGAACCTATCATAAAAATTCTTTCACAGTCAGAAAGCTACACTATTCAGGAGTGTTATAGGCTACATTTTACTATGATTAAACAAAAAGTTCAGATATTAACGCCCAACGAAGTGAGCACGGGTCGGCTAGTCTTTTATATGTCTTTTGTGCTCTAAAACCGTTCTTGAACTGTCAAGCGCTCCAAAACTGTTAAAAATACAAAAGGTAATTAAAAGGAACACTTTGGTGTCGTTGTGGGCGATTCTAGACCCTTAAAAATACACCACTATTGCTGTAATGCTGCGATTTAAAATCTGCATTAGGATTGACAGGAAATACTCTTAGCTAGAAACCGTTTGAAATTTATAGTTCTATAAATAACATAAAATAAAGTGGTTATTATTATTGGCAAATATATACAATTTTAAATGCAGATTTTAAAAAGCAGTATGACAGCAACATTCTTTTTATAATTGACTTACCTTATTACTGTAAACAAGCAGCTGCGGGTTCACTCTTTTACCAAGAGAAATTACTAAACATCGGGCAGATCTTAAGAAGATTTTGTCACTGGGAAAATTTATATTGTGTTTATATACAACATCTCGGTTTGGTTTCGCATTGCCGAGAAGTATGGAGAATAAATCACTTGTTTTAATTATATCGTTAAGGCGAAGTTTGCCGTATATTTGAGACAACTTGGAAGAGTTTTCTAATGTTACACGTATACTTGTCAAAAAATGCCAGTGTTAGTGTTAGATTTCTTGGGAAAATTATAATATAACTTTTAAAAGTTAAAAAAATATATATCTATAGAAACTACGGTGGATTCGAGGAAACGTTAATACCTATTAATTAACATAAAAGTACTTAAATACAGAATATGCATTTAGTGCTACTACTTATAAGGTTTGTTCCAGCAGGCTGTCAGAAATGTTTGCAACCGTTCGGATTCTGCACACGTCAAATTCGTCGTTCCAGCAGTGCCATGTTTGTAACATTTTACAATTGTTTGTTGTTCCAGCAGTAGTTTTAAGATGTTGGAAACTGTTTAAAAGGTTTGCAAACTTTCTTTAAACATTACTGACAATTTTTAACATAACCTTACTTGTATTGACGTATAAGCAGTATGCACGCCTTGTTTTTTTTCGTTCCAGCAGAAAACTGTTGCCGACATTTCTGACAAATGTTTGTAACAATTTCTGCGTTTAACGATTGTTGCTAACATGTTTCCAACATTCTCCTGGAACAAACCTATTAGCCACATCAAAATTTTTTATTTTTGGTAATATACAGACTGTTTACAGATAGGGTTTACAAGAGAAGAAATAAAAAAAATATTATTTTCTGAGAAGCAATTATCCTTAATACAAAATTTTGCCTGTAAAAATATGATTCATGAATTTTAAATGTTGATTTTGTATACAGAATACGCAAAAGCTTGAAAACACGAGTTTTCTATAAAAGTATACTACCTTTATTTTTAATTTTAGAGAAAAATATTATTTTAGAAAATTTATTTAAAAGGGCATTTAAAATAACTTTATTAATTTTGGTTTATTTTATTTATGTCACAGGGGGATTAAAAGTTTCATAAAACTAATTTTGAAGCTACTAAAAATTATTATTTTAAATAATTATAAAATGACCTTAAAAACTATCATATTTTGCTTTCCAAACACCTGCTTTCTCCAAATTCCTACACAACACAATTTTTTTAGCTGTAAACGACTAATCAATCGTCCTCGCCAAATTATGGGGTTTAATAAATAAAATTTGTTTTATTATTTTTATCGATTTTAAACTTTATACTTAATTAATTTACTAAATGATATTTTGCTTAAAGTGGAAATATTGGTAGTTAACTCTTGGAGAAAAATATATTTTTTGTAATTTTTTGCAAACCCTTTATATAAAATCAACATTTTCTCTTCGTGAAACATTTTTTTTTTTACAAACAAAAATTTTTATGAATTTGTTTTTTTTTAAATTAAATTGCTGGTCCATTCTTTCTCTTGTAAGAATCCATCTGTAGATAGTCTGTATATTTCTAATCAGTTCAGAATATGGGAAAATACTTAAGAATTCATGTATCATTGATATGATTTTTAGAGGAAACATTTCCAAATTTTATATTTTTATCTTATTTAGTATCACAAATCGTCTTGTTTTTAAGATAGTTCCAATTAATTGTATGTATAAGTGCGAATTTAACGTTGAGTATATTTTTATCAAATAATACATTCTCAGTTGGCTTTGATGGCTTTAAAAGACAGACGCAGAAACAATAAAATAGATTTTTAAGCATATAAAAATATTTAATTAAAAACAATTTTAATGCTAAAAATATACAATATCTGGGTTTCCATTTAAAGAAATTGATTTTTGGCAGTTTCCTTAATTTTGCTGTAAATCTTATTTTTTAACACTTTGTATTATTATTTTTTAAACATTAAAAAAATTAGTTAGGATAAATCCTGATATGGGAAATTTATTACAAAGTAAATAATAAAGGATTCCGTATAGAAAAAAAAATTTTTGGGTCCGCGCATTTTATTTTTTTAGTTGTTAAGGAAACGTAGCTTCTCTTTCTGTTTGGTTGTCTTGATTAACCGTCTTCATGAGCCGTTGTATTTTGTGAAAGTCCTTTTTTTAGTTGGCAAACTTTTGCCATTCACATATGCATCATGGCCACCTCCACAAATTTTAGACCCCCTTGACCACCCCAAATCCAAAAAGCTGGAGTCGCCACTGGACAAGAGAGACAATCATATTTTAACTCGGTAACATCATATTGCCTTTAAATTTTAAATCATCCAATGCATCTTTCAGTGGTTCAAAAAATAAAAATCTCAAGGTGATAAATCCAGACCGTAAACTGAAACGCGGATTTAACAATAAGGTATCAAAAGTAGGTTCTTCTTTTTAAAAATTGGTTAAAAGGATAAACGCGCTGCCCCCAACAAAAGTGTCAATTCATTACTTTTTGCCGCCCCAGCCTTTACTACTGGTTGTGGAGAGTTGGTCTGATATCACTCTAGAATTTTTGATGAAAATAATATGTAACTGCTTGTTTTCACACTCAACAAACTGGATAGCCCTCTGGAGCATTTTTTATTGCTACATTTTTAAAGTGGCTAAATAATACTAATATCTTGTATACCTTTAGCTTTACCTGAACAATTGAATTTTCTTTGTAAATAAAGTTAAATACTATTAGAAAGTGCGAAAACTGAAAGATGTTAAGCGCAATATAATAAATTTTATATTATCTATGATATTTTGTACTTGCCCTTTGCATTCTTTAAAAAATTTTTACTTATAATTATATAATATTTTAATAAGTAACAAGAAATTTTTTCGGATATTTAAAAAACACAGAAAGAGGATGATTCATATGAAACATTGAAAGCCATTGTAAACCATCCTACAAATTTTAAAAAATGCTTTAAAACCTTTTTTTATATCATAAAACTAACCAGAACCGCGCTCGTTGCCGCACCGGTGGGATTGGCAGCGTCGATCACCGGAGTTAAGCAACGCGGAGCGCGGTCATAACTTGGATGGGTGACCGCCGGCTGTACACAGTGCTCTGCTCGGGGGTCAGGGGATGGACCATGCAGCGACTATCCAAGTTATGGAATGAATGGCGTGTGAAGAAGAAGAAGTAGGGTCAACGCACAATAAGCCTCTAGGGCTGCAGCGCACCACTTAAGGGGGCGGTGGGCGGACCTAGGTGGAAGACCCGAAAGGGCGAAAAAAACCGAATTAAGTCAGCTACTACTATCTTATAAAAATTATTAGTTTAGACAGGCCCTAAATGTTTCTATTAAAAATTACGCGTTAATGTATGGTCACACATAACCGCAACGAGCCCACAGCCGTGCATCTCTCTAGTGAAATGTAGGAGGATGGGGTACAAAAAGTTTTGTATTTAATAAAATTGCAGTAATATGAGGCTGTTAGACTACGTTTTAAATTACACCTGATCGTAAAGTAACCCTTTAAAATTAGGGTAACATAGTTTTAAGCTTTGATCACACATAGCTGCACTGAGTCCCGTACCGTAGCGCGGTTGTGTCTCGGTTTTGAAATGTATCATTGTAATCACATGCCGTGGGCTTATAATATCACCGCATATTATTTAACAAAATAACAAAGAATTCATAAGTTTAACTCACATATTATTCACAAAATGTAACAATAAAATTAATTTTACATTTTTTACTACCTATTAAATAACTTTTTTGTATTGTTTCTTTACAACAACTAACCTTTTAAACCACTTAACTGTTTATTTTTATACGTAATGAACTGAAATAAAAGGTCAGGCTCGGTAAACTCAAAGCTGGGTTCGAGCATTATCTGATCCAAGTAAGATTTCATTGGCTGGCCATGTTTTAGACCATACGACGCGACATACCATCGCAGTCGGAATTAAAAATTTAAACAAAACACACCGAGACACGGTCGTGTTACGGTACGGGTCTTGTGCGGCAGCGGTACGGTTATGTGTGGCCAGACCTTTACTTATACTACACTCAAAGTTTGGATAAAAAGTAACATAGGTAAATGGAAAAATCTGTGTTATTTAAACAAAGAGATATACATACATAAAACAATACACTCAGCTTGACAAAAATGCTTTTTCCGAATTAATTTGTCCTACATTTCTCTATTATTGTAAATCCGGGCTCGGTGCGGTCTTGGTGCGGTTATGTATGGCCAAACCTTTCAAGTTCTTTTTTTTATTTATGGGATGGTCCCGTCTGGTTCTCACCGCTTTGAGTAAACTTTTTTTATATAGGCCTCTTCGTCGGAGGCCGGGCTCCTCAAAGAGCTCCAATGGAATCAAGTCTTTTAGGTAGAATTATATTGAAGCACCAGGTATATTTTAATTTTATAACCTAACTATTAAAGAAAGTGTTGAAATTACCTACAGCGGCAGACATGGACTAGCCAAAACAATCATAACCCCTTTTTTACGCCCTGTATTTAGGGCCAGCTTATCCATAAAGCAGAATAGACACCTCCCTAGGGGCCCCGCGCTACCAGAAAAAGTAAAAAATAGGAAATTTTTTGTTAAGTCTAAATTAAATTTAAGTGTTTGTGTCCTTAATGAAAATAGTAAACAGATATACAAACAACGCCAAAAGTCTTGGACCCTCTAGCATTTTTATACTTCTAAATTATTAAGAAAAATTTAAAAGGACTTATTCAAAGTGTTGTCCATGTTGATTTTAATTTAGTTAAAAAGAATATTTTAAGTTCATGTATGTGGCTAAAACAAAAGAACTACCAAAAAATAAAAAAACAGTGTTCCTGCGATATGCGGTCCCATTCTTCTACGGCGGCTACCGCAAGTTCCTCCTCGGTTCTAGGTGGTGAATTGCGATTGTGGATAGCTCTGGAAACAATACCCCACAGATTCTTAATTGGTCTGGGGAATTAGCTGGCCACTCTAATCTGTTGATTTCTTCCGCATTAAGAAGCTCCTGAACTCTTCTGCCTCGATGTGATCTGGCGTTATCATCCATGAAAATTAAATTCTCTTCAGTTTCATGGCGGAGGGGAATGACAAAACAGGCACAAAAAAAAAATAAGTCTTGTATCTGAAACCAGACCTACCTACAGGTAAGTTTTTGATGTCCTTAAACCGAATCTGAAGTCAGAATTTACCCATCACCCTTAGATTTTGCCCCAGCTACACTCTAACCCACCCCAGAGGGTGCATATTTCACTTTGTGCAAAAGTTAAAAATAAAAGTATCCAACTTACTTTTTTAAGTCCTAAAACCGAATCTGAAGTCAGAATTTACCCATCACCCTTAGATTTTTCCCCAGCTACCCTTTAACCCGCCCCAGAGGGCGAATATTTCACTTTGTGCAAAAGTAAAAAACAAAAGTATCAAAGTTACGTTTTTTGATGTTTTAAAACCGAATCTGAAGTTAGAATTTACCCATCACCCTTAGATTTTGTCTCAGCTATCCGAGCTACCCTCTAACCCACCCCAGAGGACGCATATTTCACTTTGTGCAAACGTTAAAAACAAAAGTATACAAATTACGTTTTTTATGTTCTAAAAACGAATCTGAAGCTAGGATTTACTCATCTCCTTTAGATTTTGCCCCGACTACCCCAACTACCCTCTATGCCGTGCCGCCTCAGAGGGCAAGTATTTTACTTTGCACAAAGGTGAAGATAAAAGTATACAAGTTTCGTTTTTTGATATCCTAAAAACGAATCGGAAGTCAGAATTTACCCATCATCCTTAGATTTGGCCCCAGCTACCCAAGCTACCCTATAACCTGCTCCAGAAGGCAAATTTTTTACTTTGTACTGATGTTAAAAATAAAAGTATACGATTTTTAAAATACTAGAAATAAATCTAATGTCAGAATTCACCGCAATGCTCCGTACTCAATCAGACTAGTAGCTATTCTTCAAATAATAGTGTAAGCTTTAGAGTAGATTAGCACAAAGTAAAATCTTCGCCCTCTGAGATGGTTTAGAGGGTAGCTGGGGTAGCTGGAACAAAACCTAAGAGTGATGGGTAAATTCTGACTTTAAATTCGTTTTTAGGACATCGAAAAACGTAACTTGGATACTTTTGTTTTTAACTTTTGCACAAAGTGAAATATTCGCCCTCTGGGGCAAGTTAGAGGGTAGCTGGGGCAAAATCTAAGGGTGATGGGTAAGTCTGACTTTAGATTCGGTTTTAGAACATCAAAAACGTAACTTTGATACTTTTGTTTTTTACTTTTGCACAAAGTGAAATATTCGCCCTCTGGGGCGGGTAGCTGGGGTAGCTGGGGAAAAATCTAAGGGTGATGGGTAAATTCTGACTTCAGATTCGGTTTTAGAACTTAAAAAACGTAAGTTTGATACTTTTATTTTTAACTTTTGCACAATGTGAAATATGCACCCTCTGGGGTGGGTTAGAGTGTAGCTGGGGTAGCTGGGGCAAAATCTAAGTGTGATGGGTAAATTCTGACTTCAGATTCGGTTTTAGGACATAAAAAACGTAACTTGGATACTTTTATTTTTAACTTTTGCACAAAGTGAAATATGCACCCTCTAGGTGGGTTAGAGGGTAGCTGGGGTAGCTGGGGCAAAATCTTAGGGTAATAAGTAAATTTTGACTTCAGATTCGGTTTTAGGACATCAAAAAACGTAACTTGGATACTTTTATTTTTAACTTTTGCACAAAGTGAAATATGCACCCTCTGGGGTGGGTTAGAGGGTAGCTGGGGCAAAATCTTAGGGTGATAAGTAAATTCTGACTTCAGATTCGGTTTTAGGACATCAAAAAACGTAACTTGGATACTTCTGTTTTTTACTTTTGTACAAAGTGAAATATTCGCTCTCTGGGGCGGGTTAGAGGGGATCTGCGATAGCTGGGGCAAAATCTAAGGGTGATGGGTAAATTCTGACTTCAGATTCGGTTTTAGGACATCAAAAAACTTACCTGTAGGTAGGTCTGGTTTCAGATACAAGACTTTTTTGTGTGCCCGTGCAATTGGTTTAATAACAGTTTCCATCGAAATTTCGCTAGTCGTATTTTGTTGTATGCGAATTAATGGTCTTCGACGGTTGTACATTATTCCCACCAAAACATTACTGTTCCCCGTTGATAGGGAACGACTTCACGAGGATAGTTGAGTCTTGACTGACGCCCTGGCTCTTTCCATACCCTTTGACGATGGTCATCACTGACCAGACCGAATCTTGATTCGTCAGAGAAAAGAACTCTTTCCCACTGGGCTAAAAGCCATTCCCTATAGTTTCACGCCCACTGGTGGCGGGCAGCACGGTTTCTAGGTAATATAAGAGGTAGCCTTAAAAATCTTCTGGCCTGGTCTTCTGCGAATGGTATTGGTGGAAATTACGCGGTTAAACGTACCTTGAAAATGATCTCTAATGGATGGGGCCGTTGCGTTCTGATTTCGGCGGGTAACTTGTATAACATATCTGTCCTCCCTTTTGGTCGAAATACGTGGCTGTCCACTACGAGGCAATATTTCCACATTTCCAGTTTCTTGATATATGTTGATGATTCGACTCACAGAAGATCTTGGAATATTTAAACTGGCTGAAATATGGTGATTCGAAAATCCAGATTCATACAGAGCAATTATTTTTGCTATGTTATAAAAAGAAATTTCACGTCCTGGCATTTTCAGTTAGAACCAATGTAAACTTTGCGTAATTAAAAATGCAAATAAACTAAATAAAAGTAACTAAACAATTTCAAATCTTCGCAAAAACCACAAATACTCTTATCTCCAAATAAGTATGTGATCTTTTTATATCGTAAATAAAAGAATATTTTTATCTGATACTAAAAAGATGTAGAATTCTTTATAACCAAGATATACAGGGGGTCCAAGACTTTTGGCGTTGTGTGTAGTATATTTTCTAACTACTGGTAAAAGTGCCACTTTCAGTAGCAGTCAAGTTGATAAAAGGCACTTTTGACAGGTTCTGAAATGCTATTTGTTCAACGAACGTAAGGAAAACATAATAACATTTTATTTTTATTTTAACACAATGCTACCTAAATACCCTACTTGTACTTATATTATGTACAATTTGTGGTATTTTGCGTTGTGGTTATTAGCGGAGTTTTTTTGTGGAAATATGGGTGTCTGCGTGATGTGTTTCTTTCACCTCTTGAGTTGGTTTGACCTAAGCAAATTTTTTACGCACTAGTGCAATAAAGTGACACTCTCAGAAATAAAATGCGTACGTAACTATTTAAGAGTAGGAAAAAGATTTTTTTGTCTTTAATGTTATCGCAAAGAAAAATACTTTTTTCTTGCTCTTACAAAAACAACCACAAATAATTTATTTACAACCTAACAAGTCGCTAAAAAGCCAAACATCCCGGAATTCGTTTTTAATGAGTTTAATTAAGATCAATTGATAGTTAAGAACTAATCGAGTCTGTCAGTATCGTGCATAAATAAATGGTGTTCATAATCAAGAAGTGGCTGCTTAAAATTTATGACTAGAGATGAAGCTTCTAATGAATGCTTTTTGTACGCGTTTAAAATATTTATTAAGTTGCCTTTGTTTCTATTTTGCTACTGCTACATTGTCAATTTCAGTTAAATATGTCTTTTTTACTAACTTTTTAAACTGTGGAATTCTAAAAACCAAGATTCTTATGGTTAAAGAATAATAATAAAGAAATCTGTATTTTTTTATTCGTTATTCTAAAAATAAATTACTTTGTTTTGGTAAACTGCAAAAGTGTTATTTTTTAAGAGTCAGATCCTTTTTCACACTTCAAATTACTGTTTTGTTAATTTTTTTTTTTTTTTTGGACAATCCACGAAGGCAGAAAGCCTAAATACTAACGTACCGTGGGTGTCTTAAGCAAGGTAAGAGGAAGTTTGTTAACACGGGACTTAAAAACTTGAAGATTTGGGGGAGAAGGAAAGACCTCCGCTGGCAGTAGGTTCCACAGTCTAGAAACTCTGGGGATAAAAGAACGAACAAAATGGGAACTTCGGGGCCTGTCCAATTGGACCGTATAGGGATGCATACGTGCGGAACTACGAGTTTCTCTGTTGGGAGCTGCAAGAGGAGGGACTATACTGGATAATTCGTCGAAGCAGAAGCCGTAAAAGTATCTATAGAAAAGCGATAGATCTCCCACAGCTCGACGATGGGCAAGAGATGGAAGTCTTTGAGTAAGCAAAAGAAAGGAATGGAAGAAGTACCTCTTAATGTACGTAATCTAATTAAATTTATAAACGATGTAGTTTCTCCTTATTTTAGTGTAGCTGTTGGAACTCACCTAAATAACTAAATAACATCTTGGGAGAAAACTGGGTTGGAAAAGGTGGACCAATTCAGTGGCCACCTTGCTCCCCTGACTTAAAAGAAATAGATTTTTATTTATGGGGACACTTTAAAACTTTGGTTTACGCCACTTCTACACAAACAAGAGGGGAGTTAAGAAATACATTTCTTTGTTTTCCAGGGCACCTGTGATTTTTAAGCAAAAATTAATGAACCCAATTTGTCCAGTGCAATAAAACCGTTTTTTTTCTCGAAAATGAAAAGAAATACGAAAACAAATAAGGAGTAAAGACGCTGTATTATTAGACGCTTAATCAAACAACAAATATTAAATTTGCAAAAAAAGGCAGTGGCGTTTATTTTTTTGCTAATAATATATGCTAAGATGCCCTCCAGGACGTCACTGCATATTATAATTTTGATCTATTTAGATCTAAATAAGCCTCTCAATACAACAAATAATATTGCCGAATTTCAAACACATTAAGTAAATATTTTTTAAATATTAATAAATCACTAATTATTATTATTTTTTTTTAATTTATCACCCTGTATTTGAAAACTGTGCATTTCCAGACCCATATTTATGCAACCTTTTTCTCATATTTGAGAAATTGCCCATTATATCTCCGTCTATTTTTCACACCCTGTATAGCCTTGACCATAACTTTTAGGCATCTCTCAGTCACAGCCAATAACCTTATGATTTTTTTATTTATTTAGTTTTTGACAATCGTTTTCATTAAATTTAAAGGCGACTTTTCCGAAATCCGTTTTTTACTGGTGTAACTTTATTGAAATAAAAATTGCGTACATATAAATTTTTTATCAATATTAGTGTGTACCCGCTTAACTTCCTCCTACAAGAAAACTACTTAACAATTCCAAAATAAGTTACTTATTTATAATTTATTTATTTATCAAATGGTGATTTGTCCATAATAGGGAAAAATCCGAAAAAAAAACCCACAAGAGGTAAAGCCAAGTTCAATACTAAAATTATGCTTGGTTGAGGGTTCGCCGCAAAAAGAATGGAGATTTAAATTGAATCGTTTATTTCAGAAAGCCCATATCGACCAAAATTTTAGAAATTGACTTTTGGGTAAAATTGAATTGTATAGGGGTAAACACATCGTTTAGTGCAGAAATCCCCTATCTATGCACATTAAAAACGTCTGTCGAGCGGCTTCAAAACTGTTTTTTATCACAAAAAAATTGTTTTTGTTGAAACTGTGTAGTTTTTATTAGTTTACTCAAAATGTAATATTCTGGAGATAGGGGGTTTCTGAAATAAACGATTCAATTAGTTTCAAGTTCTGTATAAAATTCAAATATGTATGAGAACCCATAAGTGGGTTAGATCTAACATGCCCAGTTTTTATTTTTTTTAATCCAATAAAAACTGGTCAAATGAAATCCACCCTACTTATGATCACATACATATTTGGATATTGTACAGAGCTCGACACTCATTTAGATATAATCAAACTAATCTTCGTCTTTTCTCCAGAATAAAGATATTTAATAAAGATTTTAAGAAAACTAAAACTATTTATATACTATGAAAAACTATTCTGCCCTTGCATTATACAGGATGTTTCATAACTTATCCGACAAACTTTAAGGGCTAGTTCTACAGTAAAAAATAAGAAAAAAACTTTAGATAAAATATGTCATAAATGTCTGAGTTTTTGAACTACAGAATGTTAAACATTTTAAAAAATTATTGTATTTTTTTAATAACTTTTATACCAATTTAGATAGTTTGAAAAAATGAAAAGAACGCCTCTCAGGCACCAAATTACATTTTTTGGCATATAGGAAAAAAATTACCATTGTCGTTCATGAGGGGTTTTGGGTAAATATTTTTTTAGGAAAAAATTGTACGCCAATGCATTTTTCTAAGATAAAAATATTTTTAAAATTTCCATTTAGTTTAGAACAAATTTATTTAATATAAAATCTCTTGACTTGCTTGATGCACGGTTTTCGCGTAAATAATTAAAAACCATTTCTCGGCTCCGTCATTTTGTAAGGATAAATATCAAATTTACAGTGAAAAGTTACAATCAATATTTATTTTTTAATTTAAAAAGGATGTCACCATGCCGAGAAATTGTTTTTATTTATTTACGCGAAAATATTTTTTTTCTTGTATGCAAAAAAATGTCTATTGGTGCATAGAAGGCGTACTTTAATTTTTTTATGTTTAAATTGGTTAGGAGTTATTATTAAAAAAGAAAAACACAATTTTTTTGAAAAATTTAACACCCTGTAGTTTAAAAACTAAGACGTTTAGGACATATTTCATATATAGTTTTAGTCATATTTTTTATTGTAGTTTTAGCTCCTTAAGTTTGTCGGATAAGTTGTGAAACAACCTGTATATTAAAAGTTAAAATTACTTACTTTAAAAGAATAAATTAATGAAATATTTAAAATAATAATACACCTTAATTTGTAAAATCACCTAACTCCATTTTTAATAAAACGTGCATTGCCATTTTAAGCCTTATAAAATAGGGCTAAAGATGTCATTAAAATCACATTTTTTATTAAAACTGGAATTAGGTGGTTTAACAATTAATTATTTATTAAAAAATGTTATTTTATAGCCATCTTTAGCCCTATTTTTTAAAATAATACATACTAAACAGCAAATTAGTTGTCTTGAATTTTACAATTCGAATATGTCACTTGCTTTGCTATTATGGAAACTTTTAGTAGCTAAAAAACAGTATAACAAATTGTTATTTTTTTTAAATAAAAAATAACCGTTTATAATTGTAATGACTTTGCTATAAATAATATTTTAAATTTAAAATAAGTTTTGTTTGTTTTTAGTTTTGAAGCTGCTAATTTTCCCTTCAATTTGAGCTATTACAGAGTTACTTTACTCAAAATGAAGCCGTTATAAGTAAAAATTTGCCTAAATGCCATAATTTTTGCAAATTTTGCAATCTCCGGTTCTAATAATCAGATCAATGCTTACAAACCGTCAATTTGTAGATTTTTTAAAACAGCTTTTATTTAAAGAAATTGTGTTAATCTCTTTTAGTTTAGAAGCTAGAGCCTTATAAACAATTAAATTGTTTGTAACAAATTTCCGTCACTTCCAACACAAAATCAAGTTTAAAATTCGAATTCAGCGGGTCAAAATTCATAGGAATACACTCTGAAACTTCGTGGACACTGATCGGCCACGCAACAGCCCTGGCCACAGATTAAGTCTGAGCCTGCAGTTGTCCTATGATGGTAAGTTAAAAAGTTTTAAATATTATCAAAATAAATTAAAAATTTACCTACCTGGCGGTTAAACAATTATGTCTAAAAACTTTGCTCTTGTGAAACCACACTTTTCCAACAACTTTATTTTATCAATAATTTTTTACCCATACTGAATAAGTAAAACGGGTGTAAAATAATTACCGAAAAATCTTCAACCCGCCTTTAAGATAACAGTCTATATTTAGATAAAAACAAATGCCTTTCAATAGCCCTGTTATGCTGCCGCAGACAAAGATGCAAAAACACCTCCTGGCCTATCAGGTGGTGGTATTTTGTTGTTATGCTATTTCCGCGGACTTTAAAGAAAGAAATTATGGGTTAAATACGTAAAGAGGTTAAAAATTTTAAAATAGATGTTCATTTAGCGAAGTGTTTTGTGTTTTACTCATACGGGAGTAATTATTCGGAGTGTGGTTTGTGTTTTGTATTTTGATCACAAAAATCAGTTTTACTTAACTTTGAAAATAGTGTGTTTAACAACTGCAAACTAGCAAAGCTTAGATCGGGAACAGTGCCTTTTAGTTGAGAGGAGCTAAGGTAACCTGTTTTAAAATATATGGATATTATTTGTCAAATGGGCATTAAGGCGTTGCATTGCTTTAAAAAATAATGGTAAAAGTTCGATATAGCGGTTTTCGCTATTTTAAGAGATTTTGAAAAATTCTTTTTCAGGGCGTTTCTATAGGTCGATTATGACACAAATCTGAGTGCGCGTTTTCAAAAATCCATTTCTATAATTTATTATTAATCAAAACATACTTACGGGACGGTGGAGTGAACAGGGGTGCTGGGTGGGGACAACATATAAATCCAACATCAAACACAAGAAAACATTAATACACTGCACTCAGGGCACATAAAAAATGTAAATTAATTTTAAAAACTATTAAATTTTTCAAAAATTATCCCACACATGAGATTCTCGTCCGCCATTAAATAAAGAAATTTTGAAAACGACAGTCTCGATAGAGGCAACGTTGCCAAACTTCTTATGAAGATTTAACACCAAGCCTATTTCGGGGATTCCCATTTAAATCTTCGTAGATGCCGTGCATCATACACTTACTAAAATCCACCATTTCCATAAGAAACAATGGTATTTTTTGTAGAAATACCTCCTTCTTAATACTTAGGTAGGTTCCGTCACACTATACGCAAACACGATTTTCCCTTTCTTTTCAAAACTAAACAAAAAAGGGCCTCTCAAATAATACATTTCACGAAAAAAAATGCGGGTTTTTCTTTTTTTGTATTTAAAAAACAAGATTAAAAGTCGCAAAATTCATACAGTGTTGCCATACAGGTATATTAGTCCTAAAAACAAATAAAAGATATGTTAAGATAGACCTAACAAAACCTACTAGAACTTGCTAAAACTAAGCATAACTTAGCAGAAGTAACAAAAACTAGCGTTGACTAACAAAAACTAACCTGTTCACCTAACCCCAACACAAATTTAAAACGACACAAAGTTGATGTATCTTATAAAAATAAACAACTTGGCAACACCGGTTTTCCAAATACTCCTAACCCTAAATCACGACGGTAAACTAAACAATGCATTTTCGTGTGATTTTCGTATTTAAACAATTTTTTATGTCTTTATTAAAAGTTTTTTGCAAATTTCCGCCTTTTATTTGATTTGTTAGACCGTGTTTTACCATAAAGATAAATAAAACATGCAAAAATTTTAAGTTATAGTGTTTCCGTATAATGTGACGTAAATTATAATAAGAAGAAGGTATAACTTAATTTTTCATATGAATTTTGTCATGTATCTTCCTTTTTTTTCAGCTGTTTGGCAACATCGCAAGACATTTGCAAACTCATCTTTTTTATGCAGTGACATTCGTGACAGACATGGCGGGATTGTTGTTTAAACTATTATTTATTTTTATTTTTTAAACAATTTTTGGACATTTTTGTAAACAGAAAGTGGATTTTTGAAAACGCGCACACAGATTTGTGTCATAATCGACCTATAGAAACGCCCTGAAAAAGAATTTTTCGAAAATCTCTTAAAATAGCGAAAACCGCTATATCGAACTTTTACCAAAATAATAACTTTGTAGCTAAATTTGTTTTCTTTTTCTAAATAAATAACACCACTTTTTCCTACGCTTACTTACAATTACCGAACTGGATTCAACATTTTATTTTTCTAGGGCATCTGAAAGGTTAGATTTTTGATCTATAATATGTCATTTAGTCACTGAAAGATTGACGACTTTTGGACCTTCATATCTTTATAACCGAGTGAGCTAGCTGACCGCAAAGGAGTAAAAGTAATTTTATGGGAGTGACTTAACAAATACGAATTGTGCTAGTTTTTGTGCATAAGGTACTATTTATATCAGAAGTATATTGCCAAAATTTGACACTTCTATCTTCAAAAAAATGCAAAAACCCAGAAGCAATATTGTTCGCACTTTTGGGGTAAATAAAAATATATTTGCAAAACGGTCAAACGGGAACGCTTCAAATTTTGTAAATGTGTTCTTTGACATGATTTTCTTATTTCTAAATCATATTTGTGTTTAAAGTTCAATAACTTTCCATAAGGGGTAGAAGTACTTTCGAGGGGTGGGGTGGCTTTACTAAGTTGTTTTTTTATTATTTTTTACTTCCCTGGGTACTTTATATGACAGAAGTATTTGTTTCAACTTTTTAACCTCTGACAAAAAGAAATAACAACTTGCAAGCCTCTTACATACATTTTAGGGGTTAAAATTTATGTTAATCAATATAAGGGTCAAAAAGGAAAAATTAAAGTTTTGTCTATGTTTTACTTAAGAGTGTTTTCTTGCTCTTTATTGATAATTATATATTTTAAATAACTCTAAATATATAAAATAGTTCCAAGGGGTGGTCCCGAAAGGGCTACTTTTTTCTAACTGTCTAAGCTGCCATTTGTGCTGTTAGTATACTGCCAAAATTTTAATAGCTTTTTTTAAGATAAAAATTCAGACACAGAGCACCTCGCAGAAAACCTAAAATCATATGGAGGTTAAATAAATTTAAAATTACGATGTCAACTTAATGTTTTTCCTTTGTAACATTTGGTTATATGGCGATGATGCCATTAGGTTATCATGTGTAATATCATTGTTTTTTAAGCTCCCCAGCCTGTAGCATATTTTTTAAAAAGGTAATATTCTTTTGTATTAATAGCACACCGCGGTTTTTCATATTTGGGGGTCCATTGAATATATGAAACAATAAAACCCCTTTAACGTTCTAGTTCCGTTTTGCCATCATTTTTTGTACATAATCAATAGCCGATACTTTAGTATTACAATATCAAAAAAGACATTTATTACGCACAAAAAAAAATTTAATTGAAGCTATTTTCGTACAAATTGATTAATGTCCTGCAAATTTACTAATTTGGGTAGGTAAATTAAACTTCTCTTTTAATAAGGTAAAACCTTCAAACTGAATACAAAAAAACCATTTGTAACTACACAATGTGCTTTTGGAATATTACTCTTACAATTAAAGTTTATCTCTAACCATTGAATTTAATTGCGCCGCAAAAGTTAGTTGATAGATAATAAACACAATACAATTATGCCGGTAGAAATTCGGAGTTTTAAAGTTAAAACTAGAATAAATCCTGTGGGTATTTGACATGACATGCGGAACAATGTTAAACAATGAACCAGTATTAGTTTAGGTAAAGTCTAAAGTGTTATTTTAGACCATTATTAGAGCAATTTTGTCCAAATGGATCTCCACATGGATAATTTGAAAGGTGTTATGAACATGTATAAAACTAGGTTTGCAACAAACTATCTTTAAAAGTTTTAGCACTGGAAACATCTTTTTATTTTTATTTTAAAAAATATACCTACCTTTTTAATTTTTTTTGTATTTTTCGTTATTTTATAAACATCACAAGTTTATGAAATTGATCAACCAGAAATTTGGGTAGATTTCTCTTTCAAACTGTTCAACTAATCGTTAGTTGCTAAACCTTCTTTTTTGTTGTATAAAAGTATCAAAACTTTGTTAATATTTCTAAAAACATAAAGTGCTAGACAAGTTTGTCGGTTTTGGTACTAAATGTATATCAACGTATCTCTGAGAGATAGTAAGAAATCGTCTAAACTAAATTATAAAGATACAAGGTCTTCAAGTGCAAACAACTAATCTAATTTTATTCTCAGGCTCCTAAGTCAAGTTTAAAGTTGTTCACCTAAAACTTCAACATTGGAGACCTATGTTTGAGTACCCTTTACTCCATCTCTAAAACCAAACGCAAAACGATGCAGATATCTCTTTCCACAGGACCATAATTTAATATTGGAGATGGGCGCCAAAAATCTCATCCATTATAATGATCCAAAACACAATAGTGTTCCTTGTCACGAAAAGAGTCATCAAATGCATTAACAATTTTAACAAAGTCTTTACTTATAAGAGGTCAAGTTTTGCAGCGCAAAGACACCTTCAATCCTTTGGGCGTTACATTTGAAATAACCTTAACTGACATTGAATCTTTAGCCACGGTGGCTTCAGAGAAGCTTGAATTTGTCTTTCGAGCCAAAAAATATTTTTCCCTTTTAATTTATACACTTTGTATATGTCCCAAATTCGACCCCATTTGGAATATTGTTCCTATATCTGGGGCATGGCGACCCCTACAACCCTTAGCATCCTTGATTCCATTCAGAGCAGAGCTGTTTGCCCTATTAATGATCCTTCAGTTACAGAAAGGCTTCCCTCCCTTGCCCATCGTCGGGCTGTGGGTGATTTATCGCCTTTTTATTGGTACTTCCATGGCTTCTGCTTTGAAGAATTGTCCAATATAATTTCTTCACTCCCGAACAGAGAAACTCATAATGCTGCACGTACGCATCCCTATTCGGTCCGGACATTCCTAGAGTTTCTAGGATGTGGAACCTGCTGCCCGCGAAGGTCTTTCCTTCCCCCAAATCTTCAAGTATTTAAGTCCTGTGTCAACAAACTCCCTCGTACCTCTCTTAAGATACCCACGGTACGTTATGCTAGGTTTACATCTGACATTTATTGCATGATATTTATGTCAGACAGAAATTCTGGCTGATGTTAACAATAAAAAATGTCTATCAAACATACATTTTTGACCGCTTACATTAGCCAAAAGATGATAAATATCATGCAATTATTATCAGATTAGTAAACCTACCACTAGTAGTTCCAAAAAAAAAAAATGTTGGTTTTAATAAAAACTTTTCTCACTTTGCGCTTTAAAAAAAAAACTGTCTAAAAGCTTGACTTAATATCTGACGAATAATAAAACTTGTTGGCACAGGTACTTTAAAACCAGAATTGTTAAACCTGTTTTATCTTTGGACAATTCACAAAAGGTAAAAGCCTAAATAATAACTTATTGTGGGTTTCTTAAGCAAGGTAAGAGGAAGTTTGTTAACACGGACTTGGTTGGTTTATTTATTCTTGGCTCTGGTCCCTTTCGGTCCAATTAACCAGCATATCCGGGGAAACATCTGAATAGTCGAGCTCTGTAGCTCCCAGAAATTCCGAAATTTTTCACTGTTTTCTTAAATATTTAAACTAATGAAGTGCATAAATTTCGGCCATCTTTCCAAGAACTGCTACTAGTATCGCGCATAACCGGTTCCTTTCAGTACTGACGCCACCCGCGGCGCCCGCCTCCATTTTCTGCCATTGGAAAACACCTCGTGCAGTACGCCAAACAGGAAAACATCAGGTTATAGAAATCTTTACTCACAGCGCCTAGTTCCAGAAAAAAGATGCTTTTTCTGCGAACACGGACCTAATTACTTGAAGATTTGCAGGGAATCGAAAAACCTCCGCCGGCAGCATATTATACATTCTGAAAATCCTAGGGACAAAAAACGAACAAACTAGGAAGTTCAGGGCCTGTACAGTTAAACTGTGTCGCGATGCATACATGTGGCAATACGAGGCTATCTATTGGGAACTGCAAGTAGAGGAATTATACTGGACAATTCCTTGGAGCAGAATCGGTGAAAGTACCTTTAAAAAAGCGATAGATCCCGATTCAGGTCATCATGAGCAAGAAAAAGGAGCGTCTCTTTTTTAAATGAAAACCAAAATGTTCAATATTTAGGCAAACGCCATATCCTAGATATTAGAATAGTATTCTAAAATGGGTCGGATTTGGGGTATATACCTACAAACTGTACTAATATTTTCAGATGTGACTTCCACAAGTTTAAATGTGTCTGATCTGCAGAACTTGGCCTCTCATTAATATTAAAGTATGAGTATTTGGTGTCTTTTTTCGTCACAAGGAACATGGTAGTTCTTCTAAATACGTAGGTTTTAAAATAATAATAATTCCAAACGAAGTAACCCATTGTAGTCTGAGATAGAAATAATAAAACCAGTTTGCTGCTGTGGCTTATTAAATTTCTAATACCTTTATTGCATTATACACAATGGTCAATTTATTTTCCCCGTCATTAGTCTGCCTGATTAAAAGCTAAAATTACACGGTAGTTTTTAAATTTAAACTATCGGAAGCATGGGCGTTTACGGCCGTATCCTTAGGTTGATTAATGAAGTATTTCGGTCGGTATGTATATATTCAGGTTAGGCTGATAAAAATATCATTATTAAAGTAAAAATAAGTTGGTACACATGAAACATTTCTTTGGCACGCGAGATCTCAACCAAGTTATTTAACCACCATGTGGTAGCTAGGATTAAAGGTTGACTACATGTATGGAACCCTGCACTGAAAAAATATTTTGTGAATTTACATGGTAGAACCTTGGTTACTCTCCGCCACAGTCGAACGTGACATTTACAAGAAATGTGTGAAAAATATTTGTAAATTTAAATAACCTATATGGGATATTACTCTTAAGATGTAATATTCGTAAACACTTCAAAAAAAAAGAAATAAAACTAACTAATAATTTAAAAATAATAAATAATAGACATATCAAATGTGATATTTTCCTAATGCCCTTAAAAATATCTATTTATTTATTTATTTATTTATTATGGTCATAACGGACACAAACAGGTAAAATACCCACTAGAGTATCCACAAAATTACATTAAGATATGATATAAAGTATGAATAGTTATCACATAAAAGATGTAAAAAGTTTTAATAGGTTAATAATGAATAAAAACTTAAAATTGAGTATAAAAACTAACTTAAAAACTAAAAATAAGTCTAAAAATAGGTCATGCAAGAATAAATAAACCTCAGAAAAAAATATTAATAAATCAAGCACCTACAAGAGGCACAAGGAAAGTCAGGTGATGTATTATTAAACTTTTTTAAAATATTTTTAATTTGTGCTAACGGCATTGAAATTGACATTAATAGTAATGTAATATACCGTGTTTTATTTAAAAATGCCGGTTTAATATTAAATTACCGAGGATGGCCACAACTCAATCTGAACTCAATTTATGGCGATAAATGACTTAATCGAAATTTCGTATGAGAACTTTTTGTAGAGCGTTAAATTTCCCATTTGAATATGCGATAAGTAGATTTGTTCATCCATTTTTGTCTGAGAAAAAAAATAAAAGGAAAAAGTCCAAAAATCCCATGTTATTTAAATGAGACAAGCAGCATGATTTGGGCACAGTTTAAATCAGAAATTAAGAGTATTTTGACATTGGATATATTTTTTTAGGCTATAAACTAAAAGTTCAGGGGTGATTGCTAAAAAAATCGATTTGGTAAATAAAACGGACACCCTAAAGCACATCCATATGATATACTGCTTAAGCAAGCAGTTTTGGTACATTGGCGAGCAAACGGTTCAAAACATTTTAAAAACATTTGACTACTCATCTTTATCTTATTTCCATATTTATATTATTATTTCAAATGCGGTTTAAAGCCCTCCGATGAATACGGTTACCACGAAAAAATGACTTTAGTCACGCATGTTTACATGCCGGGATTTAGTTAGATTTTCTCTTTTCCTCACATTTCCTATGTGTTACGTTATTTAGCTCAACCTGTATATGTCAAGCCACAAGGTATATCTAGGGAACATTGAGCAGTAAATTATTTGATTAACCCACATATTAGGTAAGGAATATTGAAGCTTGCACAGGGTCAATATTCTAAATTACAATACGTCTGTACAAACAAGTAAACATTAAGCCAAAGCTAATTGGCTGAATTATGGTATTCATACATGCTAAATGTACTTAGATAGTTATTTATTTAGAACAGCTTTAATAAGCGGCCAAATATAATGCGATATTGTATCTCTGCTACGTCTAAGTATATTGTCCTAAGGCAAAAATCAGAGAAACCCATTCCTATTTAATATCTTTCAAAATAAACAAGGTGCGACAAAAATATATATATTTTTTTAATTATTATCTTACCTTAGTAAAAATACCATCCCCGGGTATTTCTGACAGGTGGTTGCCCCCTATAACTTTTTTACCCCTTACGATAGAACACTGAAATTTGGTATAAGTATCGTTAATTGACATAATTGTGTATTGGTTAATGTATTCACTTGTTTTTTATACCTTCCGGTTTAACCTAAAATGACTGGTACGTTCAAAAATTAAATGGTACCACTGGTATATTTAATCATATTTCGAAAAAGTACAAAATTCCACATACAATGACACCTTACATGTCAGTTTTCACACTTCTGCTGTCAAAAAATTATTTTTTGACAGCAGAGTGCCATGACTAAGCTAAAACGCTGTATTTTAGAGGTCATGTAGCCATAAAATACTTAAATTATTCGTCTTTTGTTTTTACAACTTCTTAGAGCGGAGGCAAAGTTTTCAAATTTCTTATTTATGGCTATAACTTCTTTTTTTTTAATGAAACGAGGGTGGCTCGCTAGCATATCCTTAAAGATCATTTAAGTTCAAATAATTTGGTACCACACACGCGGTATTTCACGAGCCACCCTTGTTCCATTTGAAAAAAGAAGTTTTAACCATAAATAGAATATTACAAACTTGTACTATGCCATGAGCTGTCGTAAAAACAAAAGACGATTAGTTTCATTTTTCGTGACTCTCTGACTCTAGATTTGAATTCAAAAAATTTAAATTTTGACAGCTGAAGTATCACAAAGTGACATGTGAGTTGTCATTATATTTAGAATGTTGCACTCTTTCGAAATATGATAAAATATACCGGTGGTCCTATTTAAAATTTGAAAGTAGCAATCATTTCCGGTTACACAGGAACTTATAAAAAAACAAGCGAATACATCAATCAATCCACAATTATGTCAAATAACAACATCCCAAATCTTTTTATTTATCCTAAAAGGAGAACCACCTGTGAGAAATATGTCCGTTACAAAAACTTCTTCATTTCCCACATACATACTCTAGAAGCTAAAAGCGGTAAGACTACTGCTTATCAACTGTGTAAGTATAAAATGCTTATTTCAGACACAGTGCCATTTTGTCGTGTCGTTAACAAGTTTCAGGGGCGCGAAGAGCATTAATTTTTGAACACTAGGTACGCAAGGAAGTTGCTTTTGAATCGTATTGTTTCACGGGATAAAAAATGGATTTAAATTAAGAATCCCAAGCCTAAGACATCGTGAATGGACCAATGAGCACCATCCAGATCAACTGCAGGACCAAATCGCTTTAGCAAAAAGAGGATGCTCTATGTTAGCGGTTAGAATCTAGGGAAACGGTTAATACTAAATATTTTTAATAAAATATAAACCGTTTGCTGCTGAAAAAAGGCAGCAGCCTAAGCGCCTTTTCACACTAAGCAGGTTTCGACTTTCCGCGTTCTCTACGTATGAAAGGTCTCATAAGACTCCATATACTTCGATAGTATTGGTTCGTCGCCCGTATTTCCTTCTTCCGCTAATATGAAAAGGCAGTGAAGGGGCAATACCAAATAATTTTTCTACATGACAATTTTCCACCACGTACGACAAAATCCGTTCGTGACACATTGGAAGCATTTAGTTGGGTTCTATCACAGACGCTCACCAGACTTGGACCTTTTTTTTATTACCACTTTATTGCATTAATTAGTGTATTCCTTTTACCTTGTAGAACCATTCTAAACTGTTCTCTAAACTGTCAATAGTGTCAAGAATGGTTCTACAAAATGAAGAAATGTCAAAAAATTGAAAAGGAACACTTATGGTGTTGTTCCGGGTGGTTCTGGAGCATAAAAGGAATACAGCAATTAGATCGCGGACATGCTAAGCAGAGCTTTGATTCACAATATATAGGTATAAAAAATGCCTGGCTCGCGTATGCGATGGAATATAGTTTGAATGAAACACTTTTTATCGTTTTAAAAAAATTAGACGTATTTTTACCCCAATAAAATTGGCATATTATACTACGAATTATTGCTTTAATTGGTACAAAGATCTTAAACTTAGACCAATAAAGTTAATTGGAGTATCATAATGCATAAAAGTTATTATGCTTGCCACAATACTTATTAAAACTTATTAAGACATTAGGTCAAGTATTGCGTTGACATTTTTGTACTTAAAGTTATTTTATTGGTTACTCAACCTTGAAAACCACTTTGCGTTTATTGTTGATTTTAACGTAGAATATTAATTATGGCTTTGTTGATTAAAGAACATAGCACAAATAGCTGATATCAATCTGCTTTTAGCTTATATAAGTTAATATATTGCCTTCAGTCATGCCATAGTGCTAAAGGGTAAGTAAGGCAAAGTTGTTGTTTAAATTTTTTCCCATTTTCTTATAAATTCTTTGGGTATGGTTTATTTATCAAAATTAGTTGCCGTTTTTATTTTAGGCAAAGTGGTAATGAATCAGAAAAAAATATTTTCATATTTATTGCAAGATTTGTGCAAGAAAAGATGTAATGTTAATGTCAAGAAACACACATAATTTTATTTGATACTTAGGAAAACTATGACTAAATTACAAATATATTATTTTTTTACTTTTAAAATAAACAGATTCTACAGATCCTTTCACAAGAAAACAAAAAAATAGCTAGGATGTGCACAGATTTTAGTTTTTATTGTTCTACAATATCCCCACGAATAAACTTTACAATGAGGCAAATGGACCAAAAATTTGAATGTCGTGTATGAACTGCTTCTGCTTCTTAAAAAACAAGATTCAAGTCAAGAATTTTGTTTTGTACAGAGGTTTCAAAAACTACGAAAATGTAAAAATAGACCAGGACAAAGCTGCCTTTATTTTTAATAATTTAGCAAAATATATAAGAAAAGGTTTTTAGAATTAAATGAAGATTCAATCTTTAAAGTTTCAAATAAAATAAATAACTTTTTTATACATGTTTTACATCTCTTTTGTGTGATTTACTTAGTGTTAATAATCATACAGGGCAGGGCCGTATTAACTGTTTGAGGCGCCCTAGGCTAGAATTCCCGGAGCGCCTATTTTTCACCAAAAAATAAATAATAGTTTAAAAAACTAAAAAAACACGCTTTTATATGCAACCGAACTAAAAATTAGAAAATAATTTTTTATTACAAAGAGTTTGTCAGTCACTTCAGAGTAAAAAGCGTGGGGTGCTTAATTTATTAAATGTTATAATTATTCTATTTGCAAATATCTATGAGGGAAAAGTTATGAAAAAATAGTAAAATGCACCCCACGCTTTTTACTCTGAAGTGACTGACAAACTCTTTGTAATGAAAAATTATTTTCTAATTTTTAGTTCGGTTGCATATAAAAGCGTGTTTTTTTAGTTTTTTAAACTATTATTTATTTTTCATTTTTTAGTTCGATATATCAATTAGTTTTTAAAATAAATGCTCCAGTTTATTTACTAAAAAAATTCTTCGCCATGCATTCTTGATTTAAAGCTAAAGTGGCCACATAATTTTCACCTTTTAGAACTCCGTATTTCTATGTATTTTACACCTTTTAATATAAAATTGAAAAAAGTCAATTAACAAAAACGCAGCAAGTTATGCATCAATTGCCCTTGCGCATTCGTCATAATTAAAAACGATTATTAAGGAATTTATTTATCCTGGCGATGGCGGTCCTAAAATCAGGATAACGGAATACTGTTTTTAAATTATTGCATTGTCATCGATCCTTGATGCGTGTGCTAAGTTTCAAAGAAATTGAAAACTAACCAGAACTAACCAGTTCACAGTATTCCTCCTTTTTTTTTGCACACAATTGTTGATTTTTCATTTTTTAGTTCGATATATAAATTAGTTTTCTGCGGTCATGTGATATTGAAATGTTTCACGAACTATTTCGTAATCTAATTATTTCATTTAAAGCTTCACTGTTGCATGGGGTTTCAGAACGCAACTACTCCGAACAAGTTTCAGATTGGTCTACATGTAACGGGGTTTGTACCCGTTTAACGGGGGTTCTTGTTAACCCCATGGTCTTCCTGTCGCTTGCCGAGGGGTTGCGTCCTATGGGTGGACGCACGCTTGTTTAACTAAGGTGTTGCAACCTTATCCTGGTCCCCAACCCGTCGGCAAATGTTGTCAAGTTCGATTATTCAATTGTCTAATCTGGCGCATCCGCCAGAACGTACGAGTTTCCACTTTTCCAGTTTTCCTGGAAAATGCTGGAACTTAACGGGATACTGTTTTTAAATTATTGCATTGTCATCGGTCCTTGATACGTGTGCAAAGTTTCAAAGAAATTGAATAGCTGGAAGTTGGTAAAAATTAGGCTCAAAAATTCCGTTACATAGATAGATAGATGGATAGATAGTTACAACCCAAGTTAATAAAAGCGTGTTAAAAAGGGTCCTTTCCTCCCTAGCGCCTATATTCAGTGCCAGGCGCCTTACTTCACCACCCGAAATAAAATTTGATGACAAAAAAGGTCATTCCCTCCTTTTCGCGCCTATTTCATTCCAAAGCACCTTATTCATAGGGAAATTAGTCACCAAAAATCCCCACTCGACCTAAACTTTTTTAAAACTCCCTGTCCAGCGCCAATTACTCCCCTGTCTGGCGCCTATTTTTTATGGCACCCTAGGCTGTAGCCTAGTCAGCCTAATGGATAATACGGCCCTGATACAGGGTGGCCGAGGTATCCAAGATACCTGTTTGAAGTTGCCAAGACATAAATTCTAGAGTAATGAAATAACATTGTTGCGACTAGTTGGCATAGGTAATTTAATAATTATCACCTTAAGTTGTAATAATGATTGTTTGTTTGTAAATTGTCATCAATAACAGCTGTTGGTTATTTTATTTTTCCACATAACTTGTGTTAAAATCATTTCTGTATTTTATTTTCACGATTTTAACATTATTAAGAAAGTTTGTAAACTAGTCGCAGCAAGTTTTATTAGGCTAGAATTTATGCCTTAGCAACTTCAAACCTAAATCATTCAAGAACCCCTAGAAATTCCAAGAAAGTGAACAGAATCATTTTTGCTTAAAATTAGTCGTAGAATTCATATTTGAAGTATCTTAGATGCTTCAGCGGCCACCCTGTATAATTAAAGTCAAGGTTTATCGAATATATTTAAATACAAAACTGTAAAACCAAGTAAATTACGTAATTATTATGTGAAATTTTACATTTCCCTATTTTATTTTAAAATCTTTTTTATTTCACAATTTGCTAAATCAGTGTTGCATTCAGACATTTTTTTTATGGAGGATGGGCATTTATGTTCCAGGGGGGCTCCTTCACTCTCTAAAAATAAATTTATTACCCTAAAAAAGTTGAAGAGCAAAAAAAAGGGTCTTCAGGCAAAAAAACAACTTTACGTCATGCTTTTCTTGACGATTTTTTAATTTGAGTATAAGATCATATTAATGTCACCCCGGGCCACCCCTTAAATTCAACGCAGTGCTGAACTATTAATACTAAAAGCAGTTTTGTCTTGGTCCATCTTTACATTTTTGTAGTTGTTGAGGACCATTTACAAAACAAAGCCAATTTTTAATGTGAATCTTGTTGTTTTAAGAGGCAAAAGCTGTTGTCATATAAGACGTTTGGAAAAATTTAAATTTTTGGTCAATTTGTCCTATTATTAGTGGCATACCTAGATGTATCGGGGCCCGGGACAATGCAAAGTGGGCTCCTTATAAAAAAAAATTAGGAAAGCAAAAAAGATCATTATCTTTAAAATTGGCCCCCATAGAGGGAGCCCCTTTTCGTACTTGCAAAAATTGACAAAAAAGTCCTCGAAATGGGGCGCCCTTCCATCTAAACATGATATATATTGATATATTTTACCAAAAATGGGCCTCCTCTTTTTGTACTTTGCTACCAAAAATTAACAAAAAACCCTCACAACAACGCTTCTAAACCGTCATATCCTCATATTAATATATAACTTATTTTGTATGACGACCCCCATTTGGGGGCCCCCTCCAACAGGGGCTCCGGGGCGGACGGCCCCCTCGGTATGATAGTGCCTATTATAAAGTCCATTCGTGGCCATACAGTATATACAATTTTTTACCAGATATTAATGATGATTTGCTGTAAAATTTTATATAAAAAAGACTTTTTAAAGTGGGTTATTTTAAAAATATGTTTACTTAAAACTGTAAAGAATTTACGTTGTTTATGCCTACCAACTAAATTATGATTTAGTGTTCTTAATACTTAATATTAAACAATTTTTCATATAATAATAAATTATTTCTGGCAAAAAAAATAGTGAAAGTTAATTGATAATAATGAATTTTTAATATAGATAATGTTTCATCGATTAAATATTATTACTTTTTATTAAAGTGATATTGGCTAAAATGCTTTAGAGTTCATAAACCCGATTAAGGTTAATCAAATTTTAATTAAATTGAAACTTCAAAGAAATATGCATATGTGCACGAATGCTCATTCGAACTTTCTCGATCAATAGGGAGTTTTGTTTATATATACGTTATGAAATTCATAGAATTCTATACGTAAGAGGAGTACGACCCAGTGCTTTTAGGAAAATTACTTGCAAAAGAACATTTTTAAATGGACAGTTACGGTGGCAAGCGTGGTGCAGCGGTAACGTACCACCTTCTTACTGCAGCGATCCGGGTTCGAATCTCGGAACCGTATATTGGCATTTTTAATCGCTTATCAGCTCACAAATGGCTTGGCAAACAACTGTTTAGTATTCTACCTACCCCAGGTAGTAGCTATTTAAAAAAATAACATCCGTGGTGGCACTACCGCGTTGTCCAAAAGGTGCTGTGAAATGCAAGAAAAAACTGAATGTTTCAGTGCTTAAATAACGTTGCCGGAACAGCGAGAAAACGCTAACATCTAATAACCCGACACACACAGTACTCTGGTACTTAGGCATTAAACCTTTGTGGACTGTCAAGCAGATAAAAAAAAATATTTAAACTGACGATTACACGAATAAAAAAATATATTTAAGAGTGAGGATAAAAAAACAAATAAGGTGTGAGTTTCAGGGCTTTTTCAAGTGGACCGTATAGAGATGCATACGTGTGTGCAGATATTGTACTAAACAATTTCTCGGAGCACAAACCATGGAAGTACTTATAGGAAAGCTATAGATGCTCTACGACTTGGCGATGGGCAAGGGAATTAATCATTATTAATAAGGCAAATAGCTTTTCTTTAAAAGGAATTAAACATACTTGAGGTTAAGGGGGACGCTATTTCTTAGATATAATAACAATATTTTAGAGAGGATCGGATTTGGGATACATCATACATACAAGTGTACAAATTAGAAAGAAAAATTCAAGCTTTTCCAAAGCCGCCGAAGCCGTTGCTATACAGGGTTAGTAAAAAAACGGAACGGTTGATTATGTCAGCAACCGTTAAATATAAGTAAACCAAATTTTGTGCGAAGGGAGAACTGTCATGAAAGTTAAAAATTATATTTTCAAGGTTGCCAAATTTATAGGTTTCTCTCGAGGTTGAGGAATTTTAAAGTTTTAAGTTCTTAAATATCTTCTAAATTTAAAACAGTAAAAAAACGATAATATTAGATCAAATAAAGTTAAGTAACTGATAACAATAATTAAAAATAGGGTATTCCATTTAAAATTTTAAAATTCCCTAACCCACAGAAATCAACTTGGTAACCTTGCAAATACAATGTTCAGTTACCCCTTGGCACAAAATTTGGTTCACTTATATTTGAGGTTTGCTAAGATTTGACGATAATGCTGTTTCGTTTTTTCTACCAACCCTGTAGATTTAATGTGCTTAATTCAGTTACGATACTGCCCCAATGTGACGCACAAGATTAAATCTGTTTTTGCTTTACAAAACTCCGCCCCTAATAAATAGAAAATAAGAATTTTGCGATTTTTGTTCGTAACAACGAACATGCTTTTTTAAAAGTGGTAGACAATGTTATGTTGACAATATTACTAATCTTTTGAACTTTCATTGTCCTAATTTTTAACCAATGCACAACGTTTCGGATGGATCTATCTCCAACCGTTTTCAACTAATTACTATTTGCCGTCATGGTTGGTATGGATCTCCAACCGTTTTTAAGTAATAACCCTAATTATATGTATTCTATTACACATAAAAACCAAAAAAATCTAATGCCCGAAAAGATCACAAACATTTGTGTGCCTAAAAACACTGCCAGCAATATTATTTCTTGTTTAAATACAAGCCTTTAATTTCCTGTTACTAAAACTTAAAACATACTATTTCCTTCATAAATTAAAACCTTTAGACCCAGAAATAAAGTTTTGTCTATAATTTTGTTATCTTTCCATTTCTAATTTAAATAAAAACCTAATTAATAAAATTGTTAAAAAATAACTCAATTTATTTAAATTAACCTTTTCTAAAGCATACAGTATACTTATTAAAACTCGATTATTCTTTTATAAAGGCATTTGTATTACTCATAAAAAGTATATAATTTGTATTTAAAGTTCCCTTAATTTGTACCTGTCAAGACTGTCAACGTTATGATTAGGCAGGCAACGGCTTCATATTATAATAATGGTTTGATACTTCCTGTGGGTGTTAGACTGAAGGGTTGCAATAAAATAACAATAAAAAAACATATTTTTTTTTAGTAAATTTTATGCACAGATCATATAAAAATTTAATTTTTAATAAGTTATACAGCGTGTCCTGTAACTCAGATAATAATCATAAAAAACTTTATATAAACATACAGTTATATTGATTTAAAAAAAACTACAAGTATTAAAAAGAGGTGGGATGGAGATGTGATTTTTGTTAAAGGATATTAAATGTCATAGGTTTTCAATAAAAGAAAACATTGGTATGGACTGGTTTTTGAAATATCTGGGTGGCAATGTTTAACCAGTTTTTACATTGTTTTCTTATACCTATGGGTAAATCAACTTTATTTTGTCCCAGTTTTAAAATTTTCATATTTTTATGATTTTTTTGTAACATTTACTTATTTTAAATAGTAGGTTATTACTTCATTAATTGTAATCTACAATGAGCAGGCACTTTAATCAGTTTCAACAATAAAACCAGAAAAATCTACATTAGGTACGTCTCATGTACACAAAATTCGAACCCAAAACAACCAGGACCAAAAAGCAGGGTCTCTACCAACAGAGCCAACTAACTGGTCAATTATTAAGCCATATTGCCATATCCTAAGAACAATTAGATTGTCCTACGGACAATAATTTAGTTATCCAAGTTACTAATTTTTCAAGAGAATGGTTGCCCGACGGACATTTTTTAAACTTTAAATATCCGATAGCATATAGTTATTTTTTGTTTTTTTATGCTTAAAATAAACTTTAGATCAAATAATATCAAACACAACATAATTTATCATTAATTTTCATAGGTTATTCAAGTAGGAGGTTTTTTAACAGAGTGGTTGTCCGACGAACATTTTTTAAATTTTTTAAACCTTAAACTGTCTGATATAACATATTTTATTTATGGTATTTTTTAAGCTTACAGTAATATTTAGATCAAATACTATCTTAAACACCATAATTTATTATAAAATAATAATTATTTACGTATTTTTGCTGGTTGTCCGACGGTCACGTATTAAAGCCAACCACTTTTTCTCGGCGAAACCTTTAAAGACTATTATAATACTACTTTCTGTTTAACCGGACATGTTGTAAAATTTGAACTTTTAAGTATAATAACCCTGGTAATTTGAATAAAACACTATATATTTTTAAAGGTTTAAATTATTTAAACTATTCCTGATATAAAACCTATAATATACCCATAACCTATCTTTTTTAGTTTTAGAGAAAACGGCGTTTGAAAAGGTCCAGACGACGCGACGAAACAATATTCATGAAACTGTTTATCGTGAGGTCGTTCGGACCTTTTTAAACTCCGTTTTCTCTAAAACTAAAGTTACTAGGTTATAGGTATATTATAAATTTTATATTAGGAATAGCTTAAAGAATTTAAATCTCAAAAAATATATGTTTAGATTTTACAGCACTTCCGGTTTAACTGGAAGTAGTATTATAATAGTTTTTAAAGGGAGAGTCTTAAAAAAATAGTTTTAGCATTTTATATTGTAATGATGTTCATTTTTTTCCCATAAAACTGCATATTGTGCTGTCGTTTGGACATTTTCAAACGCAATTTTTTCCAAAACCAAAAAAGTTAGGTTATGGATATATTTAGGGTTTTATATTAGGAGTATCCTGTAGAATTTAAATCCCAAAAAATATAAAGAGTGTTCTATTTAAAATATCAAAGTTTATGTCACTTCCGATTAAACCGAAAGTAATGCACAGATACAATTATACCTAAAATTGACATGCGGTGATACAATATATGTTCCCTAAATTTTAACACTATATGGTTGCATTGAAGAAAATAAAGTGCTGAATAGTATTTTTCTTGTCACCCGGTATAGAGGGTGTCTTTAAAAGGTCTGTCAAAATGCTTCCACAAATTCCTTGGACCAAAATACGACGATCTAACCCAAAGTCGACAAATTGCTCGTTTACAAGATACGATCTAAGGTTTTATTTTATTTCAGTTATTTTACTTATTACAAAATATTTTTCACAAATTTTTGTATTTAGAGGTTTTTAGAGTAAGGAATCGAACTATGCTAATGTTTTTCTTGTAAAATGTAAAGGGAGCCACGTGGTGGCTTAGGTTCAAAGTGTCATAACTTTTTTACCTGGGGATATTGTATTTTGGTAAAATATTTTTATTCTAATAAAATAAAACAAAAAATATACTTTGTTCATAGTCACTTTAATTGAATGTTTAGCCGTGACAGCTGTTTCGTAGTACAACTACATTTTCAAACGTATTTTTATTCTACCATATTTTTATACCGAAAAGGTGTCCTTTTTTAAATCTGTTTGACAGTCCCCGAAGGCTTTGTGCATAAGTACCAGAGTTCCGTAGGTGTTGGGTTATTAGATGTTTGGCCGCTTTTTCACGCTGTTTCGTCAACGTTATCCAAGCACTGAAACTTGCAGTTTCATTTCATGGCACCTTTTAGAGAACGTGGTCGTGCCACCACGGACGTTATTTTTCTAAATAACTACTACCCGGGATAGGCAGAATACTACATAGTCGTTTGCCAAGCCATCTGTGCGGTGACGAGCGATTAAATATGACAATGTACGGTTCGAGATTCGAACCCGGATCGCTTTGTTAAAAGGCTGGTACGTTACCGCTGCACAACTTTCGCCACAATACTTGATAAAAATCGCTACAAGCAACCGTTTTTGAAATATTTAAGATTAAACATTTTATTTTATACAAAAGTTTGCCACTGCATTTATTTACGCTTTATCTAGGCCACCTGGTAGTGTTCAAAGGTTTGTACAAAATGCTACCACAGATTCTTTAGACCAAAATACAACGATTTAATGCAATTTATCTTAATCGAAAGGTTGCTGGTTTGCGAGATACTGGGTGTTCAAATCAAAAACATAAATGGAAAATTTGACACCTTGTATCTCGCAAACCAGGAACCTTTGACGAAGATAAATTTCATATGATTGTGGTATTTTGATACAAAGAACTTGTGATAGTATTTTGTACAGACCTTTGGACACTACCAGGTGGCCTAGATAAAGCGTAAATAAATGCAATGGCAAACTTTTCATGAAATAAAATGTTTAATCTGAAACATTTTAAAAACGGTTGCTTGTAGCGACATTTACTAAGTATACCTGTTTGGTGCATAAAATATGGAAGAATAAAAGTACTTTACTTAAATTATACTATACCCATGCAAAAAAAGTAACAACACTTTGAACCTAAGCAATGGACTGCAGGTGGCTCCCTCTACATTTTACAACAAAAACTTAAGCATATTTTGATTTTTACCCTAAAAACCTTTTAATACTAAATTTTGTAAAAAACTGTTTTATAATAAGTAAAATATTTAAAATTAACCGAAATAAAATGAAAACTTTGACACCTTGTATCTTGCAAACGATCAATTTGTCGACTAAGGTAAGTTGTGTTAGATCGTCGTATTTTGGTCCAAGGAATTTGTGAAAGCATGTTGTACGGACCTTTTAGAGACCCTGTATATTTTCTGTTTTTTTACCAAAAACAAAGTGATTTTGCGCTGGGACAAATAAAAGTTGATGGACCCCTATAATAAAGTATACAAAGCGACTTTGAAGCGATTTCCAAGTCTACGTGTTTATTTCGGTGGCTTGAAAGTCGATTCACAGTAGACATCAAATGAAAAACAAACCTCACTATGTAATTTGTCCCGTTTGGTGTGCTGTTGTTGGTGTGAGCGTGTATTAAAGTTTTTTCACCTGTTTTTCAATTCACATTTTTTATAAAAAATGTCAAATTCATATATGAAATTAACAGTTATTAAGCCCGCTTAAATCATTTATATCGTGTTTCTAATCGGCTTCAGTGAAGTCAACCCTCCTTATTTTTAGGCTTGACTTGGGCGATTCAAGTCACTTTCAAGCGCGTTTATATCGCTTTTTTAAGCGTGAAAAGCCGCTTTAACTTGAGCTAGCTTCAACTATTTGATATAAACGTTGTGAATGACCTGACGAGTGTAGGGACCAGGTCCACTTTTCTTTATGTAATCGAGTGCGCTGAAACCAAATTTGATGTCCAAATTGCTCCATCAGATCTTGTTCTTTTTCTAACCTCAAAAAATAGGCCAAATTCGGTAACATCAAGTATAAATCCAAACCAAGTACCGCAATAATGCATCCTATAAATTTTACATGCTCGAGACATAAAAACCAAGTAAGCTCAAACCCTATAACCCTAAAACGCAAAACCTTAAAATTTCATAAATTAGTGAAAATCAGACACATGCACGGAAAAGCAAAACAATCACTGTATTTCGTACAGCTGTGTCTTGTAGGCCTTCAATCACGTGTCCATAGATAAGTATAATGTAAACTTCTTAACCTTACCTAATCTCATAACCTCAAAAACTTCATGAATCTATACTAAGGAGACCTTGAAGAAGGAGTGTAATCGACATGCTTTCAAAACGGGCTTGATTTTTTGTCTAAATTATAGTTCTCAATATGTCACTAGAGGGTACTGTGGTCAATTGGGATCTTTCTGGGGTTGCTGCTTATGTTGCATATGTACAAAAAATAGTTCAAAAGTAAAATAGAAAATTTCAATAAGTTTTAAATACGACGCTATAGAGAACACTACCCAATTTGAATGAGTTTGTATTTAACAAAAATATGATATTTTAAAAGAATTACGTAATGGGTGCCCAAATTCCCAAGATCACCATTATTTTAATTTTATTATATGCATTTTTCGGTTAAATAAAAAAAGTATTATTATTTTAATTTAGCTTCAGCTCTCATTTCCCTGAAGGAGGAACAATTCCCTAATTATTTTAGATAATAAAAATAGGAATAGGAATTTTAAATTGTGTCATTAATAATCAAAAAAAAGAAGAAAAATAGAACTTTTTACTTTATCTTTAATTTTTTAAATTTTTGTTTACTTTTTTGAAAGTTAAACTTTTGTTTAGTTTTTGTATTTAAAGTGTTGATTTAAAAATTTTGCTTGTCTCTTAAGATACAAGTAGAGTTTAAAACTAAAGGTTAGACTTGTTGCTTTAAAATATACAAAATAGAGTTTTGCAATGTTGCGAATACTTATTTGTTAAACATAAAAAAAAACAAATGATGATTCTTTTAAAAAACCCTACTTCCATTAAACAGTTCACTTTATATATAAAAAAATAATTGCTATTGTCACAAGGCGTTGGATACAACAATAAACAAGAATATTTAACGTTTGTGTGGAACTTATAAGCTAAGTATACACGTCGTGCAAGCATGATTCCTTCCACTGAGTTTTAGTGCGGTGAACTATAGCAGGTAGCGATTAGACAAAAAAATATTTAAGTCTCGGCCACTGCTTAAATGTAGTAAATAATAAAATTTACTTTTAAGCAAGGACGTAGCTAGGATCCGCTCACCTGTACTAAAAAATTGTCAAGGTGGTTAGATACGGAATAAAGTTATGAATAAAGTATTGTACAGTGCTACATTAGGTACGCCGATATACGCTTTTCTTGAACTTCAGGAAATCATATTATTTTTTATTTATGAACCTAACAGTACAGAGTTTTTCAATAAAAATTTTCCAACAAAGATTTTCAGGATTCGGTAGTAGTGTAATTAGCCAGCAAAAACTTGGGTAATCTAAAAAAGTAAATGAAGATTAGTTACATATACAGCGTGCCTTCGAAAGTTTTTACCAAATGAGAAACTTTTTATTTATTTACTTTACGAAAAAATGCCTCTTTAAAAAAGTTCTACTTGATAGAAAAATACATTTCCACAAAAATAATTGTATGTTGGATGTACAGGGTGGCTTAAAGAAGTCCTGTTACCAAATTAATATACACCGTATATCCTAGCTAAGGCACAAAACTTTAAAGGGTGATTTTATGAAGAAAAGTTTCTATAAACATGTATCCGGAATTGCCTAAAATACAGGGCGTTAAAGTTAAAAAAGTCGATATTTTATAAATATATTAAATACCCCTTAATCGACTGGAATCAAATCAGATTAGAATCAGAGAAACATCATGGTGTATTTGTTTAATAAAATCAAACGCTTGTAAAGTTTTACCTAGATTAACTTTATTGGATCCAGTAACGTCTCAGTGGGCACAACAGCCAATATTATTGAGAGAAAAATATTCGCCACTGGCTTTTTATGTAGTTTGTAAATTTTTTCTATAAAGCAAATAAAAATACAAATTTTTAGTGTTGTGCATTTTTTTGTATGTGGTTTCGTATTTAAGATATTTATAAAATACGGACTTTTAAAAAATAATTAACGCCTTGTATTTCAGAAACGAAGCAACTCTGGACATATGGTTATAGAAACTTTTTTCATAAAATGACAAAAGGGAATCACCCGTTTAGTAAGTTTTCTACTCTAGTTCAAAAATACTCTAAATTTCAATTTGGAAACAAGTTTTTTGGCCACGCTGTACATCTAACCTACAAATATTTTTGTGTAAATGTATTTTCTTATTAAGCAGGTTTTTTATGAAGAAGGCACTTTTTTTTAAGTTGTTAACTAAAAAATTTCTTATTTGGTAAGAACTTCCGAAAACACACTGTATAATATAAATAAAGTAATTATTACTTTATAGCCAAGTGGCAAGACTGCCTCTAATATGCATAACCTCGAAGGCACGTGTAATTCATCTGTCAAGGATATACCTAGTACAATTCTAAACTATGAAGTTACCCTACTCTAACGTAAAATTTTAAATTATCTACTAGAGAGTAAAAATTCCAATTTAATATAAACGTAAGTTTTACGGTAATTTGGACTAATAAACGGCGTAAAAAATAACTTTGAGATCAGTCAAGTAAGTTTCAATGAAAAAAATCAAGTTCTACTTAAAAATATTTAAATAATTTGCCAGTTAAATACTTGAATTTTAAAAATAGATATCTGCTTTTTTAGAAATATTTCCCATTTAGCAGTTTGAAGCAAGGCAGTATTTACTTTATTTTACATTTAATACAATAAAAGATCCATTTTCATCAAAATATTGTCTTTTGACTATTTTTCGAACGTCGTTGTTAACCTAGCATAAAACGTCAAATTTAGAAAAGTTAATATTTAATAAAGATGCCCATGAAAGCTGTGTTGCAAAATGACATTTCGTAAATTCCTACTCAAAATGTAAAATGGATTATTTACTATGTTTTATTAAAATAAATACATTTCAAACTTAGAAATTCTTGAAATTTTTAATAATTACACATATATAAGGTTTTAAATATATGGTGTATATATATATGGTTTTAAATATACACCATTTAAGTAATGTTATGTGTTGTGGTGTATTATTTAGTGAATAAATATGTCAAATTTACAAATACAAATAATACCCACGTAAAAGAAGAAGAAAATAACAAAAAAAAAAACCGTGATAACCAGGTAACATTTTAATAGTTTAAATAGATTTAGGTTCTTTTTAATTACGCTTTAAAAGTCATAAATCCAAAAGTCGTCATATTATCTGTGAAAAGAAATGGGATGAATTCCACTACATATTGATATATCTGGCAACACTGTTTCATCTTGGTTTCATTTGATCTCAATTAATATGAGCGCCCTCTATTGTTTTCTAATAGAAATGCTGTAATTTAAACCCGTTTTTTCAAAATAGTCCCGTTGTCGTTTACACACCTTCCTCTAGGTTACCATAATCTATACCTCATCCTATGTACATAGGTGACAGGTCACGAGGTAGGCCAATTTAAAGGGTAAAATTACCAGGGTTCCTGCCGAATTACGGATTACTCCGTTGCCCACCGTCCAGCACGTGAAGGTGCCCTGGATTGCAAACACTTGAAACAAAATATGTTTCTGTTGTCGGATGAACTTTTTCAATTCCAATAGCAATTTTGATTGCTCTTCCCCGCTATGTCAACATTTCAGTCGTTTCGTGCCAAAATCATACAGGATTTACTTTTACCAAAGACACTCAGAACAATGCTAAATTTTTGATCATCAGCTTGGACGCTCGCTTCGTGGAATTAATGAAGCGGGTATCCATCGAGTACACAAGTAAATAGTACGTATAATTCGCCGCTTCATAAATTCAGCCAAGCCAGCCTCCAAACTGATGACCAAAAAATTAGCATTGTTCTGGGAGTCTATAGTGAAACTACAATTATCTTTGCTTATACATTGAAAAGTTTCAAGAACCTTTTTGTTTTCACGTTAAGCTGTAGGTTCCGTCTGACATCACCCAGACGTAAAAAGACAGGGCGCACAATAAGCCAAGCGGCTTCAGTGCATGGGTTATCCCGGCCCTATTCTTAGGTCTAAGTCCAAGGGAGTCCTTATCCCACCATGCATCTGCGCAAACTCAGATGTCAAAATAGGGTCGGTATTATTAGTGCCTGACCTTATTTTACTGTGCAATATTTCTCTATTATTTTTAATACCCTTTTTTCTATTAATAAGGATAGTATGATAAGCCCAGTTCTAATAGTTAAATGTAGAATTAATTTTACTTCAACAATATTTACTCTCTACAAATATCGACGAAATAATTAAGTACCTAATACTTTTCTTAACATTTATCGAACAGCGAGTCAAAATTTCCAGGAACAAAATCTTAATTAAATATGTAGAAATCCTGACTAATTCGCTATAAGTTTGCAGTCGACTAGACTTAGTAAACTTACAAAGAGAATTTGGAATTCTGAATTGAATTTTAAACATAGTGTTTCTCTGTTATTTGCTCTAACAAACTCTAATTTTACGTGTTTCGTCTTAGTGCATGCAAAGATAATAAAATTAAATTTTGTATGCATGTATGTTAATGGTTTGTATTTACGGTAAAATTTAGAACAACATACTTTAAATTTAAAAAACGTAGGCAGCTTGTTTTGTGTTTAGGTTTAAATTAAATATAATTAAAATATGCACTTTTGTTAGGTAACAACTGAAATATTATAAACAAGTATACTTATAAATAAAAAAATAAATAAATTTATAAGTGAATCGCAAAACTGCAAAAAGGGGACATGTCCATTTTTTACAAAATTGACATTTATGTATTTTACTAGTTTTCAGAGCTAAATACATTGTTTACAGCAGAAACAGTAATTGTTGCACTAACACGCTTGACGTTGCGGATCGAATAAATTTTCATTTACGGCAGAAAAAGGGCATGTCCGGGAGGTACCTCCTTTCTAAGGTAAATTTCGCGAGCTCACTGTTTGTAACTTTGAAATACACGATTTAAAATTAAAACATACGACGTGCTGTGTGTACCATGAAGGGAAGGCAGGTAAATGGGCAAACGAAGTGCCTTCATTTCTGAAGCATTACCTTCAACAGGGCGAGTTACAGAAGTATGAAAAAATAATATTTTTGGTGATAATTATTGTAGACAAAACAAAAACACCAATTTATGTTCCGGTTCTTAATGAATTTGATTGAGCAAAGACGATTTGAACAGATAGAAGTATACTTTTAAATAGGAGGGCATTCTTTTATGCCTTGTGACTGCGATTTTGGTTTAATAAAAAACAACTCATTAAACATGAGAGATTTTACACTCTGGACGACTACACAGAAATAAACCAACCACAAAAATTCCATACCCATGCACAAGAAAAAATGCCAAATATAGTCAATACAATGAAATTTATACCAGAGGCCTATTTGACATTTTGGAAAGAAATTTTGACATGGCCAACCGCCGACAGAGAATGTGACATTGAACAAACCATTTTATAAGTTGTACAAAACTGTTTGGTTGAATAAATTTTAATAAATTTAAAAATATTCTTTTTAATTCCCCTTTACTGCAGAAAGGAAACATGTTTATTAATCAAAAATGACAGCTACGCCAAGCTAAAAAAACTAAATTGACTTTTTATGTGGCAGACTTGCCACCGAAACGTCGATTTTTAGTTCTTTTTACTTTTTTGTTTTTTTTTTGTTTTTTGGTGCTTTTAACTTATTTCTTGGCGGGTACCCAAATAACTACCATCAATTAAATAAATCTACCGAACCAATACAGAATATATCTTAAATTTTTTCTGTATAGTTATGTAAAATGTTAAAAACAAAAGAATGTAAAAAATTGAATGCCTAATACATTTTTGAAATAGGTTGCACAGTTTTTTGTGTCACCTAAATATTTTTAAAAATGTGACATTTCCCCTTTCTGCAGTTGGCGATTCAAGTATTATTAACATACACAAAATTCTCCCTAACTTGATTGTCCTTATTAACATTATTCTTTTTAATAAATAATTGTTGTTATACTAAGTAGTTAATGAAATATTTGAGAAGCCCAAAATGAATATTTTTATTTTTTAGCTTTTAAAGAAACATCTGAACCAAAATTATAAACCAAAATGTTAAAAAGTTCACTTTTCTGCATGAATGTTTTTTAAAGTGAACTTTTTCGCACGCGCGTAGGCAAAAACATTTTTACTTTGGTCACACCAACTCAAGAGGTGAAAGAAACTCATTCTACAGACACCAATGTTTCCACAACAACAAAACTTCTTTAATCCGCTATTAAAGCTGCAAAATGCCACAAATTGTACGTTTACCAACAATAATAATAAATACAAGTAGGGTAATAATAATTTGTTTTTATGTTTTCCTTACCCTTAAAATATACTATACAGGGTGTTCGAAAACTACACGACCAAATTTTAGGAGGTGATTCCTCATTGAAAAATATGAAAAAAGTTCCTATAAACATGGGTCCGAAAATGCATAGTTTCTAAGATACAGGGTGTCCAACATTTAGGTTCAACATTCACCTTCTTTAATCTTCAGTTGACCTTCACTTTTTAATGTCATTAGATAGTCCTTAAAAAGTTAAGATTTGAAAGTAAAATTAATTTTGCTCTATCTTTAACTGTTTTTGCTCAGTAAATCGTCAAAATTCAAAAATTCCGTCCCAAGAAACATGCAATAAAGTGGTTTTTATTTTTTTCTCGAAAACGAAGCAAGATACAAAAAAATTTAAGAAATAAAAAAGTTTTATTTTCAGTTGCTTATTCTAAAAAATAAAAAAGTTACAAAAAGTCAGTGCCGTACATTTTTTTACAATTATTTTTGATAAGATGTCCCGTGAGACGCCACTGGACTTAATAATTTTAATTTAATTATGCCTAACTTTGGCCCTTATTACTAGAAATAACACTGAAAAATTTCAAGAAAATCGGGTACAGGGTATTCAAGATAATTACAAAAAACTATTTTATTTAAAAAGTTTAACACCCTGTATCTTGGAAAGTATGCATTTTCGGACCCATGTTTATAGGATTTTTTTTTCATATTTTTCAATGAGGAATCACCTCCTGAAATTAGGCAGTGCATTTTTCGAACACCCTGTATAGCTACAATAACAAAAAAATAACAAACCTTAAACACTTTCTATATCACTACATATGTAGTATAAAATAAAGTCCCTTCTTCTGTCTGTCTCTATGTTTGCTTAGATCTTTAAAACTACTTAACGGATTTTGATGCGTTTTTTTTTAAATAAATATAGTGATTCAAGAGAAACAGTGGCGTTGCGTGACCAAAATAAGGCGTAGTCAAATTGTATGAGGAGCAAAAAATAACGGTCCGCACCTTTTTTGCGAGGCCCTTTAGGCGTAGGCGAAGTTATCAGTGAGGCCTCCTTGGAACTAATCCTGCAGGGAAAAAAGGTCCTCACCCCTTTTACCTCACCACTTTCTGGCTTTCTCATGTCATTTAAACTTATGCAAGGCCGCTTTTATAACAAATTATACAATTAGAAGCCTACAAAAACCTCCACCATGTATTTCCCATATCACACCTTACCGCGAGACCGTAGGTGTGATATGGGGTGGTATAATAGTATCCAAAAAACATATACAGAGCGTTTAAAAAAATAGTATATATTTAAAATTCGATATTGACGTTACTATTCTCAGCGGATTTTAATGCGGTTTTTGTATCGTATGTATATGTATATAGATGGAGTGATTTAAGAGGAAGGTTTATATCTATATAATTATATCCAAAATGTTTACGTAATAGGGAAAGGAGAATTGTTTTACTCCGAGTTTAATGCGTGCGAAGCCGTTATATAATAAAAACAAGTCACCTCATATAATTCCGTTAGTTATACACTTTAAAAAAATCCTAAAAAAGGGGGACACATTTTTGTATCAAAATTGACTTTTTTAGGGTTATCCTCTTTCCATACCAATACAAGAGTCAAAAAGTTTAAATAAGAAGGAAGGGTCAAGTTAAAGCTTATCTTAAAGGGTTTTAAATTCCCTTTTAATGGTTTTTTGTTTTGATAAATTAATTTACTAGTTTTTAAAAAGTTACCCTAAATATTTGATGTCCCTGGGTGGTTCGCCCCTAAACGTTTTTTATTGTTCAAAATATTAAAATTAAATTTGGCACGTAGGTACATCACAAAATTGCCCATTGCTACACAATTTAGGCAGTTTTTTATTACGTCTGGTTTTACCGACAACGAGAACAAAAAATGGACTTACGGAATTTAAAGTAAGAGAATTTTTGAATTAAGTGTATTAAATAAAAAGTTTATAGTAAATACTAAAATATGTTTTAAAACATAAATATCCCTATTAAACAATAAATTTTAAACATTTAAATACCTAAAATCAGTGGCAAAAAAACTAATTATAAGTTTTAGAACAAAATATTATTCTTTTAATTATCTTGTTGCTTCCGATTCGCATGTTGTTATCTCAAACAAGACCACACAAATGCAGAAAGATACACGTAAATGGAATATACCTGTTGGTTAGTATTCATGAAGCTTCCTTTGTTTAAAATCTTATCTAATAATCTTAAGTTACTTAATAAGTTAATTATATATAAAAGCAAAATTAAAACTGCATTGGCTTTAAAAAGAAATGGTTTTTACTACACATTTTTGCACCATTATAACTTCCGACTATATATACATATAATATTTTTTTGGGTGTAAAAGGTTTTGATACATTGATTTTCCATTTTTATAAACCTAATTTGTTTCTTTTCCTTCTATTCCGGGTGAAAACCTCCAAATATGACATATTTTTGCAAACACAATGACATACAGAATGTCCCAACTCTATTTATACACGAAATAATTTTGTTCCTGTAATTGTACAGGATGGCACCATTTCATTGACCTTGCAGGGTATAGCGAAAACTAAAAGAGATAGAACAAATCTGATTGCGCATTCTTGATTTAAATTTTTAAAACAAATTCAATGGTAATAGTTAATCATGACTAACTTGATTTGTTTTAAAGAATCAGAGTTTTTTAAAATTTTGGTTACAATTTCAGATATAAAAAAAATTTATATAGAAAAGTTTAGGGATTTTTACGCAGAATTCAGAAATAAAACACCCCGTATATTTAATCATTAATAAAAAGACATTTAAAAACCGTTGGGAATTTACCACAAATGATGTTCTTTAATAGTTTTGGAAATATGAGCTTCAAAATCTTAGTGCGTATATTTACTATTTATTAGATTTATATAGTAATATTTCCAAAACTATTTAAAAAATAGGTATATAAAATATGGTATTTCTAATAGCTTATTAAAAGACTTTTAACTAATGACAAAATATACAGGGTTTTCCATTAAAAACCCGTTTGATTCCTTCATTATTTTTCTTCAAAAAGGGTATACCTTATTTGAATTAATATCTTGGGCCGTTTTTCAAAAAATCGCATTTTTGAACCAAGCATACCAGCATTTTGTATGTAATAAAAAATATTTTTTTTAAGAAAACTTTTAAAAAGTGGTAAAATTATTTAAAATGGTGTTTGTTAATCCCTTAAACTTAATATTACAGATAAAGGTTGTTTTTTATAATTTTACTATATTTTAATTTAAAAAAATATTTTTTTATTACATAGAAAAAGCTGGTTCTCTGGATTTAGAATGTTAACTAATGAAAAGCGGTTAAAAATATAGATTCAAATAAAGTATACGTTTTTCGTACAAAAATTATGAAGGTATCAAATGGTCAATGCAAAAGTCAAGTTTGTCACCTGTGTTAAAAATGCATACATTAAATGAAAAAAATCGTCTCACCCTCTATACTTTCGACTTACTGAACAGCCGTTTACCTATGAAAAGCAACATTACCATAAGGTTATTTAGTTGCCCAAAAATCATTGGTATTGGTACTGTGGCAACAGTTCCAAAGTTATAATTGAAATAACTTTTTATTCTAACTTTGAAAGTCAATATCTTCCTAACGAAGCGTAATATAACTTTTTTATATAGAGTACTAACATTATTTTGGCTCATCCTATCACCCCCATTATTTTTAACCCCACCTTTCCGGACACCCTGTATATTTTTAATGAGGAATTTAGTTAAGAGTAGAAATAAGTTAAAACGTACAGGGCGTTCTTAATTGACAATAAAAACTTTTGAGGTAGATTGTATATTTGCCAATACCTACTGTCAATAAACAACATCTTCCAAAAAAACGTTTTTTAATTTAAGTTTTTGTAATTTTTACAAAGACGAAGGTTTTTGTTAAAGTTAAGGTACACTGTATAAAAATCCCTAAGTTACCCTTGTTTAAAAGTATAAGGCGTACAGATGGTACCTACAGTTTTACTTGGAATTTATACCACAAGTAACACAACTACTATTACTAGTTAATGTTGTTAAACTTTACTGATTTGACTATCTGACATTTTTTGACACACATATACGAATTTTCCTGTTAATTTTGTACTCTTTTATTAAACATACTTACTATTATTTTTAGTATTATTATTATTATTATTATTAAAAGTTTTTTATTGGTTTTCCAAATGGCCCTCGACCGAAGTCCTTAAGCCAAGAATATACGTAAGAATTAGATAATAATAAGATCATATATGTAATAATTATACGATTTACAGTTTTTATTTGCTAATTTTTAAATAATTGCTCTATCTACATTTTACGATGTTTAATATACTAGTCCGTTTTTAAGCTACGACATAATCTTGCATTTTTAAAAATGTAAAACATAGTTGGCTATAACATTTTTAAAGAGGCCTTTTTATTAGCTTTATAACGATGTATATATACCAAGATATACTTTAAATAAAAAAACTACCGTAGTGTTGGACATAATAATTTAAAACATATTTTTTTATGTTACTTAGCTCTAAACAATTAAATTTGTTTTTTAACAATTCCTTTTCATCTTATCATTACAATAAATGTCATAATTTTAAAAAGAACATTTTTAAAACTTTATAATAAGTAATTTTAAAAACTCGCCCTTAAAAAACATTAACAAAAATATCTTTTTTATAAATTTTTAAACTTATAACTGCGACATTTTAAGAAAATACAACAAATAATTTTATTTATTTCAGAGACATTTTTAAAAACTTTTCTAAAATTTAAGTTATTGGTAAAAGATAAATAAAAGTTTTCTCGTCAAAGTAAATACTATTAAAAACTAAGACAGGAGTTTTAATAATGTATGTACAAAAGGGAATTTAGTTCGTTGCATGTTGCTCTCTTTGACTCTTCGGGGAAATCACTTAGCGTCACTCAGAATAAAACCATGAACTCAATATTAACTTAATAGTATGCATAAGTAAATATAAACAAACTAGATTTTATTATACACAGGATATTTTTATATTGTTCAAATCCTTTTAAAAATATTTTTGTTTAGGCCACCCATTATTTTAAAGCAACAAAAATCTTGTTTAGCTTTTAACTTCAATAAAAGTAATAAATTATACAGTGAATTCCAATTAAAATCAGTCATCTTTCATAATTTAATTATTTGTACACTTATAAAAAAACCTGAAACACGTCAATTTTTATTTTTAGTTGGACACATTTTTGTGTCAAAATTTACTTATTCAAGATTATCCGTTCCGCCCACCAACACAAACGCCAAAAAGTTTATATTGGAAAGGGGCCCAAGGGATACCTTATCTTAAAGGATTTTAAGTTCTCTCTTTAACAGACTTAAGTTTTTTTAAATCGGTTCAGTAGTTTTCGAGAAAGTGAACTTTAAATACCTGGTGTCTTTAGTCCTGTAATTTTTTATTGTTTAAAACATCCAAAATAAAATTTGGTACGTACGTATATCACCAGTGTGCAACGATTCATAAATTCAGTTGTTTTCTGTATTATTTTTTATTGTTAACTGTATTTTTTAATGGGATACCCGGTATATTTTTATTTAAATGAGAAACGCCAGACGCCAAGTACAAAATACTTGAAAATGAATTGAATTGAAAAAATGAAATTAAAAATGACTTTTTAAAAAAGTATATCTTATTTTTCTGGCAGTCCCAAAACTCGCACATATGTATAAGCGAGCATTATAGGCCCGAGCGGTCGTTTACAGTATCTAAGAACATTCTAAATAGGTCCGCTGGCAAATAAAGGTCGAAAATGTTATTTTTTATGTTAAGTACATAAATGTAACAAAACTTTAAATTTTGGACTAAGTATTCACGGCATAATAGTTACATCTTTTTTCCATAACCCCTTGGGCCAAAATTAACAGCTTTATTGTATTAGCGGCAGTCTAAATAAAAAGCTAAAAATTTTTTAGGTTAGATGTCAAAAAGTAGGAAATAGTGTGACATAGCACTCGGAATAACGTCCCCTATGCAAATAAATAAAAATATGCCAAATGTCCCATTTAAAATATGACACTTGAGGTCGTTTCCGGCTAAACCGGAAGTAACAGAAAGAAACTAAAACTATAAAATATTTCACATTTAGTTGATATATCTACGTACCAAATTTTATTTTAATATTCTTAAAAATAAAAAAGTTACAGGGGTTAAAGACACCAGTCATTTAGAGTTCATTTTCTCGAAAACTACTAAACTGATTTTAAACAAGTAAAGTGTGTTGAAAATGGAATTTAAACACTTTAAGATAAAATAAGACTTAAACCTTTTGACATTTGTGTTGGTGGGGGAAGAGATAACTTTGAACAGGTAAATTTTGACACAAAAATAAGTCCCCCTAAAATTAAAAAGTGGGATATTTTAGAATATTTTTTCAAGTGTACAAATAACGTAATAATAATGAGTGGCTCTTTTTATTGGAATGCACTGTATATATTTGTAAAATAATGTTAAATGGTTTTATTGCACTAAAACGTAAAAAATAATTGGGTGAGTTATAGCTACCAGATCCCACCAATCTTTTCATCAATCTGGGGTATTTATCAAACATATAATAAATTCGTAGGACGTAGCAAATCCAAAGTAAATATTATAATAGAAACTTTCCGTGCTCAACGATTTTATTATTTGTCTGATCAATACTACAGATTAATAAAAAGATTGTTAAGACTTGTAGCTGGGACCTACCGAATTATTTTTAGCTTTCAGTAGTTTAACATTTTAACAGAGTAATAAAACCATAGGGCTCAAATACATGTTTCGAGTATCGGATTAGGAGGGTTTCATGAATTTAACCCTTACGATTTTTGACACAATGTTAAAAAATTGCAAGTTAAATATTGTGAATAATTTTTACGACAAAAAAGTTACGCGTTCGCCCAGTCTGACACCCTTCAGATTTGACATTAACTGGCTGGGTTAAAGCGCCGCTTCCATACAGGGTGATCATTCTTTAGTCGGCACTATTGCTAACTTCCAAAATATTGGAGAAACGAAGTCGGTAAAATTAGTACAGTTGTTCTTTTTCCGCTAATTTACGAGCTGCCAACTAAAAAGAATAAAACATCCGGTTTTTGATTTATTACAAAAATGTATTTTTTTTAAATGAAACATCATTCGAAATATGTATTAAGGAGCTTTAACAAAAGTCCACATATAATATATCCAATTTTTAATAGTTTCGGAAATATGGCCATCCTCGGTAGTTTATTAGTAATCCGGCATTTTTTAAATAAAACACTGGGTTTATTACATCAACATTAAATAGATATTTTATATACCATATTTGATATACAGGGTGTCCGGAAAGATGAGGTCAAAAATGATAGGGATGATAGAATAAGCCAAAATAATGTTAGTACTTCATATAAAAAAAGTTATATCGCGCTCTCTTAGGGAGTTTTTGACCTTCAAAATTGGTATAAAAAAATGTAGGTATTTTATTCAAACTTTTGAAAGGTGGCCACAATAATAATGATATTTGGGCATTAAAATTAACTCATACCAATGATTGCGCACTAAGTCATAATTATACAGGGTGAGACTTTTTTTTTTATTTATTGTATGTATTTTTGCAGAGGTGAAAAATTTAAAATTTTGGTTTGACCGTTTGATTTCTTCATTATTTTTGCACAAAAAAGGTATACTTTACTTAAATCGGAACTTCGCCTAAGGTCCGTGCGGAGATCGCCCACGGCTAAGCCTCCACAGGGCAGAGCGGTGGATGATTGTTACGGACTTTAGCTGGTCCCAAACCCAGCCAAGGAGGAGGGAGCACACCCACACGAACTCACACAACACACCTGCTCACTTTTGATGAGAGAGTGAGCCGGTTTCACACATATATACACACAGCTCACACAACCCAAAGCTAAGGTGGATGGTCAACGTGCCGAGGGCTTGTATGGCCGCAGGGTTACATGCGATCTTTAACGTTCCCCTGGGGGCACCGGGCGACACCCCCTGTATGCAGCCTTATCCATGTCAAGCGGGGCACTGGCGTGGATTGACAAGTAATTCCTCCGCTACTCGTGGGAACATTATGAGTAGCACAAAAAACAAAAACTTTAGAGCTAAATCCCTAGAGGAAATAGACAACATGACGGAAGAGGAGGTCCTATCGGCCAGTATTTCCGGTAAATCTAAAGCGAGAATGCAAGAACGGATCGACAAAGGCGAGAGCCAGGTCGAAGCCAAGAGAGCCGTAATTAAGGCCAATTTTATAAGTGCCACGTCAGGCAAAGACAAACCTAAAAAGAGACCTAGGTCTGAGGACAGCACCCCACAGAGGCCCCATAGCAAAAAGCCAAGAGGGGTGGCTGGTACAAAAACGACAAGTGGACAGCAGCCAAAGTCCTACAAGGAAGCTGCTAGCTGCGAAAAGGTTGCCATCGTGCTGGAAGGCTATCCAGAGGCCCAGATGTCAACCGAGACGATGGAAAAAGTCCAAGCAGCGGTTACGGAAGCCTACGAAGGCATTCCGGATGAAGGCCCTCAGGTGCGCTTTGAAAAGTGCAACCATAGACCAGGACATTTTCTAGTCACGTGTGCGGACAAGACCAGCGCGGAATGGCTAGCAAATGTAACACCAACGCTAAAGCCCTGGGAGGGAGCGGTGCTGAAAGCACTTACAGGTGAGGACATTCCAAAACCTGTAACTTGCACGGTGTTTGTCCCAGATGACAAAGGTAGCCGGTTGCCTGTTGAAAGAGTCCTTAAGAGACTATCAATAAGCAACAAAGGTCTTAACACCAAGTTGTAGAAGTCCTGGGGGCCACACCAACGGACAAGGGCCAGGTGTGGACCTTCTCTATGGACAAACTGTCTCTGGAAGCCCTCCAGAAAATGGACATGAGTCCATATTACAACTTCGGAAGGCTAAAGTTTAGGCTCAAGCAGGCCAAAAGGCCCGAAGCCAAAGGCCAAGACCTCCCGGATAAACCGGGAACGTCAAAAGCCACTGAGGCCGTAGAAGTAAAAGAAACCGAGGTGGAACGGGAGAGCGGCTCCGAGGAGCCTCTTATCCAAAGTGGCGTCAGTCCGCTGAAAAGGCCACAGGCCACCCAGCAACAGGACACAGCCAGGATGGAGGAGGATCTTTTAAAGAGCCGCTCCCCCAGCCCAACCTCATCCTAAAGATGGAGCTAATAAAGGTGGCTCCAGGCGAATCTCCACCATGCAAAGGCGGCTTCTGCCATAATTGGTAGGAGATTCCAAAAAGAAGGCCTGGATATGGCCCTAATCCAAGAACCATGGCTGAACAAAGGAACCATTAGAGGGCTCAGCTCAAGTGGAGGTAAGCTATTGTACGATGCAGAGGCCCCGAACCCCAGGGCCTGCATCATTTATAATAGTAAACGCTTAAATTGTACACTAATTCCGGAGCTTTGCTCCGGCGATTTTGTTACAGCAAAGACCACAGCCACAACAGCAGATGGAGGCACCGAGACCTGGGTGATTTGCTGTGCCTACTTCCCTGGCGAAGAGAGGACCTGTCCTCCACATCTCTTGGGGGACATAGTGGCCCACTGTAGGGGAAGAGGATTGAAACTGGTGATAGGAGGTGACATGAACGCCCATCACACAATCTGGGAAAGCACCAATGTTAATAACAGAGGTGAGTCTCTTTTAGAATTCATTTCAGGTGAAGGTTTAGATATAGCCAACATAGGCTCCGAACCAACTTTCGTTACATTAACTAGGCGTGAGGTCCTTGACCTCACAATCTGTAGCCACAATGTAAGCGATGAAATAACTAATTGGCATGTTTCCGAAGAGCCATCGTGCTCGGATCATCGCCACATAAGGTATGACATAAAAACCTCACAACTGACGGTAAGCAAATTCCGCAACCCCAGGAGGACAAATTGGGATGGCTTTGAAGCAACACTCAAGGAGTCGCTTGGGGGCGGAATAGCTAAAATAGTCACAGTGAGAGATCTTGATCTGGCAGTAGAACAAATAAGCGAAGCCATTCAGGCGGCTTACGAGGCAAACTGTCCAGAAACGGTAAGACAACTGAAAAGAAAGACAGCATGGTGGAATAATCACCTCCAGGACCTTAGGGCCGAGGTGAGAAGGCTATTTAACAAGGCCAAAGTCAACCATGATTGGAACTCGTACAAAGCGAAACTTACGCAGTACAACAAAGAGATTCGCAGGGCAAAAAGAAAGTCCTGGGAACAATTCTGCGAGGAGATTTCAGAAACTCCCGTGTGCGCTAGAGTGCACAGAATCATGGCAAAAGAGGGCTCTGATCAAGAACCCGGCATGCTAAAGAGGTCAGATGGCTCATACGTGAGCACAACGGAGGAGAGCCTGGAGCTGCTAATAAGCACACATTTCCCGGGCTCGTCAATAATCACCAACTCAACAAGGCTAACCCAACCCACTGATAGGCCAAAACGCCCGAAGAAAGTGGATTGGAAAAAGCAGCTGAGGTGGTAAGCTACAATTCCATCAGATGGGCTTTAGGCGAATTCCAGCCGTTCAAATCGCCAGGCCTGGATGGAATCTTTCCAGTGTTGTTGCAAAAAGGGCAGGACATCCTAACGCCACACTTATGCACAATCTTCAGAGCATGTGTAGCTTGGGGCTACATACCCAAATTATGGCAGAAGGCAAGGGTGATCTACCTACCCAAGGTAGGCAAATCCCTAGAAAGGACGCCTAAGTCATACAGACCAATCAGTCTATCCTCATTCCTGCTGAAAGCATTGGAAAAATAGTGGATAGATACATCAGAGGAAGCACCCTTCATAGGAATCCTCTGAACAAGCGCCAATACGCATACCAACCAGGAATGTCTGTGGATCTAGCACTAGACGATCTAAACAGACTCCTGGCAAAGTCGATTGACGACAAAGAGGTGGCATTGGCAACATTTTTGGATATAGAAGGCGCGTTCAACAACGTACCAACTTTCTCACTAATGAACGCGCTAAGGAAAAAAGGAATCCCCGACACGATCTGCAACTGGATCGAAGCCAGCCTGAGAAACAGGGTCATAAGATCCACCTTAGGCACAGTAACAATGGAGGCTAAAGTGGGGAGGGGCTGTCCACAAGGAGGCGTTCTATCGCCATTATATTGGGCAGTCCTGGTAGATGAACTTCTCGACAAATTGACTGGTGAAAGGTACAACTGCCTGGGTTATGCTGATGACCTCGTCATTGTAGTTAATGGGGGTCACCTAGAGCACATATCAGGCAGAATGCAGAACGCCGTAGACATCGTTGACAAATGGTGCAAACAGGAGGGACTCTCAGTCAACCCTCATAAAACAATAACCGTCCCTTTCACAAAAAGAAGAGCGCTTGAAGGACTAAGACCTTCCAGGCTCAACGGAGTGGAAATCCCCTTTTCAAAAGAGGTTAAATATCTAGGAGTCATCTTTGACCAAAAACTAACCTGGGGACCACACTTAAGCAAAGTCACTCAGAAGGCAAGAACTACCCTGGGTAGATGCCGAAGACTTTGCGGAAAGAATTGGGGACTCAGTCCCAAGATGAACCTATGGTTATACAAAATGGTCGTCAGACCAATGATAACCTACGGGTCAATTACCTGGGGTGCAAAGACGCTACAAAAGACGGCAATAAGGCAATTACAAAGTATACAGTCTATGTATTACGGGGGCCATGAAATCGACCCCTACTGCAGCACTGGAAACGCTGCTTAATCTACCGCCACTTCACATCTACATACAGGGTGAAGTGAAAGCGGTACAATACCGTCTCAAACAAGGCCAGAGTCCTATCATAAGACAGGAAAGGGCCATACAATGGAGATTCAAGGAGGACCAAGAAGTCAACTCAGTGTGTGAGATGCCTTCAGACAAAATGGTACCAAGCTACTGGCTAAACAAAGGTTTTCAAACTTTAATACCAGACAGAAAGGACTGGGTGGCAGGGCCTCCCATTAAAGCCGACCTAATCTGGTATACAGACGGCTCCAAAACAGACCAAGGAGTTGGAGCAGGTATATATTGGGACAAACCAAGGACAAAAATAAACTTGGGTCTCGGACAACACCCTACTGTGTTCCAGGCCGAAATTGTAGCTATAGAACAATGCGCTAGGGAAATCATCAGAAGGAGCTATGAGGATAAAACCATAGTAATCTATTCGGACAGCCAGGCAGCCATCAGGGCACTCAGTTCATGCAAAATCAGCTCCAAGCTGGTGCGGGACTGCGTAATTGCCCTGGAAGAGGTGGGTGCGTCCAACAAGCTAACCATTGCCTGGGTACCAGGACATGAAGGCCACGAAGGCAATGAAGAAGCTGATAAATTGGCAAAGGAGGGGCTGGTAGGACAATGGTAGGTCCTGAGCCCTACTGTGGTATTCCATCATGCCAGGTAAGGTCATCCATTAGATCATGGATTATGAGGGAATCACAAGACTGGTGGAGGAGAACACCAGGACAGCGTCAGGCGAAAGTGTTCATCAAGGCTTACTCGCCAGAATTTACAAAAGACCTTCTGAAATATAACCGGAAGGCAGTAAGAATAATAGTGGGTCAACTGACAGGTCATTGCAGACTGAATAAACACCTGGAAACTATGGGCCTGGCAGAAGAAAACCTATGTAGGTTCTGCCAGGAGGAGGAAGAAACCGCAGAACACGTATGGTGGTGCTACTGCGAAGCCCTTTGTCGTCTGCGGTTTGCAAGGCTGGGTGAAGAAAAACCTAAAGCGGCAAGATATACCAAGGGGCCAGTTTCAAGCTTGTGGAGTCTGATTAAACAGACCGGCTTGGATAGCGTGCTCTAACCTATGGACGGAGGACACACAATAAACCTGAGCAGGTTGCAGTGTTAGAGGATATGCAATCCACCTCCCAATCTAATCTAATCTAATCTCTACTTAAATCGATATTGTAGACCGTTTTTCATTAAATCGCATTTTTAATCCATACATTCCAACATTTTGTATGTAATAAAAACATCGATTTTCGAGAAAATTATTAAAATATGGCAAAAATATAAAAAACTGTTTTAATTTGTATTACAAATTTTAAAAGGCTTAAAACACCATTTTTAATCCTTTTACAACATTTTAATAATTTTTTAAAAATTGATTTTTTTATTACATACAAAACGCTGGTATATCTGGATTTAAAATGCGATTTTATGAAAAACGGTTTAAAATATCGATTTAAATAGGGTTTTTTTGTGCAAAAATGATAAAGGAATTAAATGGTCAAACTAAAATATCAAATTTTTCACCTCTGTATAAAATGCATACAATAAAGAAAAAAATTCGTCCCACCCTGTATAATTATAGCTTACTGCGCAATCATTTGCCTATGAAAAAGCATTGGTATGAGTAAACTTAAATGACCGAATATCATTATTATTGTGGCAACCGTTCAAAAGTTATAAAAAACTACTTTTTTTAAATTCTAACTTTGAACGTCAATAACTTCCTAAGAAAGCGCAATAAAACTTTTTTATATAAGATACAAACATTATTTTAGCTCACTCTAATACCCTAATCATTTTTGACCTCACCATTCCGAACACCCTGTATATATAGTTTTGGAAATATGGCCATTCAAATCTAAAAAATAGGTAGATATAGTGTCTATTTTATCTTCGACACTAAACTTAGTGCTGAAGAAATAATAGAAATTTAACATAATTTTCAGATTTGAAAGGCCATATTTTTAAACTATGAGAGATACACACATCAAATGTGGTATTTTCTTTAGAGTCTTTAACATATCTATTTAATGGTGATGTAATAAACAGAGTGTTTTATTTAAAAATTACCGGTTTACTATTAAATTCCTGAGTATAGCCATATTTCCGAAACCATTAAAAAAATGGATATATCATATAGCTCTTTAATAGATTTTTTAAATAGTAATATATTTTACAGGGTGTTCTATTTAAATAAAGTATTTTTTGTAATAAATTGAAAACCCGATGTTTAGTTATGGTTTTTCGGTTGGCAGCATGTTAATTTGTGGAAATGTACTAGGTACAACTTTACTGATTCAACCGACTTCGTATCTCCTATAATAAGAAAGTTAGCAATAGTGCCGACTTTAGAATGATTACCCTGTAAATGACGGTATGAATATTCGTGGTAGACTCGTCAAAAGAACCGTTTTAAAAGGTTCTAATAAGAAGTCTATTTTATTACTGGCCCAGGCACTACAATTTGCCAAATAATAAGACACACCCCATATTATCTAAATGGTAATTTTCTTCCAAACTACTTCAGGCATCATCCAACACCGAGTATTTTGTTTAGTATTAAACGGTAATGCCAAGTATACAGCAAAGGACTTTATAATCCTTGAAAAGGATTAAGGAGGTGTTCGAAATGAAACTACAAAGAGAATGGATCGGAGTATAATAACAGTGATTATCTAGTTCAAAGGATCAAAGAGTGGGACATTTGACGCTTTTCCACTCTTTATAAAATTTAAGATAAACATTTCAGGGAGAAAATGAAAACTCTAATAGATATTTCATGGAAAATTACAAGTACTCTTTATATTTGAGCACATATTTCTAAGCTAAAAACACCTCTTAAGGGGTTAGGTATGGCCAGAATAATAAAAAAAACAATTTTAAATTATTTAATTCAATAAAAGCTATAATAAAGCATCATTAAATTAGGTTTTGACTTCACTTGACAAAAATTTATTTAAAAAAAATAAAGTAATGGCTGTTTGTGTTGGTTCACTTTCAGCCGAAGCTCCTTGCTTCTTGCCCCCTTCCTAATTCTTTAATTAATCAGACAAAACAAAATATTGGTAAATTATCTAGTGACTAAGCAAAGTTTTATTTTCATTTTTTTATTAACAAAATGGCGGCAGAATTTTTTTCCACATTTTCGGCAATTACCAACAGGAAATTGTTGTATATAAAAAAATCTTTTACACATGTTTTCAAAAAGCAATGCAGTAATCACTAGGTCAAAAACGTAGTTTTGAAAAAATTGCATTTAAAATTTTAAACTCAATTTATGTAAAGTAATACGTATTATTTAACTACTTATACCTAGTCGTCTATTCCTGGGCCATAAAATAGTTCTTTATTCGCTGTAGCACATTTTACAATATCTATTTAATGTTGTATTCATACCATGGCTCAATCATGGTAATATAGCCTGAGGAAAAATCTATAAATTGAAATTACACCTAACCCCTTTAGAGCTATACCGGGTGTTTCTCATAGGTGGTTCCCCCTATTATTTTTTTCCATGGCTACTTGACTTAAAATAAATCGTTTTAGCCTAATAATGACACTCTAGACTGGAATTTAAAAAATATATTTTTGACAGCAGAAGTGTCAAAAAATGACAAGTTAGGTGTCATTGTATTCAGAATGTCATATTATATCAAAATAATATAATAAAATACGCCGTTTAATATATGAAAGTAGCAATCGTTTCCGGTTAAATCGGAAGTAATAGAAAACAAGTATGGAGTTACCAAGAGGACAAATGGACAAAAAATTTCATTTTTCAAAAAAAATCACACCTCATAAAAATTTTTTCTTGTAAAAAATAGGATTCACGAAGAGAAAATGCTGATTTTGTATACAGGGTTTGCAAAAGTTAAAAAACATGATTTTTTCTCCAAAAGTAAACTACCTGTATTTTTCATTTTTAAGTAAAATGAAGAAAAATTTATTTAGAATCATGTTTGTAATCGATAAAAAAATTATACAAAATTTTGTGAAAATCCATAGTTTCACGAAAACTGGTGTTTACAGTTGATATTTGTGTTTAGTAGGAATTTGAAGAAAGCAGGTGTTTAAGAAGCAAATTTAAAAAGGTTTTTAGGTCATTATCAATCTTTTTGATACCCTTGTAACTTTAATAAAGTTCTTCAAAATGCTATTCTAAATAAATAAAATAATATTTTGCCTAAAAATGAAAAATAAAGCTAGTTTACTCCTGTAGAAAAATCATGTTTTTTTTTTAAGTTTTTGCAAACCCTGTATACAAAATCCACATTTTCTTTTTGTGCATTCCATTTTTTTTACAAGCAAAAATTTTTATAAAGAATTACTTTTCTCTGAAAATTAAATTTTTGGTCCTCTTGTTAACCCAATCCGTGGACAGTCTGTACATAACTATATGCCTAATTTTTTTTTTTTTTTTGAAGGTAAAAAAGTTATAGTTTCAGATCCTAACCAGAACCACCTGTGAGAAACACCCGATATGTGGATTTAATCTTTTTTTTCAGATTTTTAGGGGATTTAAATTATAATTTAACACGCTCCTTAAGTTTTAAGTTTAAGGGGGCAACACAAGTCATTTTTCTACATGACAATGCTCAGTCACATGCGGCTTACCCACCCGATTAGGCTTATTTAAATTATTACTTGTTTTTTTTTCATGGGTCGCGGACTTTCTGAGCAGTGATTTCGTTTATAAGAAGAGACATTAAAAAAATAACTTAATAAATGGTTCGAAGGAAAAAGGAAAGAGTTTTGTTTTTCACAAATTGGCCAAAATCTAAAAAAATATATTAAAGCGATAACATAATATGTTAATAATGTAATAAACAACTTTTTATTATTCTACTAAATTTACCCTGTACTTTTTTAAAATCTGCACTTAATTTTAATTCACCTATGTAACGGGGCTTCAGTGGTCCTCTCCAATTTTTTTCCCATAAAGAAATTTTTTAAAAATTAGTGTATTATCATAAACGTTAGAAAATAATACAAGCTCTGTGAAGTTTTCAAGTTAATATACCCAAATAAAGTAAGAACTTATTTGTACTTAATTAAATAAAATAAAAACCTTGCAATACCCACAGGAAAACTTCCATTTAGTGTTCCAAAACAAATGGTTTCTAGAATTGATTTCTATCACAGTTTTTCTGGGAAATGTACTAGATTTCGCTTAAAAACGCTTAATGCATTAACGTGATAGCGATGTTGAGACTTGTCCATTTTTGCAAATGTAACATGGCTGCGAGCGAGGAGAACTTAAAACTGTAGCAAAATAAAATATAAATTAAAGCCGATGTCGCTGGATTCATGCTTCGATTGCTGCGACTTGGCGACACTTGGAAATTGTTACTTTGGAGGGCCTACTATGTCGCGTTAATATGAAATAAATCATATTGATAATTAAAATTAAGCTTGCAACGTTGTTGAAAACCCTTCTTCTGCATAATTTTTAACTAGTATAATAGTCCATGATAATTCATAATCAAGTTTTTCTTGTTGTTGTGGCAACTAATATTGTGTTTTTTAAAATAATTTTTTTAATTTATTGAACAAATGCAATTAAAAATACGAGAAGAATTAGTCTACAATTTGTGCTAAGTGTTTTGGTGCTTGTCGTCATAGATTCCATTAAAAATCCTACCATGAAGCAAAAGGTGCAAAGTCGGATTTGTTATGCCTGCAGTTTTAGTGTAAATATAATTCTAGTTATTAATAGTAGGGCAGTTCACGATGTTAAATGGGAATTTACTCAAGCGTCATTTCTGTTATTATTTTGGTTTGTTAAACTCGTTTGGATCGTACCAGATTATATATTTGTTATCTTTAAATTATTTTCTTCGAAATAAAAAAATCGCCACGCTCGAAACTGTCAAAATTGCTTTTTTTGTAGCCTCCTGTTTCCTTTACGTCACTCTCAAATTGTCAGATTAGTGGAATATACACTATAAAGCAGGTAGTTAACTCTCCCTATCTTTAAGTATATTACCTTTATCATTTTTATTGTAATTAAACCGTTTAACATTAAAGTTTATTAAATAATTCAAAATGTACAAAAAAGAAACAACAATTTAGGTTTAAAATTTATAAACTTCTACGGCTTTATTTATAAAACTAGAGTAAAAAAATACTGATATATACCTATTTAACATTAAAAACATAGAAATTGACATTATACGGGGTGATTAATTTTTTTATTTTGCTTTATTATTATTTCTTTTAATTAATCATAGCCTGACCATAATTTTTTATTGCGATACCTTTGTTTAAATACCATATTTAATACAAAACAGGGTAATTTTTGAGAAAGTTGCAGCAACTCCAATTTTGATTAAATTTGGTTACGGGGGTTTTAGGGGGTTATCACGAATCTGACTGAAAATTTTTTGATAGAAGCCTTACGTGTTTTAGATATCCACCATTTACATTGATATTTAATGTAATCCTATTTTCACTATATTCTTTTTTCTTTTTGCACATAATTCTTAATTTAATGCTAAACTTGCACACAATATTTGATTTTTACCGTTTAAAACCCCGTTTTCTATAAATTTGTTTTGTATCAAATAAATTGCAAAAGTTCACTTTACAAATGCTGCAAACATACAGGTCTGGAAAATCGTTATCGAACCATTGGGATTAACAAGTGGAAAAAGAGAAAGCGATCTTGCCTTAAGATAGAAAGTAACGGAAAATAAGATATTCCCCCATGTTTCAAATGCAATGATGCCATATGTATTTATACGCCCACTTTCCTGCAGTAGTGGGGTACATTAACGCCGGTCAACGCGACCGTCGCCGGGCCCGAGCATTTGGAGAGAGTTCAGTTGCAAGCTGTTTGGGGTATTGCAAACTACGGCGCTTTCTTTTTAAAATGTTGGTTTATACCGTTGAACAAAGAGTTCAAATTATTAAGTGGTACTATGCCGGTAAACTCAAAAGGTCAACGTGTGGGCTGGCATTTTGGGCGATAATATTATTGGCCCTTTTTTTATTGAGGGAAATTTAAATGCCAACAAATACTTGAATCTTTTGAGAAATCAGGTTATTCCAGCTGTTCAGGCTCTCAATGTCAATTTTGAAGATATTTGGTATCAACAGGATGGTTGTCCGGCTCATAACGCCAGGGAAGTTCAACAATTTTTGGGAGTCACGTTTCCAAATCGTATAATCAGCGGAAGAGGTACCATAAAATGGCCTCCTAGATCACCAGATCTGGCACCAAATGATTTTTTCTTTGGGGACATGTTAAGCAACAAATTTATAGGCATCGTCATGAACGTGCAAATGACTTAGATGAGCTCCGCCAAAAAATTAGTCAGGTTCTTATAGGAATAACACCTGAAATACTTGAAAACACAAGAACCGAATTCTATAACAGGTTGGGATATTGTCTTGCACAAAATGGTGGTCTCTTTGAGAACCTTATAAACTAAGATTTTAAAAAGTATTAAAGTTTTTATAAGAATTTTTTTAGAAAAACATTTTTATGTTCTTTATTTTTTTTTAGAATTATATTTTTATTTTTAAAATTATTTGTTTATTCTTTCTTTCGGAATTGCTTTTAATTTTGTTTAGCCCCAAACGGCAAAAAAAGCTCTTAAAAATGGCAGTATTTGATGCATTCAAAGCAATAAATTCATCAAATACCAAAATATTTAATAGTTACGTAAAAAAATTATCAAAATATGTGAAGCAGTAACATCCTCCACGCGTGCAAAGAAGCAACTGCGTGCTCGAGCCTCGAGCTCGATCAGCCATAAACAAAGCGAGCGCGTTGGCGCAGTGGTGGGGGAGAAAGCAAGGGGAACGGGCGGGGAAACACCTCATTCTGTTTCAGTCGAACTCATGTGATTTAGTAATCTCCCTTTTCTTCGGCAATATGTTTCCGCCCACTGTAATTACAGCCCCACTCTTTTGTGCCGTAGCAGGAGAAGAAATCCAGACGAGAGCGTCTGCGGTACGTAAATGTCGAGTACAGGGTTGCCGACTTGCCTTAACTTTCGGGGTAAAATTAAAATAATAATAGTAATAAAAATGTTATTAAACCTTTTTTACTTTATTTTTGTGATTTTAGAATGTAATTGTATAATGTACATTTAATTTTTAAAATTTAAGGACTTTTAGGAAACATAAAAATATCAATTTAGGGATTTTTGAACTAGGTTTGGGGACAGATTTTTTCGGAGTCGGGTCGACTAGAATCCTTTAAAATTTATTTTTACTGGCAAGTCGTTTGCTGTGTTGCAAACTGCTGCTGATCCTGCTTAATTTAGATTTTTTTAAAAGTTTTGGTCAATATCGTTGACAAAAAGTTCAAATTATTAAGTAGTACTATGCTGGTAATTTAGCAGAAGAAATAATTAGGAGGTTTGCATTATAGGTTTGGTCTTGTACCAGCGAAAAGTACAACTTTTGAAATTATTATAAAAGTTTGAAACCATCGGCTGTTAACGAAATTGTAGGAAGTGCATGTGTAATGATGAGGTGCCACTTGCACCTCCATTAACTAAGAAATGACAAGTCTGTGATACTGCTGCATTTCCTCCCTTTTTTAAAAATTTCCGTCCCGCAGTATTGCGCCCTGGTGCCTTGCACCACCCGGTAGCATATCACCTCAAATGCTTGAAAACCAAAGAGAACCGAATTTAATAAATTGAAATATTGTCTTGCTAAAAATTGTGGTCTCTTTCAGAACCATAATAATAAGATTTTAAAAAGAGTTTCCACATTGTATAAACATTTCCGTTAGAAATACTTTTATGTTCTTTTTATTTTTTTAGAGAATATTTTATTTAAATTTACTTCTTTTTTTTTTTGTTAAAACCCAAATGGTAAAAAGAATTATGCTTCTAACTTTCACCATGCTACTGAATACCATCAGTGTGGCCAGGTGGGTTACGATAAAAATCCCCCGCGTGGTTCCAAAAAATCACTTTTTTTGGGATACTTTAGAAAAAATCCCTGTGATTTAAAGCCACATTTGAGGGCCGCCTTTTAATAGTCAAAAAATGTATTTTCTACGCCAAAGAAATTGACAACAAAAAAAAGGTTTACGTAAAAATCGAGAATTTTAAGTAAAAAGTAGGTAAAAGTAATGATTTGTTTACAACTGACAATAATTTCATGATATTTATGTCAGATAGAAATTCTAGCTGTGTACACGGTCAAAAATATTGTCTGATATAAATTTTTGATTGTTTACACTAGTCAGAATTTTTATCTGACGTAAATATCATGCAATAAAAGTAAGATCAAAACGTACCTTTAAAAATGTTTTTACCTTCCAAATCGTTAAAAATCCCCGTTTTTACTTTAAAAATCCCGTTTTACCTTGTCATCAAAAATCCCCGAAAAAGTCTCTGGCAACACTGTTCAATACCCGAACGCTGCAAGTTCTTGATACGCAAAACGAAAACCGTCGGCACCAGTGTCCTAATAGGGGAGTACGTTTGGATGTAAGCAAAGAGAACGGGGAAAAATTTGTGCATCGACAACATCGCATCAGGATCGCATCGTCTGTTTCAGTCGAACTTATGTGATTCAGTATATTCAGAAATACTCTCTTTTCCACTTGGGGAATTGCAAAGGGCGAATAAAGATTTTCCACACCTGTATATACACATACACGGTGCCATCATAGCCTGCTGCAACTAAAAGCGATTGAAAGTAAATGCAATTTAATACAAAACTAATTTAAAATACGTAGAAAAACCTGGGTTTAAAAAAGTAACAATCAAATATTGTGTGCCATTTAAGCTTTAAATCAACAATTGTGTACAAAAGGAAGAAAAGAATATAGTGAATAATAAAATTCTTTAAAATTTTAACTTTCTTCTTAAAAACCAAAGGTTTTCCAAAAAAATCATTCATATATGAGATCAGCACCTCAAAAAATTTTGGAAACCAAATTTCAAAAAATCGGAGTTGCTGCAACTTTCTAGAAAATTTCCCAAAACAGCAGAAGTGTCAAAAAATGACAAGTTAGGTGTCATTGTATTCAGAATGTCATATTATATGAAAATAATATAATAAAATACGCCGTTTAATATATGAAAGTAGCAATCGTTTCCGGTTAAATCGGAAGTAATAGAAAACAAGTATGGAGTTACCAAGAGGACAAATGGACAAAAAATTTCATTTTTCGAAAAAAATCACACCTCATAAAAATTTTTGCTTGTAAAAAAATAGGATTCACGAAGAGAAAATGCTGATTTTGTATACAGGGTTTGCAAAAGTTAAAAAACATGATTTTTTCTCCAAAAGTAAACTACCTGTATTTTTCATTTTTAAGTAAAATGAAGAAAAATTTATTTAGAATCATGTTTGTAATCGATAAAAAAATTATACAAAATTTTGTGAAAATCCATAGTTTCACGAAAACTGGTGTTTACAGTTGATATTTGTGTTTAGTAGGAATTTGAAGAAAGCAGGTGTCTAAGAAGCAAATTTAAAAAGGTTTTTAGGTCATTATCAATCTTTTTGATACCCTTGTAACTTTAATAAAGTTCTTCAAAATGCTATTCTAAATAAATAAAATAATATTTTGCCTAAAAATGAAAAATAAAGCTAGTTTACTCCTGTAGAAAAATCATGTTTTTTTTTTTTTTGTTTTTGCAAACCCTGTATACAAAATCCACATTTTCTTTTTGTGCATTCCATTTTTTTACAAGCAAAAATTTTTATAAAGAATTACTTTTCTCTGAAAATTAAATTTTTGGTCCTCTTGTTAACCCAATCCGTGGACAGTCTGTACATAACTATATGCCTAATTTTTTTTTTTTTTTTGAAGGTAAAAAGTTATAGTTTCAGATCCTAACCAGAACCACCTGTGAGAAACACCCGATATGTGGATTTAATCTTTTTTTCAGATTTTTAGGGGATTTAAATTATAATTTAACACGCTCCTTAAGTTTTAAGTTTAAGGGGCAACACAAGTCATTTTTCTACATGACAATGCTCAGTCACATGCGGCTTACCCACCCGATTAGGCTTATTTAAATTATTACTTGTTTTTTTTTCATGGGTCGCGGACTTTCTGAGCAGTGATTTCGTTTATAAGAAGAGACATTAAAAAAATAACTTAATAAATGGTTCGAAGAAAAAGGAAAGAGTTTTGTTTTTCACAAATTGGCCAAAATCTAAAAAAATATATTAAAGCGATAACATAATATGTTAATAATGTAATAAACAACTTTTTATTATTCTACTAAATTTACCCTGTACTTTTTAAAATCTGCACTTAATTTTAATTCACCTATGTAACGGGGCTTCAGTGGTCCTCTCCAATTTTTTTCCCATAAAGAAATTTTTTAAAAATTAGTGTATTATCATAAACGTTAGAAAATAATACAAGCTCTGTGAAGTTTTCAAGTTAATATACCCAAATAAAGTAAGAACTTATTTGTACTTAATTAAATAAAATAAAAACCTTGCAATACCCACAGGAAAACTTCCATTTAGTGTTCCAAAACAAATGGTTTCTAGAATTGATTTCTATCACAGTTTTTCTGGGAAATGTACTAGATTTCGCTTAAAAACGCTTAATGCATTAACGTGATAGCGATGTTGAGACTTGTCCATTTTTGCAAATGTAACATGGCTGCGAGCGAGGAGAACTTAAAACTGTAGCAAAATAAAATATAAATTAAAGCCGATGTCGCTGGATTCATGCTTCGATTGCTGCGACTTGGCGACACTTGGAAATTGTTACTTTGGAGGGCCTACTATGTCGCGTTAATATGAAATAAATCATATTGATAATTAAAATTAAGCTTGCAACGTTGTTGAAAACCCCTCTTCTGCATAATTTTTAACTAGTATAATAGTCCATGATAATTCATAATCAAGTTTTTCTTGTTGTTGTGGCAACTAATATTGTGTTTTTTTAAAATAATTTTTATAATTTATTGAACAAATGCAATTAAAAATACGAGAAGAATTAGTCTACAATTTGTGCTAAGTGTTTTGGTGCTTGTCGTCATAGATTCCATTAAAAATCCTACCATGAAGCAAAAGGTGCAAAGTCGGATTTGTTATGCCTGCAGTTTTAGTGTAAATATAATTCTAGTTATTAATAGTAGGGCAGTTCACGATGTTAAATGGGAATTTACTCAAGCGTCATTTCTGTTATTATTTTGGTTTGTTAAACTCGTTTGGATCGTACCAGATTATATATTTGTTATCTTTAAATTATTTTCTTCGAAATAAAAAAATCGCCACGCTCGAAACTGTCAAAATTGCTTTTTTTGTAGCCTCCTGTTTCCTTTACGTCACTCTCAAATTGTCAGATTAGTGGAATATACACTATAAAGCAGGTAGTTAACTCTCCCTATCTTTAAGTATATTACCTTTATCATTTTTATTGTAATTAAACCGTTTAACATTAAAGTTTATTAAATAATTCAAAATGTACAAAAAAGAAACAACAATTTAGGTTTAAAATTTATAAACTTCTACGGCTTTATTTATAAAACTACAGTAAAAAAAATACTGATATATACCTATTTAACATTAAAAACATAGAAATTGACATTATACGGGGTGATTAATTTTTTTATTTTGCTTTATTATTATTTCTTTTAATTAATCATAGCCTGACCATAATTTTTTATTGCGATACCTTTGTTTAAATACCATATTTAATACAAAACAGGGTAATTTTGAGAAAGTTGCAGCAACTCCAATTTTGATTAAATTTGGTTACGGGGGTTTTAGGGGGTTATCACGAATCTGACTGAAAATTTTTTGATAGAAGCCTTACGTGTTTTAGATATCCACCATTTACATTGATATTTAAAGTAATCCTATTTTCACTATATTCTTTTTCTTTTTGCACATAATTCTTAATTTAATGCTAAACTTGCACACAATATTTGATTTTTACCGTTTAAAACCCCGTTTTCTATAAATTTGTTTTGTATCAAATAAATTGCAAAAGTTCACTTTACAAATGCTGCAAACATATATACACATACACGGTGCCATCATAGCCTGCTGCAACTAAAAGCGATTGAAAGTAAATGCAATTTAATACAAAACTAATTTAAAATACGTAGAAAAACCTGGGTTTAAAAAAGTAACAATAAAATATTGTGTGCCATTTAAGCTTTAAATCAATAATTGTGTACAAAAGGAAGAAAAGAATATAGTGAATAATAAAATTCTTTAAAATTTTAACTTTCTTCTTAAAAACCAAAGGTTTTCCAAAAAAATCATTCATATATGAGATCAGCACCTCAAAAAATTTTGGAAACCAAATTTCAAAAATCGGAGTTGCTGCAACTTTCTAGAAAATTTCCCAAAACAGTTTTTATTTTATAAACAGATGGGTAAAAGTCGCTTCATATTCAGATTTTAGATTATTATTTTGTTAAAAAATAAAAAAATTAAAGTTCTCGTTTTATCGTTGATTTGGCGGTATATAAAAGAGGTCCTTTCTATTGTTTTAGCTGTTTTGTTTTAAGTTGAAGGCATCGATTTAAAATAAAATGAGGCTGTGTTGTACAGACTTCTAATTGTTATTTTATAATAAAGTTTTTAAATTAGGTATAACTAAAATATAAAGTTTGGTCCATTAAGTATGAAACAACTTGATAGCTTTTTAATTTTTAATTTATCAGAAAAATGTATTAAACACTGTCTGTTAAAAAATTTCATTTAAGTAAGTGGACGAAAAACTTCGCAAAATAATTTGGAAGCTTTGGTACAACAAGATAATTGAAGTATATTGCGCTTTTAATAATATTAGACACAAATGTGTCTGACTGTTAACCTCATATTTTTCTGAAAAAAAAAACCCAAAAAGCCCTAACTAAACTACTGAGAATTTTATTCATTACAATAAAATACCCCTTTAAAAATCATATTTAATTTTTCTTATATATAATAAATGGCACCCTCTAAATTAGAAAAACATCGTAAAGTTCGTACCATAGTAGGCTCAAATTCATTTCCAAGCGGAAATGCAGTCCCCTTTATATCACAAGGAAAACAGTTCCCATTAATTGTTTTCATATTTTTTTAAAGAAAAAAATTTACTGCACCTAATATACGACCGGAAATAATTAAAATTAAAGTATAATATACAAGTTGGTAATATGCTTCAGCACCGACGCCCAATTTCGCACATGTTTCATTTTTATATCATTAAAATTGGATAAGGGTCATAACATTTGCTTTTTACATACTAAGGAAATGGAGATATTTGGTGCTGAAAACTTATTAACTTTTATACGAGTAATATTGTTAAAGTAAGTTTTAAACATCTTTCGTATAATATTTAAAAAGCAAATGGGATGTGTCACTTCAAAGAGGAACATGCCCAAGTTTTTTGTCAATTTTGAAATCTCTTTTATTATTTATATCGATTTACATTTTTAAATCATTTAAACATAATACAGGACTTTGAAAAAAACCATTACAAGAAAATCGATCAAAACAAGACATATCCACCCTGCTTGTAATAATTAAAATTCAAAATTCCAATAGTAATGTCTTATGGTATATTACTGGTATCCATTAGAAGTATATTGATTTAACAAAAGGTTACTAAATATCGCTTGACTATTGATGCAGGGGGTTAACTTAATTGATATTTTTTGTTTTTCAGGGACCTACAACTTATTAGCAAAAAGGTTTACAGTTTGGAACTTAAATACCCTGGGACATTGTAAGAACACATATTGAAACAGTCAAAGCTTAAAAAAAAGTAGATATTTTTAAAACGATTTTTGATTTTTCTCCTAAAAAGTAAATGCCCACGAAGAGTTGTAATTTAATACGTTTAAAATTTTAGCTTTAAGAATGTTAATGTCAAACGTTTATGACGTTTTATTTTAAATAGTTGTAACTGGGCATGTCCTATTTTGAATGAACACTCAAATTAAATATATATATTTTTTGATAACACTTAATATCTTCTGGGAATAGCAGCATTATTTAAATATTTTATTTCAGTTTTATAATGTAAAGCTAATCTTAAAATTCATGGTTCACATAAACAAATGTGTCTTCTTGGTCTTACTTCTGTGGCAACCATTTAATTCGCAGCAAAGGGAATTTCGCTGTAAAACTTTAATTTCTACAACTTTTATATTTTTTTAACCCCTTTCCGAAGGGTTAAAACAAAATCTCTTTTATACTTCGTTTATAGACCCTTCAGAGTTAACTATGTCAAAAAAAAATTGCAAATACATGAATTTGTTAAAAAGGTATGAGTTTTTTCTTTATTTTATTGAATTATCATCATTTAAGTTTTACTTACCCTAACATCATCTGGAGAAAAAATTATGAGAACTATTTCGATCAAAAATTTTTAGCTCTACAACTTTTGCAAAACTCTTTTCTTTAGCTTCAACCGTTTTAAACTAATTTCAATAAAACACATGAATTATCTTTTTTAAACCAACTTTCCAGGGGGATTGAAACAAATATCTTCTACACTTCGCTTTTAGACACTCTAAAGATAATTAGGCCAAAAAAGTAAATACAAAAATTTGTTAAATAGTTATGAGTTTTTTTATTGAACTTATCATTCATTTAGGTTTTAGAAACCCTATAATGTCATCTGGGGAAAAAATAATAAGGACCATTTAAATGTAGAATTTTTAGCTTAACAACGTTCGTCTGATTTTTTTTATTTCTAACCGTTAAAAAATAATAATAATAATAGTGCCTTATTGTTCAAGAATAATTTTTTGACAAAGCAGAATACAATTAAACCAATTAATATCATAATAATAAAATACATGCTTTATGTAAGGGTACGACTAATTAAAATTATCATCGAGATATTCTGTTAATACATAATACGCTTTACTTAATAACAAGTTTTTAACAGATAGTTTGATTTTTTAAATTTTTTTTTATATTAGTGGGCAACCGATTATAATTTTTTTGTAGGTCATAAATTAAATATTTTTGTTAATAATAAATTTGGATTCCGAATTTAAAGTTGAGATTTTTTCTAGTATCATATAAAAAATTATTAGTACTTTTACAATAAATTTTTTCTTTAACATTAAACATACTGTTTCTAAAATATTATACAGGTAAGAGTTAAAATTCTCTTTGACTTAAACAATGGTTTACACGAATCTTTTGTCTTAGCTACGCAGATATATCTAACTGCTCTTTTTGTAAGACAAATATTGAATTTAATAAATATTAATACAAATTTCCCCAAAAACAAATTCCATATCTTATGATAGAATCAATTAAAGAAAAATAAATAGATTTTAAAACTGAAAATTCTTTAAATTCCTAATTAATAAATTAGATGCTAGGTAATTACATAATTTTTCTATAAGATCTTTAAAATTTAGTTTAACATCGACAAAAGGCTTGGAAATTTTATTTAACAACTTAAATTAGGATATTAGTTTAAATATATTTAAAGTATGCAAATTAGAATCACATCATGATTTTTTTTAAATCATTGTTAATGAGGTCAAAAAAAAATTAAATACCTAAATTTGTTAAATAGTTATGATTTTCTTTAATTTAAAATTATCATTCCTTAAGTTTAACCAACCCCAATGTCATCTGGGAAAAAAAATAATGAGAACCATTTTGATGTAAAACTTTTAGTTTTACAACTTTTGTTAAGAATTATTGTTTTCTAACTTCAACCGTTTTAAAGTATTTGCAAAAAACACTTTGTTAAATTTTTTTAAGCCTTTTCCGGGAGGTTAAAATTTTTTTATAGGTGTTTAGATAGATGATTAAATCACATGTATTGTTTAACAGTAAATACATTTCTGTCATCCAAACTGGTTGTCAAAATTGATAAAAAAAGTCAATCTTGATTATCAGTGAAATTCTGTGTTGTTGGCTTTAATGTAAGTTTTTAGGAAATAATTTAGCCGTATACCACTCGACCTACAAATTCAAATCGATTAAACTACCTAGAGAGATTTTTTGCAAGATTATCTTGGCAAAAAGTTTAATGGACAATAATTAAAAAAACTCTCGACCGCTTCGCAAATTTTTTAATATTTTTATTATTTTTTAATTTAAATATTCTTGCTTAAAATTTGTTAGGTTGTTTAATTAATTAAATTTATAGTTTTTATAATGTTGTATATGATTATACACCTTTTTGCTTATTCGCATGTTTTTATCTTAATAATAATTGACAAAAGATACGTTAAACATCAGGACCTTTGTCAGAAATGGTATGTTAAATTAAAAACAAAACTCCTAAATAAAACATTTTAATTAAAACTGAAATTTGTAAAATAAATCTGCCATCGCATTTAGAAATATTTTTGTTCCCCGAGAACATAAATATTACGCAATAAACAAAAACGGAAAATCTATACAGCAGACGACAATTCCCAGGCCGGTGAAGCACGAATATCAAAACAATGAAAACAGCTGAAAACAGTCAAATTACGCTGAATTGAGACAGTTTTATTGGAAACGGTGAAACAATTTTCAATTCCGGGACTTTAGCGAAATGTGCCATATTAGATTCACTTTAACTATCTGGGTGTTGTTTTGAAATGACCTTAAAAGGTTACTGCAGGAAAATTAAATTCCTTTTTAAAAGCAACTTTATATCTTTGAAGTTTAAGAAAACATATTTTTTATAAACTATAGTCCGTTTAACTTAAATAATTGTAGTTTTACTGATCTGGCATATATTAATTGCCCAAGGTTACGCGATGCGAAATTTCAGTTACACAAACGAAAAAATGGGCGCATTCAGGAGTACTAAGCCGCTTTACCGCTTAGTTTTACAAGTGTCAAAATTGTCAAATTAAACTAATAGTAGCTTTATATTGACGGTTTTAACACTCCGCTTCCCAGCGGCCAATTACTTCTGATATGCCTAATGCTTTGGCACCAGACATCACACCAAGTATTCGCGCGTGAGCCAACAGCAAGCAGGCAAAATCACGGATCAGGATGGATTGCCGATGTTAGTAGCTGCACAAAAAATTAAGTTTTACGGGCAAAAAACGGGTCTGTGCGTTTGGGTTAAAGTGACCACTATCTGTCCCGATTTTGAAAAGGTCCTAAAGTATAATGGTGAATATAGAATAATGTATACCAGACGTTTTCGCGGAGTTGAAGACTTTTTGTTGCTTCTCAAAAGTTTTTGGGACACCGAAGGTGTACGCGCGGGCGCTAAACGGTCTATCGGCATTATTGGGCATAATTGAATCGTTTATATCAGAAACCCGCTAGGTGAACCTTTTTAAACTGTCGGAAAACGACAAAAACTTTCTATTTTTAAAGTTAATAAGATTTTGCCCTAAAAAATTAGAATAGTACTTAACATCTTTTCAAAACAGATGCTATTTGTATGACCACTTTAATACTTATATACAGGGTGTCCAGTAACTAAACCGACCAACTTAAAGGGGTGATTCGTCAATGAAAAATAATGGAAAAACTTTACGTAGAATGTAATAAAAACACAAATTTTACTTTGTTATTTTGTCACATATTTTATATTGCTTTTTGCGTTACTGCAGTTTCGACATACTATGTCATTTTCAAACGACTTTTTAAAAGTGAATGAATTACAAAAAAGTGCATAAATTTATACCTTATACCGTAAATTTAACATCTGGTTTAACCTTTACAATTGTTAGGTCCTATCTTTATTGTTACAAGTATATTGCTATAATAAACTTTTACAGTTAGTCGAAAATATTAAATAATTGGGAATTTTTTATGTCTGTTTGCAGATTAAGAAGATTTACATTATTATTTTTATTGTGTTTATAAATTTCTATGTTCTCTAATATATCTAATTTTTTACTTTTTTGTTCTAAGTGTAAAATTTTTATACTATCTATATTAGGGAAAGAATGACCAGAGTCTAGAAAATGGTACATACATGGTACATAAATGTAATTTATGTCAAAACTTGAAGAAATTTTTTAAATACACCTTTTGCTAAACACATACATTTTTGGTATAGATACGTGGATGATATCCTTGTTTGCTTTACCGGAACTGATGAAGAGTTACAACTTACATTAAACCACCTAAATTCCATTCATCCAAAAATAAAATTTACAGTAGAAAAAGAAGAAAATAACTGTATCAATTTCTTAGATATAAGCATAACAAAATTTGATAATAAATTGAAATTTGATATTTATAGAAAACCCACATTTTCAGATACAACCATTCCTAGTAATTCTAATCACCCAAATAGCCACAAATTTTCAGCATATAGATCTATGGTTCACCGAGCCTTTGCCATCCCACTAGAACAAGACAAATTAAACAAAGAACTAAATACCATCAGATCGATTGCCATAAATAACGGCTACAAAATTAAACACATTAATAACCTAATTAACAAAAAACAGAAATTAAATACCATAAGTAAAATATACCCAAAAATAAAAGCATCCAACTCGGACAAAAATACACAACCCTTACATATTTTGGACCTATATCTGACAAAATAGCAAATATTTTAAGTAAAAATAATATGAAAATAGCATTTAAACCATCACAAAAATTATCCAACCACCTTTTTAACGTAAAAGACAAGATTAATAAACATAAAAAATCTGGAGTTTATAAGCTAGAATGTTCAGAGTGCAATAGTTGCTACATAGGACAAACAGGCCGAAGCTTCGAAAAAGATTTAAAGAACACTACGCATCATTTAGATTAGGCAAAAGAAATTCAAATTTTTCAAACCATTTTCTAGACTCTGGTCATTCTTTCCCTAATATAGATAGTATAAAAATTTTATAGATTTTTATAAACTTAGAACAAAAAGTAAAAAATTAGATATATTAGAGAACATAGAAATTTATAAACACAATAAAAATAATAATGTTAATCTTCTTAATCTGCAAACAGACATAAAAAATTCCCAATTATTTAATATTTTCGACTAACTGTAAAAGTTTATTATAGCAATATACTTGTAACAATAAAGATAGGACCTAACAATTGTAAAGGTTAAACCAGATGTTAAATTTACGGTATAAGGTATAAATTTATGCACTTTTTTGTAATTCATTCACTTTTAAAAAGTCGTTTGAGAATGACATAGTATGTCGAAACTGCAGTAACGCAAAAAGCAATATAAAATATGTGACAAAATAACAAAGTAAAATTTGTGTTTTTATTACATTCTACGTAAAAATGTATTGTCACAAAGTAACGGACTACTCAATAGATTCGGAAAAACTTTAAATGAACATATGTCCTAAACGTCTTTGTTTTTAATCTAAGGGTGTTAAAAAATTTAAAAAAATTGTCGTTCTTTTATTAGAACTTATTAACCAATTAGGATATTTTTTTTAAATTTAGAAGACGTCTACTACGCATCAGAAGACATTTTTTGATATACCAGAAAAATAATAAAGTTTTACCAGTATCCTCCATAAGGGGTGTAAAGTAAATATTTTTAAAGAGAAAAATGGTACGCACTGCATTTTTCTAAAATAAAAATCTTTTTTGAATCCCCGTTTACTTTAGAACAAATTTGATCTTCTGTCTTTCTGTTCATTAGAGTTTTTGAATAAAAAAATAAAAAAACATTTTTGACATGGTCATTTCGTATTGCTAAAATCAAATTCTACAGTAAAATATAACCTTTGGTATTATTCTTTAATTAGATAGGGATTTGACCATGCCAAGAAATGGTTTCTATTTATTTACGCAAAAACCGTACATCAAACAAAAGAATCAAAAAAAAAAATCAAATTTATTGTAAACTTAACGGGGAATTAAAAAATATTTTTATTTTAGGAAAATGCAGTGGAGTAAAATTTTTTCTTCAAAAAGATTTACCGTTAACCCCTTATGGACGAAACTGGTAAAAAAATAGTTTTTCTTTTATGTCATAAAATGTCTTCTCATGCACAGGAGATCTCAAATTTTTAAAAATATTTCAATTGGTATAAAAGTTATTAAAAAAACGATAATTTTTAAATTTTTTCACACCCCGTAGTTTAAAAATTAAGACGTTTAGGGTATATGTTTATGTAAAGTTTTTTTCCTATTTTTATTATAGAATCACCCTTTAAAGTTTGTCGGTTGCGTTACTGGACACCCTGTCTATATAAAATATTATTATAGAGGGTGCTTCCAAAAAATACTACCACAAATTTCTAAGGACAAAAAAATGACAATTTAATCCTTCTTACCTTGGTCCAAAACTGGATGATTTGAAATATACAGGGTGTTTTAATAAATAATTGTGTTAATGGGTGTATTGTCACAATATTTAGCTAAAAGCTGTTTTAGAAGATGAGAAATTGGAATTTGCTTTCAATTTTATTGTAAACCCTAGATGGCGCCACCTGCGGGATCTTGTAAAGGGTATAAACAAAATAACTCTTTTGTGACATTCTGTATGTAATTTTTAGGTAAAAATTCTTATTCTTAATTTTATTTTTTATAAAAAGCTATAATTGGAAAAGTTGATTTAAGCAGCCGTTTTTGAGATATTTAGGGAATTAAAAAACAAATAATTAGCCAGGTTTAGGCTATACAAGGTATTTTAGAATTAGACCTTTACCCCCTGTATCTCTGGTCAATAAAGCGGTCAGTTTTACTTACTCTGAGGATTATTTCTGTTTTCTGTACACTTTTTCTTATATAATTAAGCACACACAGGCGCATGATAGATGACTAATTTTTACACAAAAACGTTAATTTTTGTAATACAAAAAAAATCGCTGTAAATCTCATTTTTGACACAAATATCAGTTGGCTGGTTTCTAAAATAAACGATTTAATTTATTAACGCGTTGAATGGGATTCCCGTTCGGAATAGGGGGAACACGATAAGCGACGGTGAGCCAGTTTCGTATTTGGCCATGACTTTTAAAATACACATGCTTGTAAACGCACCTATTTGTTTACTGAGCGAGATCGTAAAGATTCAGCCACTGTACCATATATATATATTTTTAAAATATGCAACGTAAATCCCGTAGGGATGCCACTGATAGAAATAATTAAAAATGTTTCACATTAAAAAATGCCTATTAGTGCTGAGTAGGTGCGTGTCAAATTTCATGAAAATATCTCAAACAGTTTTAAAGTTAGAATAGGAATGCCATTTCATTCCTTAAACTTTAACACCCCGTAGCTCAAATAGGACATATGTTAATATGAACTTTTCTTCCTAAAATGGGCTAAGCATTCATATCCTGTATTCTTAGCCATCAATTAAATTACACCCTGTTTATTATATACGAATTATGCTATACCAACAAAATATTTTTCGGATATGCCTACAGCTTTTATACAAATCAACAGCAATATTGCACTTCCTCAAAATATTGAGCCTTTCTGTATAGCTTTAAAAACTCTATTTCAACTAGTTCTAAAGCAAGAAAACTAATAAACATAAAAAGTTCTAAGAACTTTCTAGGTTATTCAACCGCATGTATTTGTTGGTAGCTTATGTAGGATTTGTAGGAATAGGGCTGTTTCTACTTACTCCTTCACCCCTACTTATTTGACGATGTATTGGATACAAGACGTGTCGGGAATTGGTGCCATATTCCGCTGATTTCTTTTCGTGAGTTGTTTTTTCAACAGAAAAGGGTTTATTTTAAGGTCTGGTGTTAGATCCGTATATTAGATTTTTGTCTATCTTTGCCGTCTCATCAAAATTGATGGGGTCTCGATTTTTCGTTTTGATTTAAAGCTCTCTTTCTGGTTGAAAATGCATTTGAGATATTTATGATAAGCTGTCACGTTAAAGACAAAATATTTTAGAAAATATGTTTATTTTAAATTCGTTTTAATATACAGGGTGCTCAAAACACAAGTGTTTAAATTTTTTGACATTTGAGGTTATCATACTATGTTTATTTGTTATAATTTTATTAAAATAAATTATAAAAAGTTAAGATTTTTCCAATTGTTTTAAAAACGTGCTAATTAATTTAAGGTTTTTGGTATAAAACAGGGTGCTTCAGAACCATGATCAAACTGGGAACTAATCGTCCTAATAGTTTCCAGGCTGTTCGAGTATGGTACTATGGTTTTGTCCACATATTTTCAATTGGTGATTTCCCTGGTACATTGTTTTAGCACTAATTTTTTTAAACTTTATTTTGTCCTCTGTACTTTTCGTTTATAGCCTAAACAAAAATATTCAATGTAAAAATACACCTAATTAATTATTTAAACTGTGCCGAAATCATGTTGCTTTTCCCATTTAAATAACATGGGATTTTGGATTTTTTCTTTTATTTTTTTCTCAGACACAAATAGATGACAAAATTAACTCATTGCATACTCTGATAGTAAATTCAACGCTCTACAGAAAAGATCTCCTACTAATTTTTCATTAAGTCACTCCTTTAAGAGTTATTTATGTCAAAAATTGAGTTATGGCCATCCTCGAGAATTGAATAGTAAGTACATACATATGCATTAGCATCTAGGTACTTAGGTACAATAGTTTAGAATTGATATAAATATATGTTAGATTATTAAAAAAATGTAAATGTGTTTTTATAATAAATAAATAAATAAATAATAAAAAAACGGCATTTTTTTAATAAAACACTCTGTATATTACATCACTATTAAAAATATATTTATAAAAGTTTTAAGAAAATACTAGATTTGATATGTCTATTTCTTAAAAAATTATGTTAAATTTCCATTATATCTTCAGCTCTAAACCATAAGCACTAAGTTTAGTGTCTAAAATAGACACTATATCTACTCTTTTTAGATTTGAATGGCCATTTTTTCAAAACTATAAGAGATAGACATATCAGATGATGTGAAATTTTCTTAAAGCTCTTTAAAAGATCTATATAATGGTGATGTAAACTACTAAGTGCTTTTTTTTTAATGCCGGCTTACTATCAAATTCCAGAGGATGGCCACAACTCAATCGTAACTCAAAGTGTGACTGTACACTCTTAAAAAAGTGACTTAATTGAAAACTTGAAGAAGAACTTTTTGTAGAGCGTTAAATTTTCAGAATATGTAATAAGTAGATTTTTCTATCTATATTTGTCTGAGAAAAAAAATAAAAAAAAATTTCCAAAAATCCCATCCCCCATTTAAATGGAAAAAGCAACATGATTTTGATAGGATTTAAATCAGGCATTAAACGTATTTTTACATTGGATATATTTTTTAGGCTATAAACTAAAAGTTCAGGGGCGATCGCTAAAAAAACAATTTGGGAAATTACGGACACAGTTGGGCAACATATTGGGAAAATAATATTATGAAATTTGGGTTTTGTGACACCTTATGCTGAAGCTCCTGCCTAGTACTTTATAACCATAATGTCTCGGCTACGATAAGAAGCGGAAGCGGCAAACGGAGAGTATCAAATCTCTGTAGTGGCCGTTACTGGCTACAATATTAAACAAAACAGCGTTTTAAAACCAATTTATATACATAGGAAACACTTCGCCCATAATACTTATTCATTTCAAACGACAGAAGAAGGCCTTTTTGCTCACGTATATTGCAGCCTTCGATTTAAAAATACATTTGTTTTATGCTAACGAAAAGATCAAAGGCAGCGCTCTCACACTTTCCGCTCTTCGCTCGCTGCTAACGCTTGGTATCGTAGCCGTAGCCCTAAACATAAAGTCAATATCTTTTTATCACAAATTCAAAAATACTTTATTTTTCACCATAGTGTTCCTCTTAGCGTTAATAGCATCTGATATAAATTTTGTATGGGTCCCATACCTCAGTTTTTAGATAAACTAAATTCGAAGAACCTGGCCAATAAATATCCGTTGCCAAATTTGATTTACATATTTATTTTTATTAGCTGATGGTTGCGTCACTGTATTTTTAATCTGAATCGCAAATAAAAGAGACTATCTGTCCGTGTTAAAATAAAATATGAAGCTAATAATAAAATCAAATTAAAAGCTATCAGCCAGGGACAAAACAGGGACTTACGATTAATTCGGGAACTATACACCTTATTTGTATGTCAAATCACTGTAGTCTTGACCTAAGAAAAGACTTCACTATAGACTCAAGAACAATGCTTAATTTTTGGTCATCAGTTTTGACGCTGGCTTGGCTGAATTTATAAAGCGGCAAATTATACGTACTGTTTAGGTGTGTACTCGATGGATACCCGCTTCATAAATTCCACGAAGCGAGCGTCCCAGCTGAAGACCAAAAATTTAGCATTGTTCTGGGTGTCTATAGTGAAACTACAATTGTCTTTGATCTAAGTTAAAACATAATATTACATTGTGAAGTTTTCACTGGTCAAAAAGTTCTATAAGATTTGCGTAATGTTCTTTATAGTATCTGGGCCAGTAATGAAATTGACTTCATGGTAATAATACTTTTTAAACCTTTTTAGGGGATTCCTTTTGATGGGTCTACCACGAATATTCATACCGATATATATGAAAGCGGCGCTTTAACCCAGCCTGTCAATGTCTAATGTTTCGTTTGTCGAACTGAGCAAACGAGTCACATTTTTGTCGGACATGTTTACCACGATGTTATACATGTAGTTTTTAAACATTATTCCAAAAATCGTAACTGTTACAGTCACGAAACCATAAGAACATGTTTTGGGTATCTGATTGGGTGGGTTTCGTAACTGTAACCATTCCACTTTTTGGCACAAGGTTTAAAAATTGCATGTAAAATATTGTGGTATTCTTGTCCAACAAAAAAGTGACGCGTTTGCCCAGGCCGATACCCGAAACATTTGACATTGCATTGGCGGTATGAATATTCGTGGTAGACTCGTCAAAGGAAACCTCCTAAAAGGTTTTAAAAGTGTTATTACCATAAAGTCAATTTCACTACTGGCTCAGGGACTATTAATACGTCATTCCAATATTCCCAAAATTGGAAAACAAACCTAATCAAACCTTCAACGCCATAATGAAATGTTAAATCCTATTCGTTCCACCTTTTGCACTAACTAACAACATCCGCGTTTTGCATTTCCATATAACAACTTTTTCAAAACGGCAATTCTTTTGACATAATAGACGTGATTCCTCTGAATAATGTTTCTATGTAAATTTTGTATGATTTGGAAGTTCTCTTGCTTGTTAGAATCATTCCAACAGGGAAATGTGTCATTTTTAAAGCTATTTATTTTCGATGTTGACATATGTTCTAATAGTGTTGAAACACAGTAAAGGTGATGTTATTCGTACTATTTGTTATTGAAATTTTTTAGCTTATTTATAACGACTTATTTTTATGCTATAAAATAAAAATATTTAAATAATAGCAGTTAGAACTAGTTGTGACTAAACAAAAACCCCTTAGAGGAGGGGTGTGTTTATGGTTAATTCGTGCTCACAAAAAAACCTATTTATGATTTTTGTACGACACAATTTATTTATATACCTCAATACTTAACAACATAACCTTAAAAAATATTGTGTAAAATTTTTGTTAAGAAATTATAAAAGATGTGGTAATTTTAGGAATTTGAAAAATTAAAAATAAGTGAAATTTCTGTGGTCGACGTGATTCCTAGATGGTGGATCACGTAAAATCAAAATAATTAGGTTTGTTTATTATAATAGAAGTAAGTTACATAAGTAATAGTATATTATGGAACGAGTATAAAATGTTACTTATTTTCCACTAGTATGACTTTTGCAGCATGAGCCGAAGGCGATTATTCCTTGCGAGTTGCATACTATACTTTTTCTGCGACATTGATATATCACAGAATAATATATTACAGAAAAACATTGTAAAAAAACTTATAGTCCCTTGGCCAGTAATAAAATGGACATGATACACTTTTAAAACCTCATTAGGTGGGTTTTTTTTCACGAGTCTACCACGAATATTCATACCGCCACATATGGAAGCTGCACTTTAACCCAGTCTGTCAATGTCAGAAATTTCGGGTGTCGGACTGGGCAAACGCGTCACTTTTTTGTCGGAACAGTTTACTACAATTTTTACATGCAAATTTTCAACATTTTGCCAAAAATGGTAATGGTTACTGGGAACTATAACATGAAAGAAGTTTTAATATTCCATATGGTCAATGGACCCCAAATATTAAAAAAACCGCGGAGTGCTACCATTTAGAAGGGTGAGTTTTTGAGAACGGGGTTAAAACATCCCCTCTTCAGTATTTTAAGGTTAGGTCGAAAACTACGCGTTTTTGCTAGGTAGTAGTCAACAGAAAATTTGTAGAAAATTAAATTCTCCATCAAATTACGGTTGCTATGCTATGCTATTTATTTATTTTTTTGTATTTTGCCCTATAACTCATTTCCATGGGGGTTTGGTTTACAGAAAAGGATCTTCCATTCTTCCTTTACAAAATGATGCTAAGTAGAAGTTTTTAGTGTTTATAGTGTTCGAGAAACGATTTTTTAAAGTTTACCACTTACACCATTTTTCGGCAATTTTCCCTATTTTTTCGCAAACAATGTTCTGTAACTCTTTTCTACGCAGTTTTGGGTATTGTATACTCAGTGGAAAGAAGAAACAATTACCTTTAATGTCGTCTACAGTACAAGGCTCCAAGACAATATATAAGTAAGACATGGTTCTTCAAGTGTTTCTACTGCGTTCTCAAAAACGCACCCTTTTAAATGGTAGCACTCTGCGGTTTTTAATAGGTGGGTGTCCATTGATCATATGAAATAATAAAACCCCTTTAACGCTGTAGTTATTTTTTAAAGTACATAATCAATAGATTAAAATTACAATTTTTAATGAAAAATTATATTTTTTCCACGAAAGTTAGACGATGTACGAGTATAATAAAAAATGTCAATATTTTGTACTTTTTTCAATTTAAGTATATACTTTTTATTGTATTTATTAAACTAAAATGGCGAATAAAAATCAACAATTTTTCTTTTAAGTAAGGTTCCAGTATAACGGCTGGATATTGATTAATGAAAAAAACGACATATTTGAAATAGTATAAAGTATATTTGTTTCAAATTTTAGCTTAATCGAACTATTTTTGTAAAAGATAAAAATTAAAAACCGAAAAAATAGTTTTTTTAATTTTCTTACAAATTTTTGAATTTAGGGTAAAAATTGTTGTGACATAAGTTATAGGTTTTTAAATGTTAACAACTGTTAAATTTAACTTTTTTATTTTCATTATTTTTTTATTCTTTACCCTAAAATTGCAAGAAACCATTTTTACCCTTAAAAAACCAATTTCCCTTAACCACCTAACGCATTTTTTGGTCTAAAAATGTTTTTCTTACATAGCTTTGATGCACTTAACAAAACTATACCATTAGTTTGCTATAGGGATTTTTTTATATAACCATTTCTACTGCTATACCTCCCAAACTAATATTGGATATTTTTATATTTATATTTGACTTAACCACAGACGTTCGCTAAAAACTCGAATTAAGAAAACGAGGTTGTGAAAAACATATACAAATTCTCGTATTTATGCATATTTAAAGCAACTTGTGACGGCCGTGAGTAATGGGTGTGGGTAAAGGCCGCGGGTATGCTCGTCTTCCTTTGTAAATAAATCTTAAGTCGTCAAACATTAATTTTTATTTCCATCCTGCTATATTTTATTCCCTGTTTAAAATTATAGTATAGTTTTACAAAATGTTGCATTTAAATACATGAGTTGAAATTATGTTTAATGATTCACCCAGTATATGTACTTTACCATCTAGTTGAATAAATTACTTATCTTCCTTATACCAAATCTTATGCATGTTGTCAACAAATATCTTTATCCGCAAACCTAATTCCTAAAAATTCTAAAAATGATAAATAATTCAGCTCACATGAGGAGATTTTCGGCATGATGCATTTTAAAAATACTGCCATATATTTTATTTTTAAAAAATCTGGTGGAATTTACTGAAACCACCAAAATAGAAAACGAATGCCCTGCTTACAAACGATAAACTTTTAAATTCCTTAAGGCCATATTCGACGAAGGAATACCAACCTTGCAATCCAATGCATTATTCCATAGAACTGTATTATTCGTGGTTGCTTTTTTGTGTTTAATACAAAAAAATATGGTTAATAGGCAGATTCAGTATGCAAAAAAATATTTTTTTGTTGAAAATTAAAAGAAAGCCTCCTGTTTTTCATGTTATTTATTAGGCACCTCTCCACTGACGCGTTACTCCTGCCTTCATTGAATGATGACTTCCTAACTGTGTTAACGTTTAGATTATACAGGCTAATACAAATTCAAGGGACACCATTAGTAAAGTACGAAGGCTGTAAGTTAAACAGAGCTACATACGTTATCAACAATCAAATGTTTACATACAAAAGCACTGACCATGTATTTTTTTTACCATAGGCATCGCCTAACTGTAGCACAGAATAACTAGTTACCGCAAATTGTAAATAGGGTTTTTGCAGTCGATGGGATGTGTGTTTGGGGCATTTTGATGCTATCAAAGTATGACGTAACTCTATCTCGGACACGGTAAGAAATACAAAGTTGGTTAAAGTTTCGCATTTTTATGCTTAACAATATTTCGACTAAACCTAAAAATTTGCAGAATTATCCGAAAAAAAACGAAATTTTGCGAAACAGTTTTTTTAGTTTATTAAAGAGATATTTTAAAACAACCGGTACATTGTTATTGCCACTTTTTCTGTTTTGTAAAACTATATCATTACATTTAAGATCCAACGTTTCGTCTTTGTGCCACCATTGTCAACATTGTATTATTTAATTTGTCGAAATATTTAGTTTTAAACTTAATATTATTTATGCGACAAACCGAAAAACCATTTACTGTTCCTCCGTCATAAATAAGGGGGCCAATTTTAAAGTAAACAATCTTCAAAATTAGATTTTTTTGTTATATCGAATAAAAAACTGAACAAAGAACCTATAGAGGGTGTCCGGAAATTACGCGTCAGGGATTCTGTGGGCGATTCTGCACGAAAAATTAATGAAACAAACTTTTATACAATTTCTTAAAAAACTTAAAACTAACGAAGATACAGGGTGTTGAAGAATTTTTTTGTGTAATTTTTTCTAATAACTATTTTTCTGGTATTCTGATTTTGCCCAAATTTTGCCTATATATCACTTATGATTTTTTGTATTTACCCTATTTATTTGAAGCCAGTTGTCAAAGCCAAGGGACCAAAACTGTCTTTCACTTTAAAAAATGACTTACAACTTTTTGGTTTCTATTTTTTTTTTAGTTGGAATCCTAAATTAAATAATAACATCAAACTACCTTTTAAAAAGGCCCTCTTATTGCATAAACCTAAAATGAAAGGTTTCAGAGAAAAACGACTTTAAATATTCATGTAGGTTTAATTAAAAATTCCAATTTTCAAGTGACCAAAGCAAGCCTTAAAAACAAAGGTTGTTTATGGGTAATTTGTTATTGATATGTAGGGTAGATGTACTATTTGTGGCCATTGTACCAATATTTAGTTTTTACTATTGTGTTATGTAGTATATTAAGATTTTTTAATATCTTTGAATATTTTCAACCGTTTTCACGCCTCCTTAAAAAAGAGTTTAAGAAATAATTACAAACATATATAGGATGCGTGTTGTACCCAGGTAATTTTCATCCTTTCTTATAAGAATCGGCAAAAGACACTAATTAGTAAATTTTTAGTTTTTGTTAAATTAATATTCTTTAAATGTTTTTATTATGTTCTACTCAAGTTACCTGCTAGGAAATAAAAATAAAATATTTTACCAAAAAAAAAACAAAATATAAAAAAATAGGCCATGATGGCCACAAATGGAACAGCAAAACTATAGAAGAACCAGATGGAACTCTAAACACGAATAATAACTAATATAGAAAAACCAGAGTAGTTACCTAAGTTTTGTGTTAGAAATTATTTGTTTTTCATACGGTTTTGTCAATTTGGCTAGACACTTTTAACTTTTTTTTTATTGGAGATAAAAAATGTGGTAGTGTATGCAGATTCAGCTAAAGGCAATGTGAAGAAAAGAGACAATTTAACGTGAATACCTTCATGTAAACATTTCTTAATGGATTAGTCACATACATCCTTTTTTTTGCTTTACTGGCCGATATCCCAATACCTATTTGCTCAACCAGTATTTTATCACTGTAAAAAAACTTCTAAGCAAAAATGCCACATTTGATATACCCAATTTTAAGTAGTTTCGGAAATATGACCATCTTCAAGAATTCGATTAAAAATATTTTTTTATGAAACAACCTGTATATTGTATTACCAATAAAAACATATTTCAAGAAACTTTAAGAAAATATCTTTACACTAATGTGTCCATTCCTAATAGTTTCCAAAATACAGTCGTTTAAACCCAAAAAAATAGTAGGTATAATAGGTATTCGTTGAACGTATCTAACGCACCAAGGTTAGTGCTTAAAGGTTGCCGAAACCACGGAAAATCATCGTTACAAATTTGGAGCCCGAGCAGGGCCTATGTTTTTAACCAAGCGTTGCGCATGCGCGAAATAAAAATTTAAGGTATACCGCTTTTTCGACCAATTTGGGGTCGTAAATTACAAATGTAACAATTTTAACCACGACATCGTATATCTTGGGAAATACCGTCCAAATTTTAAATTTGAACGTAAATCTAGTTTTTCTAGATAAAGGAGAGAACAACTAACAAGAAAGTTATAAGTGCCTGTCCAAATTGACCAAATGTGATAAACACTTTGTATATCTAAAACGAATTGAGTCAGCTATGACTTACTTCCACCCCTAGGTTTGTTTTAAAAATTAAAACAAAATATTCTATCAGATTTATTTTATCTCTTTTTGTTTTAGTTTAAAAAATTAATCATTTAAGTTAGGACACATTTTTTATAGGTTATTTTTTTTTTTTTCATAGGTTACAATGCCTTCGTGTAGTATTTTGTTAATGTACCTTAAAAACAAAATGATATTTTAATAATAAATTGTGTTAATAATATTATATTTTCCTACGACCACTTGTGAAAATAGCAAATAGCACACTGGTTTCATGCATAGAAAATGCGTTATATCACACTAGTGTTGCAAAGTACTTTACAAAACTTGTGTGATATATATTATGATGTCATTCTAAAAACTGCTATTGGTTTTGCAAGTGACATATTTATTGTAGTGACAGTAAAAAAAAATTACTTACCTTAAACAGTAGAACCCAAATTATCGAAAATCATCTTATTAACGTTAAGTTACTACACAGTATAAGCTTTCTTTTAATATTAAGAAGAAAAATTCCCGAAAAAATAAAAACATAAACAAAAATAGACATAACCACAAAAAACAACTTTCACTGACTGCTCGCTCAGTTGACACAGTATTGTCAGGTATGTAGATCAAATTAAAAATCTCTATCCTACCTTTGAGCACGCACCTTATAGACGCACCCTTGCCGCTTGACCGTTCGACCTAAAGCGCCAGAGAAAAACTCCTATAGATCAAATTCCTTTCTCTCTGTCTTCGTGTATTCAAACAACTAGTTAAATCTTTTTTAATCCCTTAATTAAACCTGAGGCTAATTAACACTTTATGAATCCACTTTCATTTATCCATTCATAAATGGAATCAGACCCTTCCGACGTTGCCAAATGCTTTTCATATTTTGCATGGTATAACTGACGTTTAGTAGTCGTTCTTTTCTTATTTTCATATTTTTTATATTTTTTCTCAAAAATATGAGGAAAAAATGTAATTTTTACTTAATTTTACATGTGATGTTTAGTTTTATTAACTCGTTTTACCAAATAAAAGTTATATTAATGCCTTTAGGTAGGTGATTTTCAATGTAAAATATTGTCAAAACTTTTTGGTGAATAATTTGTGGTCGTAGGAAAAATAGTGTACAGTACTCGTGTAAAAATGACTTTCTTACACTCGTGGGTTTTAGTCATTTTCCACACTTGTAATGTAATATACTATTTTAAATAGCACATATATTTATTACTATGGGCACAAATGGTGAAACCACTGGCCACAAATGGTGCATCTATGGCCACAAATGGTACAAAAGGATTAAATTTATATTTTTTTGTACTAAAGTAAAGTTTTAAGGCTTGAATTTTTTATAATTCGAATATTGGTACACTAATAATGGTATTAATTTATATTTTGTTAGGCCAACCTTTATTTAAGTTACTTTAGTTCTTTATAGAAGTTAGGAAATTGCTTAAAGTGGCCACAAATGGTACATCTACCCTATGTTAAATTTGGCGGAAATCGTTACACTAGACTATAAAAAAATAACGAAAAATGTTTTTTTTCAACACCCTGTATCTCCGTTAATTTTGATTTTTTTAAATTGTTTATAAGTTTGTTGCATTAATTTTTCGTGCAGAATCGCCTAAAGAAATTCTGACGCGTAATTTTCGGACACCGTGTATAAGAAATGTACTGCATCATTTCTTAAGTTTAAATACTGTTATGGATGTATTTATGGGTTAGAAAGTGATTTATTTAAATTAGCGCTAAAAAATATGCCAAAAATATTTTTGGAGACATGAAACTTTGAAGAATAAACAAAAGGATCCATGTATACAAAAAACAATATTTAATATTCCTATGGATGTCACCTTTAATGTTGTTTTGTGTTTCGTAATAATTTTGACGATAAAAAAGTTCCCCCTTAGAGGGGAGCCAGGCGTTTTTAGGGGGGCTGGTGTCGCCACTGCCCTGGATAGTTGTTCTTATAAGGGTTTTACTTTTCATTTTATTTAATAATAATAATAATAATAATAATAATAAATTTCTTTATTTCAAATTACATTTACTTATAAAAATATACAAATAAACATGAAATGAAATGACGTCAATTATTTTACACAAAAAATCGCATTGAAGAAATATACACAACCATAATTACAACTTACATATCTAAAAAGTCATTAATACTATACGGTTCCAAGTTTATAAGCAATGTCTTTACTTTTCTTTTAAAAATTTTTTCATTCACAGAATTTTTATTTCTCTGCTTAATTTATTGTATAACTTTATCCCCATATAGTACGGACTCTTCTCAAACAATGCCAGTCTATGTCTAGGGTAGTTTACATCAAATCTTCGGGTATTATATGTATGATTGCTACTAGTATCAAATCTTTCCTTGTTTTTATAAAAAAACATAATATTTTCGAAAATATAAAGCCCATAAATTGTTAGTATTCCCTTTGATTTAAACACATTTCGACATGACTCTAAGAAAGGCATCTTATATATTGCTCGTAATAATCGCTTCTGTATAACAAAAATATGCTGAATGCTTGAATTAGCCCCCAAAAATAATTCCATATCTCAACAGAGACTCAAAGTTCGCAAAATACAATGTTCTTAATGCATATTCATTAATATATTTTGAGACTATACGCAAACAATAGCAGACCCTATTAAGTTTTGCAGAAAGATTTTCAATCTGACTTGACCAATCTAGAAATTCGTCAATATGTAAACCCAAAAATTTTGTTTTTGCTGTAATAAATATTGAAACTGTTCTATTTCTATGAAATCAGGTTTTCTTTTTTATTTAGTTTTGTTTTAAAAAAAGCATATTTGTTTTTTCCTTATTTACAAGTAACCTATTTTTTTAAACCACACATTAACTTTTAAAAATATATCGTTTGCCTCGCTAAGCAATTCAGGAATTTCTTTTCCTGTTACAAGTAAATTAGTGTCGTCTGCAAAAGATGTAAGGTCAATATTAGGATGACTTATTTCTAGATGAAGGTCATTTATAAACATGATAAATAAGATAGGGCCTAAAATACTTCCTTGAGGCACACCAACTGTATTTTTAAAATTTCTGATTTGTAAGACATGCCCTCATTCTTAATTTCTACCCTTTGAGTTCTTTCTGTTTAATAGGATCGTAGCCATTTTAATGCGTTTCCTCTTATACCATATAAATCCAACTTTTTAATAGTAATTCCCTATCCAGGCAGTCATATGCTTTTGACAAATCCAAAAATATCCCCATCGCCAACCTTCCCTCCTCCAGATGTCTCAAGATGGCTTTCGTAAATTGAAACAATGCGGTATAAGTTGATCTTTTTCCCAATATCCGTGCTGATTGTCTGTTAAAAGACCGCATTCTTTTACAAATCCGACCAACCGATCACACATAACTAGTTCAAATAACTTTGAGAAACCTGGAAGAAGGCTGACCGGTCGCGGACACAGGCAATAGAGTCAGTGGACAGGGTCCTCGTGAATTACAGAAATAGTAGGAGTTTTTTTTGGGTAATTGTCGAAAAAGAAAGATTTTCTTTTATATATTATTACGACAGTAGAGAATTTTTATTAATATTAGTTTTTATAAACAGATTTAAGTCAATGATAAGCAGCAGATTTTCTCAAAGGCAATAAAATAAAAAAAAAAAAACAAAAAAAAATATAACTGCTAATTATTGTTTTATTAAGTAAAATTACCTAGACGGTAAAAACAATTTCTTATTCAAGTTTAAACAACATAAATATTTTACCGTATTCATATAACTGTAATTTTTACTGCATAATTTAAAGTGCACAACCCAAGCAAAAATAAAGTTATTTCGAACAAAGATATAATCTGACATCAAACCATGCACCTACTACCTACACTAAACTCTTTAAATGGTAAAGAATAGTAGAGCAGACTATGCGTAAAAACGTCAAATAATGCAATAAAAATGTTTGTATACTAATTTTTTAAAGTCTTGCATTCTTCCATCATTAGTTACATAAACAGATTTTTTACAACTAAAGGGTGTACCAAAAAATAATATTTAACTAAACTTAAGGTTTTTTGGGCTATTCGGCCGTCGTTGTAGATTTTATTTCTTTGACGTTTCGCCAGCGCTAGTAGCTGGCATCCTCAGAAGGTTCCTTGTAGACTACTTGCGTACTACTGTTCCACGGCGTGGACGCAGCGAGTATTTATAGGCAGTCTGGGTGGGCGGGTTGGTCGTTGCTCAGTTGTTGTTCCTGCCGTGGTGCTATTTTTATGGTTTTGAAAATTGGTATCCACGTTTTATTGATCTTCATTGATTTTTCTGTTTGGTTGAAGTTGTTGGTATGTTTGTGTATCTCTATGGCTTCCCTGTAGAGTTGTGTTGATCGATCCGTATATCGGAACGATCGATCGGTCGACACAAGAATTAAAAAATATAAAGTTAATTGCTGCCTGGGACAGACTGAGAAATCAGCCGTAGCGGAGCACACTTTTTCAGGCACAGTGCACCACAAATTTAAAAATACCCAGGTCCTGGCTAATAACCCATCCTACCATGCCAGACTCTACAGGGAAAGCACAGAGATACACAAACATACCAACAACTTCAACAAAACAGAAGAATCAATGAAGATCAACAAAACGTAGATACCAATTCTCAAAACCACAAAAATAGCACTACGGCAGGAATAACAACTGCGCAACGACCAACCGGAAGAGGCCCCGCCCACCCAGACTGCCTATAAATACTCGCTGCGTCCGTACCGGTACACAGTAGTATGCAAGTAGTCTAATAGGAACCTTCTGAGGATGCCAGCCACTCGCGCTGGCGAAACGTTAAGCACATAACACTAAATATATAATAGAAACTGCCGTGTATTTGCTTGATATAATGTTAATCGCGCCATCCCTCGGATATGCTCCTAACCTAGGCAACTTTACAAAGATGCATCACGTAGGATCCTAACTACTCACAAGCAATTTTTGACCAGTGGCGCCATCTACAGTGTTATTAGGAAAGTAATATTTACCGCGGGATTTAAATTAATCTGTATTGTGAATATGGAATACAGGGTGTCCCAACTCTATTTATACACGAAATAACCTGACCCTTGTACAAGATTCAAAAAAAAGCTTAAAAACTATATCTTGTATCTCAGATATTTGGTTTTTAAATGAAACGCCCTTGGTTTTGACAAATTTTAACTCGTTATGAAATTTTCTATCAAAAATGTATAATGCACTATATATAAATTATCATGTGTTCTTAATGGTGTGTTTACATTTGACATTTATTGCATGATAACTTATGTCAGAAAGAAATTCTGGCTAATGTAAACGGTCAAAAATTGATTATATTTTCTTCTATTTTCAGTTTTTGGCTTTCACACGTATGTATTGTCAAGTGGTTCTGGTCAAAAATTTATGTCCGATAATTTTTTTATTGACATTAGCCAGAATTTCTGTCTGATAAGTAAATAAATGGTGCTAGTGATATGTAGGCTATCAAATTCCTTGACATTTTACTTTTTGCCGTTGATAAGTATGGTGTTGATAGATGAATAGTATATCATAAATTTTTGATGTAGAATTAGTTGTAGTAAAATTTGTCAAAATGTACAGGGTTTTCACGTAAAAAAAGCTTATTTAAATCAAAACCTTTTTTTTAATTTACCCGTTATAATAATTAGCAATACTGAGAATACACAAAAATGTTTTTAAACATGTTTGATTTTAAGCTTTCTTTTAATACATACAGGGTTGAAGTTATTTCGTGTAAAAATAAAGTTGGGACACACAGTATATCTTTTATATAAGTAGTATAACTAGATAACTTAAAAATGGTAATTTTGAGTTTCTTAAAGAAATAGAGTAAAACTTTAACATTTTGTTGATTATCTAATGGAAATTCACTGCACTGACTGACCAATTTTTTTAAGTTTTAAAAGTTTGTAAACCGTGCATATGTACTAAACAGAACTAACCAAAACACATATATTTTATTGATGTTTTATTCAACCAATTTTATGTTTTGGTTAGTATGTCTTTTACATAATTTCTTAAAATAACTTTAAATTAGCTCTTTGGTTATAAAGGGTAAAAAAATGTGCTGGTTATCTATAATAGATGGAAAAATATTTATTACATTAATTTTTATTTAAGTCATAAACAATTAAGACAAGTAAAATATCACTGTTTAATATTTTATTTTATCTTAATTTACTATTTTAAATAAGTAAATCGTTTATTTCAAAAACCACATTTTTTTTTAATTAGGTTTATGCGATTGATATATATTTTTTTAATTTGCAGACCAATGAGATTTTCCTTTTTATTCTTCACAAATTGTATTTATGTGCTTTCTTTTTTTAAATAATGGTTTCTTTTCATTCATGCATATATTCCAAATGAAACATATTTTTTGAGCTACACAAAATTGTATATATGTATATTGTTTTTGAAATGAACGATTTAATTTTTATAAAATACATATAAATATTCATACAAAAACACCTCTTAAAACTGCAAATGTATATTTCTGTAGTGGTATCATAAAATAAACAATTATACTAACTAAAAAATAAGTCTAAAGTAATTTTTTCATGGTAACCGTATTCGTCGGAGTGGTTCAAATGTTTTTAAAATGCTTTGAACCATATTAGTCCTTATTTGTGAAACAATAAAATGGTAAGTAGCATTATTAACTTTGTTAAAAATTTTGTCCAAGTTTATTGATTCCGAAAATTCTATGGCACTGTTAATTTTTTTTGGTAGGATTTAATTCGGCTGTTTAAGTTTGATACCTTAAGGCCCCAGTCCACTACCCTTTTATACAAAATTTTTGCCTTTGGAGACAGTTGAGATTGCCTTGTAACATCTACTAGACTAAGTGCACCTTTCGTACTTTTTGTCACTAAAAATAAAAAAATATATAAAATATGTACTTTAATTAAAAGAGAGAATATATGGACAAAATATAAAAGTAAAAACACTTTAATATACTACTGACCACATGTCTGCTCATGTAACGAAAACATTTTTTGTAACATTTAAAAGTTCATGAATGCTTAAAGCTTGTGTACTAATATACCAGTACCCTCTTAACTAAAATTGGTGTTATTGACATAAAAATAAAAATTCAAGATTTCAAGAAAAATGACATACAGTGGCGGCGGACTAATTGGAAAAGATACTTAAAAACAATTTAATAATTTTTATACAGAAATGTATACGAGAAATTTTAAATTTTATTTCAATGTTTGTAGATGTTTGATTATTTATAAAAATAAAAAGTTAAAGTACAATAAAAGTATCATTGAAATAAAATTATTAAATTATTTTTTAAGTATCGTTTCCAATTAGTTTGCCGCCACTGTATATACCTTTAAAAACGTCATACAGCCTTAATATTAGGAAAAACAAAACAAAAAATAGGATGTTCATATCTTTTGGACTCTGTGAGAATGCATGAGAACTAAATATATAGTAACCTATTCATCACTAAAACTAGTACAAAAAAAGAAACGGCTTATCGACTTGTCATACAAATACACAAAAGTCGAAGTTAAATAAAAAAACACAACAAAAAACTAAAATACTAATTTGTCACATTGCCATTGTGTGGCTTTTCCTTTAAATGTTACATCCAAAATTTAGGCCAATGTTTGCAGCAAAGGACAAATAGTAGAGATACATAAAGTTCTTATTAAACGAGAAGAAAATAAGTTAGACTTAAAGACACAAAAGAAAAGTTCAATAAAAAATTACTTTATTATTAATATATGTTATTTTTTTTTAATTAAGGAGTATTATATGTATTAAAAAATAATACTTACACTTTCTCGTACAATATTTAGGTAGGGTTGTTCTCTTTGGAGTAGTACATTTACTGGACTCATCCATATTTGTTTTGGAAGTACTTGAAAGAGAAATTTCATCTAAAAATTACAAATTGTAGAATGTAATGTTGCAATTTCAAAAACAAATTTTTCACCCTCTAAGCTATTTGGCTATTTTTTAATGTCTTATGCTCACAAGATGTTTAGAGAGAGTGTTATTGCTATTACAGTATAAATTGTAAAATTTGAGATTTACTTTTCTTAGCTGTATTTAAAAATTAGGGCAATATTTCATTAAAATATCTAATTTCTAAAAGCAAAAGTATATATGTTTAAAATTATTTATTACATATTTATTAAATGTATACACATTTGGTAAAATCAAAAACATAGGCAGTAAAGTAACAACATAGCCGGACCGATGCGTAATGTAAATACCCCTACTAAAAAAGCTTGTTTTTACCGCAAAATGCTTTTATTTATTAACATTAAACAGGAATATATTTTTTTTAGCTCAGCTCTTGGTTCACGGTATCCAAAGATACTATTTTTATTTATTTATTATACAGGGTGTAATTTGCACTGTTGTGGTAGGGTTAGTCCGCCCCTGGCAAACGAAAGAATGTAAATGTTTTTCAAGGACACTATTTTAAGAAATCCTTACTAATATTAGATCATATTAGAAAATATTTAAAATTATATTATGTATAATTATACCAGGTGGTATAAATAAGCATACACACGATCAGTCATGTCTTCCATTCGGCCTGAATGAAAGGAAGTTCGACTGTGTGTATGCCTATTAAGAGTTATTAAAAAAACGATTTTTGTGGCATCCTTTCAGGGCACATATCTCTGTAAAGAGGGACTTAAGAAAAAATGTATAGGAACTTGTCATATTATTTTTATTTGTTCTACAGATTGTCCATGGATGAGGTTTACAAATGGATAAAAAAAATTTCGACAAAAAGTTATGCCTAATTAAAATTTCTGGTAAAAAAATTGATTTACAAAGAGAAAATATTAATTTTGTATACAGGGTTAAAAAAAAGCTAGAAAAACATGACTTTTTTCCAAAAGTAAACAAACCATATTTTCAATTTTTAAATGTCATTTATAAAGTTTCTTTAAAATAAAATTTGTAATTGACAGAAATAATAATACAAAGTTTCTCTCTATAATCTGGCAAAGACGCCTTTATCATATTCGTTTACAGCTGAAAAATTGTGTTGTGTAATAATTTGGGGTAAAAGCATGTATTTGAAAAGCAAATTATGAGACTTTTAGAGCTATTTTATTTAAAAAATGTAAAATGATTAATTTTTCGTTAACACCAAAATCAGTTTATCAAACTCGTAAAGGAAATAAAGTCCTTTAAAATGCTATTCCTTATAAGTTTTCTAAATAAAGTTTTGTTTAAAAATTAAAAATAAAGGTAGTTTGCTTATGGAGAAAAATCATGTTTTCAACTTTCAAATCTTTATGAAGAATAACTTTTTCTTGAAAAGTGATTTTTTTATTCATTTGTTCTCTTGTCAACCCCATCTGTGGACAGTCTGTATATGAATCCGAAAGATTGGCCATTTTTTCTGGAACGCCCTATAAGTGTAATAAAAATAAGCGGTTTTTTAATATATCATATGAATCTAATTGCCGAAAAATATTTATGTACAGAAACAGAAACATTACTTGCTTATCTACCAAACAACATCTAAATTGACTTACGTGTTGCAGTGGTACTGCTCTGAGGAATTGGTTGTTCTGAAATACCCATATATACATTAGATGGGCCCGGTAATGGCACTTTAACTAAAAACGAAAATAAACATTCTAATAATAGTTATGAACATATTAAGGTAAAATACAGTGTGTCTACTTAAGTTTGCACCATTTGGAAAACTTTAATTAATTTTACGAAAAAAATCTTTATAAAAAGTTCTGCATGGTCTCATACCTAAAATTCATCCATCAGGTATTAATTTTTTTCAGTGGTATACGAAGTATCTTAAAAAATATGAATTTTGCTCAAGAGAAAAGTACCTTTATTTTTCAAAATATTGATTTTTTAAAGAAAAATATTTGTTCTTTTAAAAAAAACTTTTTATTAATTTTAAAATTTGGGTTTGGTCATTAGTGTATACTTACATTAAAATAAGTATGAAGTTTTTTAAAGGATAACTTTTTCTTGTAAAATTTATAATAAAAAGTTTTCCATATGGAGCAAACCTAAGAAGATACACTGTTTAATAAAAAATAGACAATATATTTTTTAAAGACCTTATCTGATTTTGATTGCCTAAAGCATAGGTACAAATACAAATCACATTGCTTTGGTATCTACTAAACAACAAAAGCTAAATTGACTTACTTGTTGGAACAGTACTGCTTGTAGGTATCTGTGCTTTCGGAATGTTCACAGATACATTCGATGGGCTAGATACATTATAAAAAAAAATAAGTTGTAACATTTCAATCATTTTATAAATATTTATTTATTTATAAATAATTTATTAAGAAAATATCTAAGGCCATCTACCAAAGTTCTTTAGCCCTTTATATTTACAAGGTAGTGAGGTTTTAAGAAAAAAAAATGCCTTTTTTTTATCATAACTTTCCTACCACTCCAGATCTTTACACAAAATTTGGTACACTTCTTTTGACCATTACATTAAATTTTTTGCTGCAAAAATTAACAAAAAAAAAATACCAGTGGCAATACAAGGTTAGTATTGAAGTTATTGAAATATTTGGTAATATCCTAAAATCAAATATCTGATGAAAACTTACTTATGAAATCAAATAATAATCAATATATTTATGTACTTACCGAGATTTAATTTTATTTTCTTTAAAGGTAAACATGGTGAAGTAATTAAAGAATCTTCAGTGTCATTGTTAGTGTCTGATGACCTCCTCGGTGCAGCAAGTAGTGGAATATTTTGCTCATTACCTGAAGTATTACATAAAGAGGTTAATACAAAATAATAAATTCACTTTGTTTTCATATTCGATGTCAAAACAAAAAAAAACAAAAATATTCTGGAAATATATAGCATAAGTAAATATTTGGTAATATACCAAATTAAAATATCTTACGAAAACTTACTAATTTAAAAAAAATAATCCAAATATACAAATTAACTTTTAAGTTGGTATTTTCCTCTTAAGACACATTTTTCAAATAAAATTATGTTGCTTCGTTTCTTTGTATGTTGTACAGCATGTTAAGGTTTTAAGAAAAAATGCCTTTTTATCATAACTTTCCTAGCACTTCAGGTATGTCTACAAAATTTGGTACTCATCTTTTAACCATTACGTTACATTTTTGCTGTAAAGTTTTGAAAAAAAATTTACCAGTGGCATTCAAACAGTACACCACTCCTTTTTCTTCGAATCAGTATAATTTTTAGAATAATCATTTACTTTGAAGTTAATTTGGTCTCTTAATATTTTTCCACAGGACAAACGGTTTTCATTAAAAATTAAACCTACTGATACATTTTTTTACTTAATTTTAATTAAAGTACTGTAAGTATTTGACCCTAATTTGATTCATATTGGAAAAAATATATATTACATACAAAACACCAAATCAGATTTTAGCGATTTTGCCATGCATTAAATGGTTTTATTTTTTAAACGAAAACCGTTCGTGGTACAGAAAAATATCAAGAGACCAAATTACCTCCAAAGTAAATGATTATTCTAAAATAATATTGATACGAAGAAAAAGCAGTGACATACTATTTTTTTCTTGAAAAAATTCAATACAAATTTTGTTCAAACGCCACTAGTAAATTCTTTTAATTTTTTTTTACATCAAACAATGTAACGTAATGGTTTAAAGATGTGTACCAAATTTTGTAGACATACCTTAAAAATAACCCTGTATAATATGTACTTACCAAAATTTAATTTAAATTTCTTTAAAGGTGAATGTGGTGAAGTAATTAAAGCATCTACAGCATCATTGTTAGTGTCTAACGACCTCTTTGGTGTGGCAACTAATAAAACATTTTGCTAATTACCTAAAGTATTACATAAGAAGGTTAATCCCATGATAAATCCACTGTTTTGATAATAAATGTGGAAAGTTACAATAATAATGTAATAAAAAATTGAACATCCTCTTAATTAATGTATAATTTGGGAGAGGGAAAATATTTTGGAAATACATAGAAAAACTTAAAAGTAATATGTACGTATTTGATAATATATTAAATTAAAAAATAAGACAAAAACTTACCCTTTGGTAAATATTCTGTAGGATATGCTGTTTTCCGTAACCCTCTCTTTGTTCCCGGTACGCGCTCTGCTTCACAAAAATGTTTTTCACATACCACATACGTTTTATAAATTTGTTCAAATGTTTTTGTTTTTAAAATTGGGTTCCCCACTTGATCAATCCATTTTTGAAAAAGTTCTTTGTCATCTTTCGGAAAACTATGTCTTTTGCTACTCGTATCGTTACAATTAGGTACAACACACTTTTTAATTCGATAACGATAACACTCCATATTGTTTTTTAACGAAATTAAGTATTTTTATAAAAAAACACACTTGAAACACAAAATTATCAGTAATGCGCAAAAAGCTCAAAAACTGCGGCATCTACAAAGGAATAACCGACGCCATGGAATATGGAAAGACCCAAAGAATAGCAGATCTGCAGATCTGTCTGTTGACCAGTTAAATGTATTTGCAATTATTTTAACAGCTGGCGCCCTCCCTTGGGTATGCTCCTAACTTAAATTATAATGTATTGTTGGTTGCGTTCGAACTTGTATTCATTGGCTTCCATAAAACTTTCTATTATATATTTAGTGTTATGTGACGTTAAGGAAACAAAATCTACAACGACGGCCGAATAGCCCAGAGAACTTAAGTTTAGCAGAAGATGACCGCGAAAGCCTTACACAAAATAATATCTATTTATTTATATCATATTGCTAAATTTTAGTTTAACCCATTTAAAATTTGTTTTTTAAATATGTAAAAGCGGTCTTGTCTGATAACGTATTTTTTTAAATTGTAATTCTCTTTAAAAACCCTACAAAACCTAATATTTTAATAATATTTAATAAAATTTAATAAATTACCTACATTCTAATATATGTATGATGTCAATTAATTCTTATGTACCGTACTTCCGTTTGAAATTTAACAAAAGAAAAATTACATCCTAGCTTGCAGTTTAGCCCTAACTTTTGTATTGAAAGACTGAAAGACAAATATCACAACTCTATTAAAGGTTGAGTTTACAAATTCGACCGGTGGACGGCGTTACCCGCTGAGCGAGGCTTCCTGGACCTTCCCTAAATGTAATATTTAAATTTCAATTATGTGTACTTAGTTCTGCTTAGTTATAATATTTATTTGCTTAACGTAACTTTGTAACCTATTTAAAACTTCCTGGTAAGTTTCGACAATATTTCATTTACAAGGAAAGGCAATATATTATTTATACGCCAAATTACCACCATTGTCTCTGCTACTAAAAGACGGCAGGGTCATAATGTGGCCTATTCGTGTTTTGTCATTTCGAGTCACATTTATGTTGCATTGTCTTCTCCTTGATCTTTTCTACGTGACGAGATTATTTTTAAAAGGATCGTAGAATAATCTACAGGGTTGTCAAGTACCAAAAACATCTTGTTTTTTTTTTAAATACAGGGTGCCTTATTAGTGCGTGGGGCTTACATAGCGACTAAACTATGAAAGTTATAGATTTCCTATAAAGTGGTATACGAGAAAGAGATAGAAGTTAATTTTAAGAAAATATTTGCCTTTACGTAATTGCAGTGAGAGAATTTTAAGGCGTATTTCTAAGCCAGTTTTATGAATAAAAGTAGGGCATATTTTAGATATTATTAAAAACTTGAATTCATTTTAAAATTTTAGCACCTTGTATCCTATAAACAAAGTATTTTTGGACATACGAGCCCCGTCTTAGTGAAGTTGGCCCAACCAGCTAAAATATATAATTATGTTAGGTTCTTTTTTGTTTCCTCTAGGAATGCCCTAAACACTTGAACTAACAAAAACACCCTCAACTGTTTTAATATTTACTTGCTTTGAACCATTCTAAATGTGGTTGTATTGGCATACTTTTCTAGGGTATAATTTGGACCACCCTGTAGATACTTTGCGGGACTGCATATTTTAAAGGATATTATTTTATCTTTAAATTTATGTATTGTTAATTAAATAACTCATGTTTTAATCTTCTATCTATGTTTTTAAAAAAGGTATTTATTATAATGTGTTTTTACATCATCCAGTGACGTTACTTTGGAAACTCCTAAATCCAAAATTTTACCGGTGACTCCACGAAATTTTTACAAAAATATTACCAGTAGAGATTATAGGAACCTAATATACTACAATATTAAATAATTTTACCGATGCCGGTTTTTAATGTAAATGCTGCGGAGTCCTTTACAAATATAAATTTATATCAGTTGGGCCAACTTCACTGAGACTGGGCTCGTATGTCCGAAAATGCTTTGTTTATAGGATATAAGGTGCTAAAATTTAAAAAGAAAATCAAGTTTTTAATAATATCTAAAAATGCCTGATCCGACTTTAATAACATTTCGCTGGAATATTTCATGAAAAAGGAAGTTAATTTAGCCCTAAACTTATTTTAATTAGTGAGATCAGTGGCGGCGTAGAGTGCGTCTTAGCTAATATTATAGTCAAAAACTGTACGCCACTAATTTTTTTTTGCAACTTTTATATATTTTCTAGATAAAACTTTCTTGTTTCTTTATATTTTTACGTTGCTTGTTTATTTATTCGAAACAAAAATATAATCCGTTAAACTGCATAATCCTGGACCATAGAAAAAAAACATTAGGGCATTTTTTACTTTTAAAAATTAAGTGTTATAACTTTTTATTAGCCATTATGTAGTAACAACAACATACACTTAATTAAATAGCGTTTATAGCTGGTCTATCTAATATTAATAAAAAAGTATTTTACATTTTATTAAGTTTTTTAAAACGTTTAACACTCAATTTCTTAAAAATGAAAAATTTGAGGACCCATAGAAAAATGGCTCAGGAATATGCCCATATATTTTTTCGGCAATTAGGAAACACCCTGTATACAGGTTATTTATATTTGCTCTACCAGAATTTGGTCATTTTTTAAAGGAATATCACGAATATTTTTGCATATGTGGGACCCTTTTACGTTTGTATATACATGTGTAAAATATTAGACTTATTAAATTATAAGATTCTAAGCAATTTTCCTAAAAAAATATGAAAAATTATTAATACAGGAAAGAAATCCACAAGTTGATTGAAGAGGGCCAAAAATACCGTTCCGTCAGTTTAAGCTAATTTTAATATACAGAGTAACCTCGCAATACCCAAATATTTAATTTGTTTTTTTTTAATAAAACACCCTGTATATTATTCTCTAGTCTAATTGAGCTTTAGTGGATAAGCAATTTTTTTAATAGACTTAAAGCCTCCTATGTCTTTTTTTGAGTTACTAGATTAGGTTTTGTACAAAATCCAAATATGTATGAGATCTTAAAGTAGGTTAGATTTGACCTGGCCAGTTTTTATTGGCATTAAAAAAAATAAGTTACATACCTTTATAAAATGACTAATGTAATGAAAACTGTCCAAGTCAAATCTAACCTACTTTAAGATCTTGTACAGAACGAGGCACTCATTTGATCTTCATTATTTTTGCGGCAAACCGCACAGCCAAGCAGAATTATATTATTGAGTTTGGCTCACCTTTTTCCCATTTACGTTTTTGGTTAAAGGAGGAAATTTGGACTTGCATTGTCTATATTTTATTTATTTACGCAACGTTTCCGGCAGTACTAAAACTGTCCGTTTTTAAGTGTAAACTAATCTAGTTCGTTATCTCTTTTCTTAATAATAATGTTGGTTCTAGTTCAAAATTTCTTTTTGAAATCATCTAAAGAGCAGCATCTTAATCTGAAAAACCCTATATTTAAAAGAACCCTTCTCTTTCATTGATATGTTTAGTTTTTAGTAATAAAACATAAATAATTCTGAGTAAGTCAACATATAATTTAAGTCATTGAGATAATGACTAAATCATATGGAAATTAAAAAGAAACTGTAACACACATGTTAACTGAACTTCCCCGTGTTTCACGACGACGAGTAATAAATGACTTGTAGGGAAAACGTAATGGAAACATCAACCGCCTATTTGCTCAAGACGGGCGCACCTTTGAACCTGAAAAATACGAATATATAACAACATGTAGACTGAATTAACAGAGCAGATTATTAAAACATGTAGAAAAGTTACATATATACATAGTATTTTTTACTGGCGTGCGCAAAGTATTTACTTTGTGCACGCAATGTTAAGTCAAAAATGTAATTGATTGTTGGAGCAACAACAAATAGACGGTAAAACTGATAAATAATATTTGACCTAATAAATATTAAAATAAAATTAAAAACATTTCTATAGGGTGGGCCAAAAATAGGAAACTGATTTATTTTTTAAATTTTGTATTTAATAAGTTCAGTATAATAATTTTTGAATCAATAACAAAATATAATCCTTTGAGATTTATGTGTGAAAAATAATGTCTTGTCAATCACCGCCTTCTTTTAGACAGCCATGCTCTAACCACTACATTATCCATCACTAACGTCACTGTTTCTCTTGGTATTGCCCGAATTTTGTTTAAAATATTGGCTTTTAGTTCATTAAGTGTCCGCGGTTTATCTTTGTATAATCTTTTTTAGGTAACCCCAAAGAAAGAAATGGGGCGCCGTTAGGTCGGGCGATCTTGAAAGCCAGTTCATTTAATCGTCTGTTTGTTGAAGTTGAGTGATCATCATTGAGACTTTCTCTTAATCGCTCAATTGTCTCTAATTTCTGAACGAGGTCTATCTGTTTTAGAGCGATCTCTTACGCTTGCCGTTTCCCCAAACTTAGCGACAATCGCACGAATTATTTTTTTAGTGGGTGCATCCCTGGTATTAAAATGTACGGGTTTTAACGCTGGGTCAAAATTATTGATTTGTGATTTAAAGAATAAAATTCGACAATGTTTCTGCGTTGGGAAAATTAATAGGTGGTCTATTATGCATTTCTCAACTTTTCTTTCTTATCCTGAAAAAAGAAAAAAATTATTTAAGAAGAAAGACAAAAGGAGAAACACAAAACGGTTTACCCAGTTTTGGCCCACCCAGTACTTTCCAAAAGAAATGTTTCTAACACTCAGGCAAGTGTCTTCTCCGCATTTAAAGCTTTATAGTCTTTCTGCTTTTGCATGCGGGAAAGAATAACTTTGCGCACTTTTAAAAATTTGTATTTTAGTGAATTTAATCAAATTCTATTGGTAAACCACGAATTTTCCAAAAATATCAGCCCTTTTCCAATAATTTGAGGAATCTAAAATCTTGCATTTAAACAGGTATAGATAGTTTTGCATATACTACGATTTGTAAATACAATGTATTAATTCACGACCAAAAAATTTACTTTTTGTTGCAAATTCCAAAATATGTTTTTTCATTAAAGTATTTTTTTAAGCCAGTAGCATCTTGTATATATTTGGTGTGAGTCCTATGTCCCAGATTCTAGCTAGGTAGAATTTAAATTTATAAAGACAATCAGTAACACTTTTTTCTACTAACACTAGCTTTGCTCGTAGTGCAACATTTTCAACCAATTTCTAATTTTCTAATGCGCATGCTTGGTCGAAAATAATTTTCTGATTTGTTAGGAATTTTTTAACTCTGCGACCGGCATGACGTAAAATGCCAACTGGACCAACGCCACCTAGCCAACTTTTGAAAAAGCTTTATGACAATACCCTAATAAATATTAAAATACATTTCAAAACCAAAGACTAAAAACACACTTAATCTGGCTAAAATGTTAAAATTGTAAACTGGTCATTGCGCATGCTCCAAAATATTTTTTTTTACAAAATCAGCGGATTACTTTGACGGTTGGAAAATAATTCGCAACGGAAAAATTGGAAGCCTGCGAATAGGGAATTTTTAATCAGCAGTTTGAAATTTCTTTCCTACGATCGCTTTTAACGACATGCGCTGTGACGGTTTCTGATAGTTTCTAACTGCTCTACGAAAAACCAATTATTATCCGCAAACTGAAAAAGGAAGTTGGTAAAGATCAGCCATTTTTCGCCCATCAAAATTAAGAGATCTTATCAAAATTAATTTATAATATCCACATATAAGAAGCTTAGCTATTGGTCATTACATTTTTTCATAAGCAGTATAGTCCCAGAGCTAGTGAACCCTTCAAATAACGTTACAGCTGTAAGGCTAGAAATTTGTATAGTAATGAGTCATAGCATGCTAAGTACGAAAATCATCACATGGCAGGCATCAGCCGTGCACATCATCACCCTGTTAATTTCTGAATGTTTAAAAAAATAATAAAAACAAAAAACTTGGGGCTGTAAGCTTGAAATTTTTCTAGAATTTAGTTTATTTATAGCAAAGTTAAAAAAATTGACAGGCGTTTTCGATGAGCACAAGTACCTGCCAAGCGAACTGAAAGGTGTGGCTTATTTGAATGGCCATATTTTTAAAATTAAAAGAGATAGGTATAATATACAAGGTGCCTAACAAAAAAAATTTCACCCTGTATATTATCACCAATATTACCGTTAAACAGATTTTTAAAAAATCTTTAAGAAAAACCACATTGGATATGTCTTTCTCTTATAGTTTTGGAAATATGGCCATCCAAATCAGTCACACTTTTCGGTTCGCCTGGTAGGTACTTGTGCTCATCGAAAACTCTTGTCATTTTTTTTAACCTTACAATAAATAAACTTAATATTAAAAATTTTAAGCTTACAGCTCCAAGTTTTTTGTTTTTATTATTTTTTAAATTGTCAAAAAGCGACAAAAAGTTAAAAATAGTTACTTTTTTGACACCGTATCGAAGTATGTTAAAATAAATTACTTTATTTTTATGATAACGTTAAAAAAAAGTTATATTTTATATTTTAGCTAGTAAAATAATTATAAAAACGACTTTTTTTGTAAATTTAATAACCTAACGGCTCTACAACGAATGATTATCGAAGGTAAAGCACATGCATAATACGGCTAAGGAGTGGCACACTGCACGCTCCAAAAAGGGATCACAAATTAAATGAAGTAGATGTTTGGGATTTTGTCTCACCCACGTTACTGTGTTATCGTATTTATTTTTTGATCAAAAGTAATAAATAGATAAGACAAAGAAATACAAATTATTTTCCCAATTAAAGATGCATTAAATTATTCCCAATATTGTTTTTCGGCAAAAGGTGGAAAATATACTTTTTGCACGAGACTTAAACTAATGTCAATTTTGTCAGGTTTAAGTAATTTGAAATTTTTGAATATTTTAATTTTAGTATTGTTGGAAAATTTGTACTTCATATTTTAAACAGCAATAATTTTATTTTTTTAGTTTAATTTTGTTAAGATTATTACTATTAGTAAAATTTTTGCACTTAAAACTATAAAAGCAGAGGCCGTTCGGTATTCTGATGCTATCAGCATCGGCCTAATAACAAAATTTTAGGGGTTAATAAATTTTTTCTTGTCCATGTTTAAAGAATGTCATATTTTTTTGACTTTTAGGTAATTACTTTCTTAATTGTAATCTGCAATGAGCAAAACAATTTAAACAGTTTTAACGATAGAACCAGAAAAATCCTCATTTGGTACGTCTTATGTACACATAATTTTAACCAGGATCAAAAAGTAGGGTCACTTTTAACAGAGTTAAATAACTTGTCAATTATTAAGTCATATTACCATTTCCGAAGGACAACAACTCGGTTATTCAAGTTACTGATTTTTTAACAGAGTGGGTGTCCGATGGACATTATTTAAACTTTTAAAACTTTGAACTATCTAATAAAACATAGTTTATTTAGAGTTTTTTTAATGCTTACAGTAAAATTAGGATCAAAACATCATAATATTTTAAAAAATATTGATAACTTACCTCACTTATTTAAGTGACTGGTTTTCCAAAAGACTGGTTGTCCGATAGACTACAAGCCAGAGCAAATTTTCAGGGGTGATTTTATACAAAACGAATCACATATGATCTTGAAGTACTGTTCGAGAAACAAAGTTTAGGCACTATGCCGTCAAATTTCCGCGGTACAGGTGAGTGCACAGGTGAGTTGAAGTGTAGAAAAAGGGGTACTTTTCGATTACTTTATACATGACGGCACTATTCTCGTTAAAGAGGCAATGGAAAAGAAAGCTCTTAAACTCTGTGCCGTCAAAAATAGCGGTACCTACAGTCAGAAATTTTTTGAAATCGGCAAATTTACCCCCTCCCCAGTTATTCGAATACTTGGTGGCGATGATTCAGTTACCTTTGCATTTCCTTTAAAAGTATAATTCATATATGCCGTCAGAAAAGGGTGGTACATGCGGTACATGCCACTCCCGAGGGGTAAAAATCCGATTTTGATTTGCGATTTCTGACCGCATGTACCACCCTTTTCTGACGGCATATATGAATTATACTTTTTAAAGGAAATGCAAAGGTAACTGAATCATCGCCGTCAAGTATTCAAATAACTGGGGAGGGGGGTAAATTTGCCGATTTCAAAAAAATTTCTGACTGTAGGTACCGCTATTTTTTGACGGCACAGAGTTTAAGAGCTTTCTTTTTCCATTGCCTCTTTAACGAGAATAGTGCCGTCATGTATAAAGTAATCGGAAAGTACCCCTTTTTTTCTACACTTCAACTCACCTGTGCACTCACCTGTACCGCGGAAATTTGACGGCATAGTGCCTAAACTTTGTTTCTCGAACAGTACTTCAAGATCATATGTGATTCGTTGTGTATAAAATCACCCCTGAAAATTTGCTCTGGCTTGTAGTCTACGACGGACATTTCTGGAATTTATTAAACTGTCTAATAAAAACATTTTCTTTTTAGCATTTTTCTATATTGACACTAAAATTTACATCACACACGTGCGATTTTAAACACCATAAATAAATTAAAAATAATAATTACTTACGTATGTTTGCTGGTTGTTCGACGGACACACATTAAGCTGGATATAGATAGATCATGGTTTAGATACTATATATTAGCCTACACATCCCAAGGTAAATGAATGCCTGCCACCACGCACCGTATGGCACTTCAACTCAGCCGACTGAAATGGCTTGATGGACTTCTTCGCCACTTACCCCTGGGATTCTATCTGCTTTTTTTGTGATCCTTTAAAAATTTGCAGGCAACTAACTGAATTAATTCAATTGGGCATTAAAACATTCCACACACTATTAAGAACCCCAAACAATCCAATAACAAACCATGGTTTTCCAAATCTTGTGATAAAACTAGACTTATAATGCTTTTAATTATTTTACTATTTATTTCATGACAATCTAACCCAGGTTTATTTTTAAATTTTTTGTATGTCCTTTTACCTTAATATATAATATTTTTTTTTAATTTAAATATAAGAATGGGTGTTTCTTTTGTATGTTTGATAATATTTTCTTTTACATGTAAGGTATTTTTTAGGCTTGCGTTAATGTTATTTCCTACATTTACAAAAAATCGTTCCCATATATATTTTTACGTGAACACAGATAAAATTATTTAAATTTTTTAACCAGTAATAAATATTTTGCTCTGATTAGTATGTAACATTTAGGTGACTTTCCGTGATCTTCGTGTGGTGTGGACGTTTCGTATAGACCAACAGAGCGTTGCCGGGTATCGGCGACTGGAGGAGTAGTACAGGTGTTTTTTACCCTCGGAAGTCAAGAAAAGATTCATGTTAAATTGATAGCATTATTTTTCTGGAGGTAAGCGTTGTGATCGAAGATTCCTATAACCTGACGTTTTTTAGGTTAGGTGTGATGCACATAGTGTTTTCGTATGGTCTAGGTTAAACTATTAATAATCTTTGGTCTAGGACTGTTGCAAAGCGTCAGTAGTGACAGTGACCAGTTATGCGCAATACAAGTAGTAGCTCTTGTTTTGACATTTTACCATATTCAAATCTAATATATTAAAAATTTTCCCTTTAGATTTTGGATGCTTTTAATTCATTAAATCTCAACAATTTTTTTGGTATATTTTTACTATGTGTAATTTAGATTTTCGCAAGCCACTCTTTTTTGCGAGACTTGGTCGACTGAGGCCCCAGTTATGTTAAAAAAAAACGACGAAAGGTCGCAATCATTTACCAAAAATACCATTTTACCAACAGTGTACACTATACTACTTTTACATGTAATTTAAATTTAAAAATATTGTGGTTGTCCCACGGACATACGGTACAAAGGACTTTTTCTACGACAAAATTTATATGCAAAAAAAATGCCAAACTAAATAATTAAAAAAAAACACAGCATTGTATTTCTTAATAAGTGGTATATACCCATATATTAATTTTAAAAATTGAAGTTTTAAATGGATCCGTTTATTAGTAATTCAAAATTATTAATATTATTGTTGCATGGGTACTAAAAGTAACCTTGTAAAACACGTTACTTTGAATCACCTAAAGAACTAATTAAAAACAATAAAACTCAAAAATAAAAAAATATATGTTAGTTAAGGATTTGTTTTCATTAGGATTATTAAGAAAGTGACTAATAAGACACTTTATTTTTCTATATATATTTTTTTGTTTTTACCAGCGACAGAGTGACTTTGCACAGAGACAAATACACGTTAATTGACCCTTAATGATATAATAATAAAAGCTAGAAAAAAGGTTTTGTAATCCCAAAATTGTTATTTCGTTCCAGACTCCCTCTATATGTATATATTTATACAGGGTGTCGGGAAATTAGGAGCACATATTTTAAGAAGCGATTTTTCATCCAAAATAAACCCTAGTTTCCTATATAGATGTATGTCCAGAAGTGCTTCCTTACCGAGATACGTGGTGTTAAACTTCTAAGAATAAAAACTGTTTTTTACCATATTTTCAAAATCACTCGAGATATCTTTATGAAAATTGTTACATGTCTTTGGAGCATTGAAAGGCAATTCCTGATATTAAGAGGGTTTTTAATTTGCACCATTGGTGTCTGTACGGGGAGTAACTATTAAATATTTTTGAAAAATAATGGTACGCCACCGCTTTTTGTGCAAATAAAAATTACGCGTAATATTCCCATCTTATTTAAAGCAAATTTAATTCCTTGACTTTTTTTCTTACGAGGCACCGTTTTGACGTAAAAAAATAAAAACCATTTCAATGCCGGAAATTGTCGTCATTTCTGAAAATAATAACAATAATTTAAAAAATCATAGTAACAAACTATAGCAGATGCTTAAAATGTTGGCCTTCCATTTCCATGCATAAATTAAGTCTTCTTAGAAAGGACTGACGATCTCTAAATAGGGATATTCTCCCTATTTTCGTATGATAGTTTTACAGCTGTCAGTTATTCTCTGCCTAAGTTCTTCAACGTTATTCACTGGAGTCTTGTATACAAGGTCTTTAAGATATCCCCAAAAAAGAAATCCATCGGATTCAAGTCCGGTGACCTGGGAGCCAATTCCACAAATCCCTACGACCTATCGATCGGTTAGGAAAAAGTTCATCAAGGATTGAGATATTCTCTAACTTGAATTGCAAAATGAGGTGGTGCGCCATCTTGCAGCAACCAAATTGAATTGCGTACTTGAAGCGAAATATCTTCTAGGAGAAGGGGTAAATGATTTCTTAAAAAATCTAAATAAATTTCGCCAGAAAGTCCAATCAAATGATCTCCTACTATCCCAGCCCATACGTTCAAAGAAAATCTATCTTGAAATCCGCGTTCGGTTATTGCATGGGGGTTTTCATCATTCCAGTAGTGGAGGTTGTGTAAATTAATAGGACCTTCACGAGCAAATCCAGCTTCATCGGTAAACAAAACCTTAAATAAAAAGTTTCCATCGGTGCTATGTTGATTTCGAATCTGGACACACATGTTCATACGACGTTCGTAGTCTGCTGGTAATACCGCTTAAACTTTTTGATAATGATATGGGTGAAGCTGCTGCTCACACAAGACTTCATGAACAGAACTTTTCGGAATAGTTTCTTCTGTACCGACTTTCCTTAAACTGTTCCCCGGATTATTTTCAATATTATTTAAAATGCGTATTTCTGCTGCCACAGTACGTGTTCTTCTTGGTAGCCCTGCATCACGTCGACTTTTCTTAAATGCCCCGTATTCTCCCAGTCTTCTATGAATTTCCGAGAACATCCTTGGTTATTATCCCGTTATTCTTTGAGAATATGCCTCCTGGTACATACGTCGTGCAGCTCGAGCATTTCCTTGGACCACACCGTAATAAAAATGAATATCACGCAACTCGATATTTGAATAATTATGGTTCATTATTATCAACAAGATTTTCACAGCTCTTTACAACAGTGTCAAAACTAATAAGTTATTTGACCGAAAATAAATTTTGACTTTGCCAGTGACACAAGCCATTAAAATGGTATTTAATTTTTTTACGTCAAAACGGTGCCTCGTAAGAAAATAAGTCAAATAATCGAATTTGCTTTAAATAAGATGGGAATATTACGCGTAATTTTCATTTGCACAAAAATCAGTGGCGTACCATTTTTTTTTTTTACAAAAATAATAAATGGTACAAATTAAAAACCCTTTTAATATTAGGAATTGCCTTTCGATGCTCCAAAGACATGTAACAATTTTCATAAAGGTATCTCGAGTGATGTTGAAAATGCGGTAAAAACAGTTTTTATACTTAGAAGTTTAACACCCGTATCTCGGTAAGGAAGCACTTCTGGACATACATCTATATAGGAAACTAGGGTTTATTTTGGAGGCAGAATCGCCTCTTAAAATATGTGCTCCTAATTTCCGGACACCCTGTATAGGATGGCGACATTCGGCCATATAGGTTTGACGTTGTTGACGTCGCGTGGACCATTTTTCAGCCATGTTGTTAAATGAGATAAGTGTGAACATCAGTGTCGAAAAAAAACCAGTTTATAGAATAGCCGTTTACAAAACACATTTCAATTATTACAAATTTGCAACCTCTTCATCTTTAAATAAAAAACTTTTGAGATCACATCTTTCTAAAAATATCAGTTTGAAAACAATGCAATACGAAAAGCAGAAATTTTAGTCGTCACTGGATTAATCATCACTTGTCAAAATATAGTGATTTTACCCAGTCTTGGCAACTTTTTCCCGTACAGTGCTTTCCCTTGCGTCCCCGACCTCGAACCGCCTAAAGTCGAGGATGTGTCGGAACCTATTTCCAGTTACTGCAGTCCAAGGGAAAACACCATATTTAAAAAGCTTATTTACATACGATGTTTTTTCGTTGGACGGCAGAGTATACAGGTTAAGCTGAATAACATAACACATAGGCAATGTGAGAAAAAGAGACAATCTTACTAAATCCCGGCATGTAAACATGCGTGACTTTTACCTCTTGTTTTGTTATTCTATTACTAGCCGATGTACCAAAACTGCTTGCTTAAGCAGTATGTTTATAAAATTACCTTGATTTCGATCCATATTACTAACTGGAACAACTTATTATTGAATACTGTATATTTTTTTACCATGAGGTCACATTAGAACGTACGAAGTAAAAGTGTTTTACAACGAATGACAAAACCAAGAGTATTAATTACTTTTTGAGAGAGTTAAAGACCTTTCCGTTATAGACAAAAATATACATAAAGATTAGCTTTAGGTAGCATTTATTACTAAAAATAATTTAAAACATACGACCCATCGTAAATAATAACTACATAAATAAATATTTCCAGGAGCAAAACTTTAAAATTAATAACAATAGGTATTTAACGGCGGCAATAAAATTATTTTTTAAATTAAATATTAAAATTCCTCTATTGTTAAAGGCATTGCCGTATAAGAAAAAATAGATTAAAATTAATTAAATTGACATGAACACCATTTTTCCTAATACATATTTTTACCGTCTCTATATAAACATAAATAATTTATTTTATTTATTTTTACTATACGTTTAAAAATATGTACATATTAAATAAATACTTTTACTTTACAGCGAATCTTATATAAACCACAGTCTAAAAGATATTTTCTAACTGAAAAATAAATTTAAGGGCGTATTTTAAAACTAATTCGATAAAAATAGTTTTTACAAATTTGTCTGGAAAACCAGTGATTAAAAAATATATTACATCATCTTATTTTTTTCTAAGCCCTAACTTTAAAACAACTCATTTTCAGACCTATAATAAAATGTTTTTTTTTTATGAATCAGCCCTTATATTTTTTTATCGCAGTTGGGAAACACTCTGTATATACGTTGTAACAGTCGAAATTACAATTGGCAATGTTTGCCAATGCGCGGAGGGAAGACGTTTTAAAGTAAGACCGACGCATATCCGCTGATGACTTAGTGTGTATGGCGCTTAGTCGTTGAGCGCACAACAGACGAGAGGTGGGTTCGAATCCTGCTATGGCCAAATACTTATTTATAAGTTGGTCGGAAATTTAATGGACAAAGTGCAAAATGTATCGACGCGAAAGGCCACCAAAGGACCAGGGCGCCGGAACACACTGCCGTGTCCTGCGCAACCTTAGACATGCATGGTACAATGATTACAAGAAGGTAGGATCAACAGCGATTCCAAATTGGTTCGCTTTGCGCATGACGTAGCAATATGACTTTTTTGGGGCATTATTTAAATTTAGATCCTAGGAAAACCTGAAATGTTTGTGAATTTTAATCATTTTTTTAAATATGGGGACGAGTATAGAGAAATATCTTTCTAGAATAATATTACTGTTAACCTAAGAATATAATATTTGATGTAAACAAGATTAATATGTTAATTCGTGCATAAACGGAACTAATGCAATAAAAGCACTATTTAAAGTACTTAAAAACAAATTATTTTACACCTAACTAGTTTTAAAGTCAAAAAAACTGCCAAAAAGCAATGTAAAACGGCACACAAACTCCTAAAAACTCGAAAACAAACGTATGGTTTTAACTTTGTCTACAACTTTAGTCACATTACTACGTCAGAGACGGTGGTCACGTGATAAACGTCATGCGCAAGATCCTACCTTTTGTATTTGTTGTATCATGGTAGACATGCGGACCCCACTCAGTTGGTAGGTTCAGTAGTGACCCTTGGGTGGGGGCCAGGGTCTTAAGTTGTCGCTTATAGGACAGTAGTTCGGAACCCACGTTAAGCTGTAGGTCCCGTCTGGCTGACATCACCCAGACGTAAAAGACAGGGCGCACAATAAGCCGAGTGACGTCAGTGCATGGGTTATCCCGCCCCTATTCTAAGGTCTAAGACCAACGCATTCTCATCATGGACGGTTTTGATGCATGCTTTTTCTGCCTAATTTGTCTCTGCTAGTGTTGAACACACTGAAACTAAATTTAGCGCATCAAGCTGGCATACATCATAAAACTTCAAGATAATGCGAAAAAATTATCTATATTTGGTGATGAAAATTCAGGCATGTGTAAATAACATTTAATTTTTATTTATTTTTTAATGTATTTACCAATTTATTAATGTTAAAACTAAATAATTTAGTTATTATACAAAAATTCTTTAAAGCGTATGACCGAAACAATTTTAAAAGATACTCGTATATACAACCCGCCAACTTATTTCTGATAATTTTAATGAAAATTGATTTACCACATATGTGTGGTCCAAATGTAATTGAATGTTGGGTCGCGGTGTGCCATGCCCGTAACCGGGATTAAAGCCGATAATTACAGGTTCCTACCTTACCTGCATGTTGATCATTGGCAGCGTGTAGGTCCAAAATTACATGTTGCATTAAAAGAATATCGAAAGAAATTAAAATATTAGTTCCTCTGGCCATATTTTTGGGTATTTACTTAATGGTGACTGATTTACGACTGGGTTTGTTTATTAATTTTTGGGTTGGTAATGGGTGGCGAAATTATGCAAAATTCGAGACAACTATAAATTGTTTATTAATTGGAGCCTTCCTCTACATCTGTCGGGCAGTTGATTAAAAAACACAAAGGACTTATCAAAAAGTACCTAATCAATTTGACTTTATTCTTTTATTGTATACTAACCGAAATTCCCAATTCTTGGAACAATGTTTTGATAAAACAACATAAAAAATTAAAAACATTTCCTGGGGTATTGATCAGACAAATAATAAAATCGTTGGGAGTAGCATATATAAAGTAAATATAATAGAAGACATTTTACCTGCCCAACGATTTTATTATTTTTCTGAGTAATACCCCAGATTGATGAGAAGATTGGTGCTATCTGGTAGCTAGGATTAACCGAATTATTTTTTAGCTCTTAGTACAATAAAACCTTTTATCATATTTTTTTACATAATTAATTTGTAATATGTTTATAAATATTTAGTTCATACTTAAAAATATATTTGAAGGTTCTATAAGCTTTATTTTTTTTGGAAATTAGAAACAAACACTTTAAATTGGCACCACATTGGCACATATTAAAAATTACATTGGTTGCTTTTGCAAAAATACCTTTATAAATTCAAAATCACTTGCCCGACGGCCCAGGATTTTGTTGTAAATGTCATTTACAAAATTGCCAAGCAGCAAACTTTTATACAATCAAAATATTTTTTCAACAAAATGATATTACGATTATATTTTATTAAAAAAAAGAACATATTGTTTTTCATTCAACTTCATTTAACCTGAGCTATTATGGGTAAAATAGATGGTATTTTAATTTTAATCTCAACCGAACCTAAACATAATACAAACATTTGATCTACGCCTCGTAGAAAAATAATTACTTTAATTTATGTTTGCGTGTGAGATATTGGGTATATAAATTATTTCCAGGATTCATAATTAAAAATAAAATGCCCATAAATTAATTATTAGGAGCGTTAGCCGCTAATGTTATTGCGGTACAACATTTTGCGGAAACTCATTTCGGATGACATTTATAATAAACATTTATTAGTACAATATAAATATCGCAAAATATTATTCTTTATTTTAATTTAATTTAAATATATGTATGCTTTTATAAATATGGTTTTTTTGTTATTAAATACAGTATGTCTCAGAATATGTGTTTCAAGAGAATAAATACGACCCCAGAAGCAAAATTTAAAATAGTGCAACGGATTAAAAGTATTTTCTTAAAATAGTACATTTCTTCTTTATATTTGATAAAATTTGCCACAAAAAATAAATTTTAGCTTTGTGTTTTTGTATACCTACATTATGTAGGCTAACATTTAGGCACCGACTACGATATAAGCTGTGAGCGGCAAACATCAAGGTGGCAAACGTGCTCTGATATTAATGTTAGCATAAAATAATTTGTATTTTTTAATCAAGCAGCTGCACCGTTTGCCGCTCAAGTCGAACAAATATTATTAGCAGCAGTTTCTAATATAGTACAGTAAGGACATAAAGTTCGTCCCCTCCTTCCTAAAATCTTAACCGTTTGTTAAATTCTGATGAAATTTAGAGCGATGATATATAAGCAATGTCTCTATTTTTTTACATATTAATGGCAGATTTAACTGTCAATATTACAGCTGGATGCCATATTGCAAAAAACAAATCATGAAAAGAGAAACCTTATGGCAGATTATTTAAAGCCCCAGGCAAGTACTTTATAACCTTAGAATATAAAGTCATTACCTTTACCTACTACAAAATGGCGGTACTTTAATAATTACCTAAATATCTGATTTGAATGGCCATATTTCCAAATATAATAAAGTACTTAATGTAATATTTTCTTAAAGCTCTTTTAAAGATTTTTTCAATCCTAATCCTGCTCATAGTATGTAGTTAGGACAAAAAGTGTATTTTTTTTAAACATCGTGTATAATATACCATTTTTCGAAATATCTACCAGCGAGCTTTCAAAAAAGTCCGCTTGTGATATATATCTAATTTTTAATAGTTTCAAAAATCTTCTTCTATCTAAATGGGGTATCCGTAATTATTACAGTACCTTCATTTTGTAGTGGATAAAGGTATTGACATTATATTTTAGGATTATAAGGTACTGTTTATAGTAATTTGCCACAATAACCTACTTTAATTTTTTTAAGATGGTGCCCAGGAGCAAAGTCTATACATATACAAAGTGTTTCGTTTAGTCTTTGTAAAGCCAATGTATCTTTTTCTAAATGAAACACGTTGTATAATTTTTTAAAAAATTTGAAATCTATGATACATCTCAAAAACATTTTTAAGAACAAAGCTGCTTAAGTAAATGTTTACTACCAATATATAATATTTTTCGAACAAACTGTTTAACCCTTTTAGTCACCGCGTCCATGGTGATGGACATCGACTTTTAAAGCAGACCCCTTATGTATTCATTAATTTTATCTCCCAAGTCATATTGTCCACGCGTGGGTACCTATATACATAAGAAAAACATTTAACACATACAGAGCTATCTATTAGTCGTATAGTGAACCCATACAAAATTGCAATCATTTTGAATTTCGCAGGTATTTGTCAAGGTAAAATCAGGTTTATATTCTAAATGAATTTAAACTTAATAAACTTGTAAGTGAAAAGGGTGTGGCTGTGTGCACGTAAGAATGTAAAGGGGAGGAATGAAACCTTTGTATTTAAATATAAATATTTGCACGAAATACAAAGGTTTCATTCCTCCCCTTTAATAAACTTGTGTTTTTTGCAAACAATTTGTGATATAGGTAAGTAGATGGCATTGTTTTATTGTGCTTACATTACTTATCAAACTGCTGCTTTGTAGAGGTCTGATAAAGTGGTGTAATTTTTTTATTTTTGTGGATGGACAAAATGACTTTTACATATAAAAATTACCTAAGTCGCTTTTTATAGATAAATACAATGGAGATTTTTTTCCCTTAACTAAACGCCTCAACAAAAATGGCAACGGTCTTTAACTGATAAAGAACTTTTGGAATATCTTATGAAGGACGATGATTTAGAAATATTGGGTTTGTATAATGATGATGACGGAAATATAAACGAGGTTTGCTCAGAATTCCACAAAGATGCAAATGTCGACGACATAGAGGAAACTTTTTGACGAAGTTATCGAAGAACAGATGTGATTTAGAGAATATTAAACATCGTTATAAAGTCAGTGTCAGAACAACCTCTATCTGGAAAAAAGAAAGACAAAGAAAATTCCAATCAAAGCACTAATAATCAGGAAATTACAAAAGGGAAACTGCAAGCCTATTGTTAAGAGTTCAAGCTAACTTGTAAAAAAACATTATATATTAGAAGAAAAATAAATGTTTAAAACATATCTTACCAGGCCAATACAGTGGTTTGTACCAGAAGAGGTACATGTTGAAGAATTACCTGTCCCCATCAAGTTCTTTATAAAATACGTACCTACTACTCTGTTTGGAAAGAAAACTATACGCAATACAAATAAATATAGCATGTTTTTCAACAAAGATGAAATAAAACAATTTGTAGGCATCCACATTATTAGGACAGACCTAAAGTTTCCAAGAGCAAGACTATATTGAAACCATGTTATAGGCCTTTTAATTATAAAAGACAATTTGACAATTAATCGTTTTTCCAAGTTGCATAATTCTATTCACTTAGTAAATATAACAGCAAGAGGCGATGATACAGATCACATGTGAAAAGTCCAAGACATACTATATAATTCCATTAGAAACCGTTGCAGGAAACTTTAAACTGAAATAAATTTTAGGCGTCGACGAGCAAATTGTTCCTTTCAAGGGACAGATCCATGTAAAGCAGTTCCTCCCGAACAAACCGAAATAATGGGATATTTAATTATGGAGACTTGCCAGGCAATCTGGCACCATTTTTAGATTTTATTATCTATCAAGGTGCTAAGAGTGAAATCAAAGATATATGTAAATGCAGAGGTTGGACAAGGAGCTGGAACTGTTATGCAATTAGCTGAGCGTATTGAAGAACGGCATTACGGCTTGTATTTTAATAATCTCTTTAGTTTTTATCATTTTTTTAATAGTCAAACGAAAAATCTATTATAGTTCTTAAAACAGTCAACCGATTGTGTGGACCCCAATTCGCAAGTGATTCGGATCTAAAGAAAAATGGTAGGGGTAGATTTGACGTTTTGGCAGTTAGTAAAGATACAGTACTGGTGGCTTCAAATTTTGTTGCGGCGGGAAAACAGATATGTGTAAGAGGTGGGAAAGGGTATCTAAGGCAAGGCGCGCACTGAAACGGTAAGCAAGTGATGTGACGGTCAGGTGGTGAGACAATGTCAAAAGCAATCTTTAAAAGCTGCGTAAATAAAGACAGGAACGAGCATTGAATTAAAGTGTTAGTGAAAAGGTGTTTTGCAAGTGTGTGGCGTCATTTAGGTACTACTAGACTCCAAATTATTTAATTTTCACTCGCTTGCCACTTTGGTGCGCGCCTTGTCTAAGGAATATATTAATGTAACCCGACCAGATGCCATATCGCTTAATAATTCTAACCTGGGTGGTGTTGATAAACTAGATTTTTTATTCAGTGTATATAGATCCTACAGACGATCTAAAAAATGGACTGTACGTATGATTACACATGCTTTAGATGTGACACTGGTAAATTCGTGGTTGGAATATAAAAACAGGCTCAGCTGCTAAGTGTGCAAAAAAGTAAAATCCTGGACTTGTGGAATTTTAGAACAAGTATTGGACAGTATATTATATTACAAAAAGATCCACCAAAAAAGGCTGATCATCAAGAAAAGAAAATAGTGGTGGAAAGGAATGCAAAATATCCAAAACATAGGCCAGGTATCATAATGAACTACCCTATGACAACTATGGACATTTTTCAATAATAGACGATAAAAAGGATAGTACGTGTTGTAAATTGGAGAACTGGAATAGGAAAAATCGCACAAATTTTGCCTAAAATGTAAAGTTCTCTTGTGTTTTATTAGCGGTCGTAAATGTTTTTTTTTAATTTTACGTAAAATAATTTACTATTTATATAAACTAATGAATTTTTGTGTTTTACTCTGGGTTTTCATTCATATCCAAATAAATTTCTATAAACATCAATTACTATTTTATTTTGCTCTAAGTCACAATGTCTATCAAGACGGACATGTCATAAGTCATATAATACGTTATATATAAAAATAAAAATTTGTAAAAATGATCTTGACAAATACCTCTTCCTATACACCAAATATGAGAATTTTATGAAGCTGGCAAAAAATGGCGACTGAAAGGGTTAAGAAAAAAACTGTTATTTTAACAAAAAATTTTTTTTCGTTTCCAAGGATATTATTTATTCACTTAGCCGTCCTGTATTATTCGCGTTTACACATTAACTTTTATAAAAGAAAAAAACATATACAATAGAGTTTTAATTGGGCACAAAACGCCTTGCAAATTAGTATCAATCAATTTCTTTTTGCCCAAACAAATAAGCTAAAGCAGCCATATTTGTTTACCCAACGCCTCATTATGTGAGATGATATCTCGTAGGCAAAAGTTACAAATGATATTAGAGAGTTGCAGTGTAAGAACCTTACCGTAACGATACCGGGGAATTATTAAAGATCGCTTTCATAAAGCACTCCTATATTTGGAGATAAATAAACGAAATTTGTTATGTATGTAATATACAATCTGTTAAAAATTTGGGGGACACCATTAGGATATCAAAGGCGATAGACTTATTTATGACTAACCATATTTTGTTTTAAAAATTTTAATATTTGCAGCAGTACCGGAAATATTTACAAAAAAACAAAATTTTACAAAACAGAATTGGAACTGATATTTAAAACAAACGACACATTAATATTTCCACTTTTAAAGTTCCATAAAAAGATGTTATAACATTCAAGAGTCGACATTTAGTCTTTGAGCCGCCATCATAAGAAAGAAGAAGTTTTCCATTTTTTTTGACAGGCCACGATAAACTTTATTAATTTTAATACGTAGAAACGGCGGCAAATATTTAAATTTTTGAAATAGAATTGTTGGGCATAAAATTTCACAACTTTGCCCTAATTTATCAACCCTGTATATCTTTCCGTCTTCGAGATCTTAATGTTGCCCCTCGCATTTATAACACCCCGTATAATTGGCCATATTTTTGCATATATATCTTGTTTTAAGTTTCTTTATTAATGTTTTATATTACTGACAAACCCGTGACAAACCGTACTAAAAAAATTCCATGTAGTGAAGTCGAAGTCGAGTCGGTAAGAAAGATCTAAAATCTGATGTTTTTTTAGTCCTGCATCAGCGGAAAGGTTTATTTCTTAACGCCAAATAACGACAATTGTTCTATAAGAAGACTAATGACTTTTGTTTTAATCATCATGGGCCCGATACAGATAGAGTTTTTCCTCTAAAGTTCGAAAAAGGAAGTTTCGTATGTAGCACATAGGTTTATTTGAACTTTTCTTCTAAGATCATACTTTTAAGGATCAGCATCTTATTCAACACCTTGTAAAAGAGCTAAATGTATACTTTATTATATTGTTGGGTAAATTTATCTTTAATAAACAAATAATAAAAAAATATGAATTAAATAATTTCAGAAAATTCATGAAAAAAATATTTTCCTATTTATTTCTTGTGATAAAGAACACTCCAGTGTAAATTGTTCCAGTTAGCTGACTTATGTTATAAAAGTGTCCTTTAAAGGTATAATTAGGGTAAACCCTTTTCCATGGAGCAATATAACCCTATTACCACCTTATTCGCTTAAACAGTTTCAATGTTTCGAAGCTTTATTAAATAAATTTCATGTGACGTTATCTAAATCTTGTGTCCCCGCGTATGTTCACCCGTTTTGTATCGGTGTAAAATCGAATTTTTTAATGACAATCCAAAGGGTATCCATTAAAATATTTTGGTTTTAAGAGACCGAAGACGATCAATCAAAAACTGAGTGGGTTAAAGACTTAATGGTGTCACAAATAAAAGTCAATTAATTTTAATAATGCGGGATAGTGTCAAGATTTTTTTTAATAAGGGTTATGATAAACAAAAAAGAAACAACAAGTGAACCTACTTTTGTTGTTGTGTTTGTTTTTGGACTCCTAAAATCCCAGAACTGGTAATATTAATATTCCTATTTTGAGTTTTTCCTTGAATTCTGAAGCAGTACTAAAGTAATATATTCTTTGTATTAAAAGTACCTTTTTTCCAATTAAATTACTTTTAAATTTTATAATGTATTGGGTCACCAAATATCCTAGTCGGTATTAAATTAAAGTCCTACAAAAGAGGTACAATTATTAGCAAAAATATGAATGGGATTATAAGTTAATGCTAATACACCTCAGCTTTAACTTGGTTAAAGGTTAAAAAGTAAGGCAATCCACAAAAACTTATATACTTTGATTAGAAAAAAATTTGGAAAGAAGAAAACAAAGTTTAGTTAAAAAGAAGTAGAAGGAAGTTAAGGAGGGATAATGCTCTCTTTAACAAACTTCCTTCCTACTCTGCTATGACTCGGACCTGGTCAAAAGCATTGAATATATCAAGAACAATGTTTTAAAATTCATCTAGACATTTAAGGGCCTTGTTCCAATTGTTTAATATAAAGGAAAGAGTGTCTGCTGCATATCTTTTCTGACAAAATTTATTCTGCTTGTCATGCAAAATATGATGTATTTATAAATATTTTAGGATTTAGGAATTAATACTTAATTATTTTTTTACCGAAAACTGAGAGAGCTCTAAAAATATAAGAAAAACCTTAAGATCCTTTTTTAAAAAAGGGGTTAAACGTGTAAAGCTTTGCAGCTTTTCAGAAAAATAACCGTCTGAAAAGAATCAAAAAGAGTATTAAATTATGTGCAAAATCAGCAGCAGACTATATACATCCAGTCCAGATGAGTTTTTGTTGTTAAGTGAAAAAGTATGTTTAATATGCCTGACCTTAAAAATATTATCCGACATGTTGTAACGAATTGGGGCAGTTGTTGGTAGTTAAAAGAAAATTATTTACTAGGGAGTCGAGGATAGAACATGCAGCAGTTTTTTTACCAAATAGTTTAGCTTTTCCTTTAAAAGTAAAAATATTTTAATCTTTAAAAGTCAAGGGTGAAAAATAGTTCTAATAGTTAGTAAAAAAGTTCTGATCTATGTTTTTGGAAACTATTTTCCTATAAACTTTCGTCCGATTTGCCTGATTTAAAAATTTACTAAATAATTAACTACAGCCAAATTTTTTGGGACGCCTATAACTTTCATATTTAATAGTAATTTAATGGTAAAAAATAGAGTAAAATACAGCAAACGTTAAGAAATAAGGATGAACGATTCCGTATTTTTGCAAAACCCCAGTTATTATTAATTTTAAACAAAATAATATTTAGCTTTCCATCAATATAAAGAGATTCATTAAATATTTTAAGAAAATTAAACTTTTTATATGCTATGAAGAACTATTCTGCCCCTGCATAATATAATAAAAGTTATGATTAATTTAATAATTTTAAGTTTTATTATATTATGCAAGGGCAGAATAGTTCTTCATAGAATATAAAAAGTTTAATTTATTTTGGAGAAAGGCGAAATATTATTAGGTTTAAATTTTAACTTCTAGCAAACAAATAAACTAAAAATTTTTTATTAATTGTTCATTGCGATAAAAGTAAAAAAGTTATGTATGTATTTATTTAAACAATACTTGGCTTATAAAGATGTTTACATATTTATTTTATCTTTTTGACAATAAGATACATTTTACAATAAGAATAAGAGTAATGTTTTGTTTTTTTTAAATAGAATTTTTTTAAGTTTACACATAGGGTTTATGCAGAATTTTATAACTCATTTTTTCTGAAAGAATAAAATTTCCTTATTCTGCCAGCTTTTTAAGTAAAAACACACATTTTTATGTAAATTTTGTTTATATCTCATTAGGTCTTTATTAGTGATGCTCTACTACTGTTACCATCTTTGTCGAAATCCCCTATCTGCTTTTTTTTAAACTTGATGATTCAGTGATATTTTAGGAGTTTTTCCAAAAATTGCTCTTGGCTTAAAGTTTGGTCACTTATATCTTTGGCTACTGTGGTTTTATTGGTTTATGCAAGGAACGTACATAAATAATTAGTCAATTAAACCACATCTCGTATAAGTCCATTTTTAAAAATAACTGACATCTGGGGTTTTTGCAAACAGCTTCTCAAATATTTATGGATACAGCAGTCCATAAAGCAAAAATAAAGTTTACAAACATCGAGGGGGACTAAAAAGGCAAATATAAACACATAACTGACACGTTAAATGCATTTACAAGCCACACTATCATGCACTATCGGCCCGAGCACTTATTCTCCTCTTGCCATGTCCATGTTAGTGCCGCATTGATGTTCGATCTATCATTGTTAATCCAGAACCGGCTAAGTGTGATTTGTGCCATCACGGCCCTCTGGGATGACATTAGCCACTTTTCCTGAAAATGTTTTGGGATGCTGCTATCAAATGATGTATTTTAGATGGTGATAAATCCCTGATTTAATGTCCGGTATTGGTGCTTTTAGTTGAAATTATAAATTTAAGTGATAGATAATTTAAAAGTAATGAGTTGCAAGTAATTTTTTTAATACTTATAAAATTATGTTATCTTTTGGATGACCACACCATTATTTTTCGGTGGAAATTTGTATTTCTTTATCGATATTGCTTAGTATCATAACTTGGTAAGATTGCTTTTTTAATCAAAGGCCATTTTTAAATATATATGTCAGGCTTGTATACTTCCATATTTTAAAAACTATTAATTTTTGAAATAGACATTTATGTGCAAAATTTTAAAATAATTAAGGATTGATAGGATAAAGAAATAAATGGAAGGTGTTTTTATTTGAAAATTTACCTTTTTCACAGAGCATTGTAAAAAATCAATATGAATGTATAGAAATCAATTAAAACAGGATATGTTTACACTGCATAAAAATAACTTTTAAATTAACTTAAGTTAAACATATCTAATAGTAATTTTTCATACTTTATTACAAGTTTATATTTAAAGCCTGAATATCAACTTAGTATTTTTTTTTTTTAATTTAGATTACTAAATAATTATATCGATAAAACAGAACCTGACTCCTGACCTTACTGAATTGACTCTTAGACAGGGAGGTTTACCTTATTGGCGTTTTTATGTTTTCCAGGAGCTACGTATTGTAATTAACACAGAATTAAAAAGTTTGAAAGCAAAACACACTTTTGCTAAAAAACTTAAAAACACAAAGCAAAGCAATCAAATTTCACGCAAAAGTAGTTTTTTGACCAATCAAATGTGTAGTTTTGGTTGCATTACCATGGCCACTCAAGTATTTATCGGATTTTTTTTCTCCTGCCTGGGGTACCCTGGAGCAAATTATAGTGAAATTTTTTGACATAATCATTGAATTTGTTTTAACGTCATGTCTGTCATTCACATACATAATTAAGGAAAATAATATTATTTTGTACCAGTTGTAGTAGTTCAGACGTAACATCATATGAAGGTTTTAAGTACCTAAATTACAATTTTATACAACTACAGTTAGTAAAATAATATCATAGGACTGAAGTAGTAGACATAAATGAAGAGTAAAGAAAGCAAGGTAAAGGTCTAAAAATTAAAATAAACTATTTTTACCAACTGTAGTCTTATAAGTGTAAAATATAAAAGAATAAACAATAATAAGCTCTAAAATTACATATAGAGGGCGTTGCATTAAAATATTTTTTTTGTTAGAAATAAAGTTAGAAACAAGTCACTTTTTATTCCTATAGGGCGTAAAAATGCTACTGCTGTGCTAATTTAAATAACTTTGTATTTTGGCCTATAACAAAGTTACCAAGCTTGGACAACTAGTTGGGATAACCTTGTATAAGCAGCTTAATTTATAACATATGTATGTATCATTTTTGAACAAGTTTTTCTAACTAAAGGTTTAAAAACTGGCTCTAAAAGTTGAAAACATTTTCACGGCAATAACAAGGCAAAGCACGTTCTAGTAGCTGCCAATATACGGAATAGTGTAGTAGGTAAAATATATCTTGTTGCTAGTGGTCAAGAAACTCGGCCATTTCGCCATTTGAATTCACTTTTATCCCCGTACATCATGTCCAGAAAACTGTTACCTTCCAGAATAACTCCCTGGAGAAATCTGAAATGACCACAAACAGACTGAAAGAGTAGAGAGAAATCTATATGTAAGACGAATGTTCTTTAAAGATTTAAGTCCTTGAAAGACAAACTGCACTTGAAATATTCACAGGTGCAAAGTGGGTTTTTGTAAAATGCAGCGCTTGCGACAAGGTTGTCTGTAAATTGATGAACGTACTTTTGAAAAAGTTATATAAATTTAACCGTGATATGTAGATTGTATTTTCATAAAACATTTTTGAAACTTTCATAAAAAAAAATTAAACCCGCTATGTTTATTTTGTTGTACTAGGTGTATAAGAATAAAAACCAAATTACAGACAACAGAGATTTGTAACTTACTGGTAGTAATACCACTATCGGGGAAATGTGATTTATCTTTTCGATGTATTTTTGGCGTTTAAACAGGAATTTATGGTCAGGTTTTTCCTATGGCCTTCCAACAAAACTCTGTTTTTGGTTATCTGGTTATTTTTCTAATCAACAATCAGTTATTGTCGATTGCCACTGCCTTATGGCTTGGTACTGGAATCAACTTAGTTACTTCTTCATAATAATGACCTTCCCTCTTCCAGAACAAATTATATTTATAGTTTTGCTGATGGTAGTATTCTACACTTCAGGTTTTAGGTTCTCAAACAAATCTCTAAACCTGATTTGGCGAGTAAACGCAGAGCGATACAGATATGTCTTTCATAGGACCTTAATTTAATATTGGATTGAAGCGCCAAAAATCTCGTTCAATTAAAACACAATCATGTGTTTTGCAGAGTAAGAACACATTTAATTTAATAGGCACCACATTTAAAAATAGCCCTAAATCGCATTAAACACATTTTATCGGTAAATACGGCAGCTTCAAATAGGCCTGGATTTCTCTCCAACCAGAAAATATTTTTTTCCGTCCTTCTTAGGAATATTGTTTCCCTATCTGGGACATGGCGTCCTCCACAACCGTTAGCATTTTTAAGCCCATTTAAGGAAGCGCTTATAATTAATCCTTTACGTACAAAAAAATAACCAAGGTCAAGTCACCATTTTTTCTAGCTTCAAAAAACCTTGACAAATCCGCAATTTTAACAATAAGCTTTTAAATAACTAACCACTAATTCGTGGTCGGTCAGCAAAAATGCAAGGAAAAGTACATATTTTATGCGAATCACAGTTCGCAATGCTTAGGTTCTTTTTCTAAACCATAATATTTTATTTAAAGTCAAAGAACAGGGTGTTAGGAAAATAATGTTCGTAACTTTAAAGGCGATTCCTTTATTGTTCTAAGCAAAAAAGTTCATAATAAATTATATTCAACAATCAATCGTTTTCGAGAAAATTAAGTCCAAAATAATTAAATTTTCCCACAAATTTGGCAGCTTTGCAACACGACAAGAATACGAGCGCAGGAGGGCAGCAAGTGATTCATCGAATTGTTATATTTTTGTTATATTATCACTTTAAGTACATTAGATTTACTAAGAAAAAAATAACAGGACTAACCGATACGTGGCGATACACATATCACCAATATCCACGATAATCAGTCACAACGCCAAAAAAAACGACATTCATAAATCACCTAAAGTTAAAGTGAAATTTACTAGTAATCACACTACTCTTAAGTCTTAGGGAGTCTTCTACAAATGTTCTTTCTGGTTTAGCCTTCAATCAGGAAAAAGTTCCTCGTAAATGCGTCTAGCTTCTTTAAAATTGCAATGAACATCTCTGTAAATAAAAAGCATTTGGTGATACTTGCGCCGCAAAAATATCTCTTTTGTTAGTTAGGGGTTGGTGACGTCAGAGGTACTTTTTAAAAAGACCTATGTTGTTTTAGACGTTTATTGAGGATACAGTATAAACTGGAACTGACTAGCCTAGGTACAATTGGTTGTATTTATATCTAAAATAATGCTTTCTACAAAATATTGCAAATTACTTATTTTAAACTTATAACTAGGTTACGCGGCCTGCTGATTAGGTAGTCGCCTTGTTGGAATTTGGCACATGCTGCGTCGGTGCTCCGCCGATCTATAGGAAATGTCGGGGTCAAGGAACCCTAATTCGTAATCAAAATACCCGCACTGATACAGTAATACATACTTAAAATATAATGCGATTTCAATTCGGGTAAATATTACCTGCTTTAATGTATGCAAGGAAATATCAAAAAAATTCCGACGTTGCCTACGACCATTTTGCGTACGACGCGACGTTGCGAATTGTGTGACATAATTTCCCTGACACCTTGTATAATACTTTAGTAGTTATAGTTTTGTTAGCTTTATATCTTTTTGCCTTTGTTGTACATCCACCCTTTACCGCATATAAGGATCTCTATAATTACCTAAGTTCCATTATGGCAGTTAACAGGGTTAATGTGCCTAGCGCCTTGGTCCGACAACGTGACCACAGATTCCCCAAAGCATCACTTGTTTCATTTACCATTGTTGGTATAGAGTATAGAGCAGGGGTGGCCCACTTGTTTAGGCCCAAGATCGACTTTTCAGTGACGACACCCAGTGCGATCTACCAATGTCATATTACTCATATTTCGGAATTTCGGAAAAAAGGTCTTCACCCCGATTGTGTACTTTCTTTACAGAGCGCCCAACTCCCATTATTTTCTTTTTTCCTCATATAGTACTTTTGAAGAGCAAAAAAACAAGTCCCCACCTCATTTTTTCAAAATCACAATCATTTGTTACAACCACCCGCCCTTTCTGCCCTTTCTCCGACTTTCCGCCTTTCATTTTCACATGCGTTGCGCCCTGATGCCTTGCACCACCTGGTAGGCACGGCCCTGGTTCAGGTATTTATATTTTTGACCTTGCTACGATCGACTTGACTAATAGTCGCGATCGACCAGTCGATCGCGATCGATCGGTTGGCCACTCCTGGTATAGAGCATGTTAGATCTTAACGGACACATTTGTTAAAAGAGATACACCACAATTTTTTCTTAGGTTGCTTTATGCTTGGTTCATACATGATATCATGATTATCTTACAAGAAATCACTGGTTTTCTTCGTATTTTAAAAAAATGTAAAATAGCCATTATGCGTATTTTGAGCTTTAGAATTCAAAAGAATGCTTAACCCTTCTTTATAAACGCTCGGTCTCTAATACTTTCAAACATAGTGCATTAAAATCATGTTCTGCTCAATGGCTTTATATTCCCTCTTCAAGATTTTAAACTAAAAATCACGTATTTTTTTTATTACTGGTAAACAGTGGCGGATTTACAGATTTGCCGTCCGTAGGCTATTTTTTTTTGCCGCCTCTGAATTTTGATACCTTAGTACACTGTTCCCAATCATATCATTTAACATTGTCTATCAGAACTAATGGCAACAACTCACTTGTTGTTCACTTCAATCTTTTTTAACATACTTGTTTGACTATAGAAAAGCTGTTGAATAAAAAATTGCAGTTTAGTATTGTTTTATTTTATTATAAATAATTTATTTTCATTGGCATTTGCTGCAAAGTTGGCTTTGTCAAAAAGTTAACAAATATACTAATGTTAGCAGTCAATTTAAAAATTCGTATACGGCATGAGCGCCTAACGCATGCTTATTTGGATTTTCCAAACTTTTTCTTACTACAAATTAAATAACTCTTAAAATGTATTAATTTTCTAATTAGAAAATTGTCTAGCCATATATTTTGTGTGTTCTTGTTTTTATGGTATATATTTAGAGAGTTTAGAATATATGGTATATATTTAGAGAGTTTAGAAAAATAGTATCCTTATTTACAGAATCGTTATTAAAAGCGTTTTTTTTTTAAGCGTTTTAAAAAAATGAATTTATATTTCCCTAATTATAAAAAAATTAGTTAACAAATAAATGAATCTATATTATTTTAAGCTAACAATTTCACATTTGGTTTTTATAAATGTTTTCTTAATATTTGCATTTTCTTTAATAGAAAAAACAAAAAATATATTTATAATTAAAATATACGTGAGTAAAATGTAGGTATTTATATTTAATTTAATGACAAAAATTATTAATTTATAAACTAACAAATGCATTTTTAAGCTAATAATGTTACGTCGAGTACCTATAAATGTATTCTTAGTATTTGCATTACCTTAAATAGGAAAAATGAAAAAAAAATGCTTTGCTGCCGTTATTTAAACTGTTAACAAACCTTACGCATCAGAGCGTTTGATTTCATAAATCTCTCGCTAAACACTATAGTTTCAGTCAGACGAAAACATCATTATCGGCTAAAAAACATTTGTTTTTACAAACATACCAATAAGACTGTCCACACAATCCACCAATATTAATACCACATAACTACCATCATATGTATAAAACAATCAGTAGAAGACAGTGTCGTACATTTAAAATTTAAATATTAATTTCTGTAATGTATTCAATAGATGACTTCAAAAAAACAAACAACCTTTAAATTAGATGTAATGCATTCTTTCTTAAGTTTTAATACTCCGGTAATGATGAGCTAATATCCTTAAAAATGATATAGTTAAATTCAACGTGGAAAAATGTAACTGCTGGAACATCTATCTCATCTTGCATTATATTGAATAGCGTTATTGTTTTATAATTTTTGCTACCCTAGCATTTTGAGTTGGACTCTAAGATTGCCCTAAATTTAAAACCGAATTTAGAAACTCAAATTAGTTTTTAAACAGTGGTTTTAAAATTGTGGTGGTTATTAGCATATTTTTGTTCCATACCATCAATTTTCATTTTATTTAATCGGTTTTTTCTACACAAGCCATTTCAAAATTGCGTCATTACCAAATATTGATGGTCCAGGACTTGGATGAAATATTGGCATGTTTTCTTTTAAAAAAGTTTTTAATGTTTTGGTCAATACTACAAAAATATTTGAAGTCCGCTTTTGTTTTTGTTGATAGCCGTAGATTTACCGACGAATGAATTATCAATGGCGCATACTATATAATGTATACATAACATATGCAGTTAAAAAGTACTATCTTTTGATAGTCTTTTATCATTTCGTCCTTTTAGCCTCCAGCCTTACCCCAAAACGCTATCCTTTGCCTTGCGAATAGAGCATGGGGTCTTTAGCTAAGTTCCATCATGACGGTAATCCCTGTAAATGTACCGAAGCGGCCCGAAGACGTGACCCCAGAAAGACATTAAGCTCATGAACTTAAAACCCAATCTTGGTTTCAAGTAGTTCTTTTAGTTGTAATTTCGTTAAATATTTCCTTACTTACGTTTTTAGTTGATTGTAAAAGTATTTTGTAAGTCCGGTTAAATATATTTTTGAAAAGTAGCATCACTAATGGTTTATCTGTTTATTAATTTAAAGAAAAACAAAAGATATTTAAAGTCAGCTTCTCTTTTAACTTTAACTTTAACATATTTACCGGGAAATTAATTATCGATGGCGCGTACTATACTATGTATTTATAACATATGCAGTTAAAAAGTACTATCTTTTGATAATCTTTCATCATTTCGTCCTTTTAGCCTCCAGCTTTACCCTGAAACGCAATCCTTTGCGTTGCGAATAGAGCAAGGGGTAATTAACCAAGTTCCATCATGACAGTAATCCCTGTAAATGTGCCGAAGCGGCCCGAAGACGTGACCACAGATTCCCCGAAGTATCACTTGTTTCATTTACTATAGTTAATAAAGACCGAGTTAAATGTCGCCGGATACATTACCTAAGAGACATTAAGCGCATGAACTTTGTGCTTACTCCATATACTGCTCTAAGATCTCCTGAGGACAGGAAAATGATTTAAATGTAGCTTAGAGGCTACATTTGATATATACTTGGCCTAAATTAGACTAAGTTTGATGATTTATGAATGTCTGTCTCATAGAGCAAACCTCTTGAGATTTTGTCATCTTTTAATATAGAATATAGAGCAGGGATAGTCGTTTTTAAATTTTTTATTTTAAACAAAACTTTTTGATAAAAGTCTCTGCATATATCCAAAGTCACAAAATTCTGATTAATCTTGACGTATATAAGGTAGGTCTTAATTGACGAATCGAATATAGAACAAAAACATCTTTATTTCTTAACTAAGAGACAAATATTATTTTTCAAAATGCAATGAACTTTTCCGGCCATAGTCGAAAATATTTTTCGGACGCTTATCTTTTCTATGCTTTCTATACTTTTAATATTTTCAGATGGCGTTTGTCAAAATTAGTCAACAATACAAGACAATGTGATACCATTCTAACGCATTATACCAAGATAAAATAAATTTATTAAATAACCTAAAATAGTCATATTTTATGCAATCTAAATCAAAAATCAAGCATTATTTTGATCAGAGAAAAAAATTGTATGTGTAAATCGAAAAAAATATCGTCTTGGTGGTTGCTGGACTTGACTAAGGCTTCGTGCAGTAAACTTCATCATCGTGGCGAGCAGTGGTGCAGAGGCTAGCGTGTCAGCCTCTTACCGCAGCGATCCGGGTTCGAATCTCGGAGTCGGACATCGGATTTTTAATAGCTCGTCACCTCATAGTTGGCGATGGCAAACCGCTGTGTAGTATTCTGCCATTTCTAGGTAGTGTTTATTTAAAAATAACATCCGTGGTGGCACTACCGCGTTGTCTAAAAGGTGCTGTGAAATGCAACTGCATGTTTCAGTGCTTGGATAACGTTGAGGGAACACGACAATATTGGGTTAAACATCCAGTAACCCGGCACTTACGTTACACTGGTATTTAGGAATAAGCCTTCGTGAGATGCCATAAAGATACAAAAATCACCCGGAAATATATCGCTTTTCCTACTCATAACACAAAATACTACTTCTAAACATATTTTAATTTATTTAAATTAAAGAAACAAAATTATGATTTATTTTGTATCCATTTGGCTAAAAATCAATAGTATAGTGTGTACCATGTAGGTAAAGTAACATATTTCTGGACAATGGTGGAGTTTGCTGGACAAGACGTTAGCCGTGGCAAAAGATTTATTTTGAAAAAAATGTAGGTTAAATTTAAAAAATTGATCAATGACCTTTAAACTAACTATAAAAACTAAAATTTTATAAAAGTAAAAATTCATTTTTAACATTAGTATTTCGACCGTTCCCCCGAAAATCTAGGAACAGTCAGTGATAAGCATTGTAAATGTTTATCATTTTTATCGGAAATATTTAGCCCCGGAAAAAGATACCTTGTACCGGGTTAAGTACTTTAACCAAATATGAGCCCCGTATACATGGCCGATCGTAAAAACAAAAATACATATATACATTAGAAATTTCCGAGCGCGTTAGAAAAAGATTGGATAAGTAAATTACATGCTAAAGAGTGTATATTCCACTAATCTGACAATTTGAGAGTGACGTAAAGAAAGTGACTTCAAAGATGTAAAAAAACGTCATTTGACGTTCTTGAGCGTGGCTATTTTTTTATTTTGAAGAAAATTATTTAGGAATAACAAAAAATAAATAATTTGATACGATCTAAACGATTTTAAGAAGCTAAAAAAATAACAATATTTTTTTGGCATATTTAACAATCTATAGGTGCTTCCTCCACCGATAAAAAGTATACATTATATAACATCTTTTTCTTCTTATCATCTAAGCTTTGCAACCTAATAGTCTCTATGAAGCTAGACTTAATCCTCATTTAGTATTGTGGGCTCCTCTACTATTGAAGGATTATTGCTGGCTGAACAAGAAATATTATAGAAGCTAAAGATTTTTCGTATACGCCAGCCAGAAAAATTAATATTTATGTTTTTTTGTTATTACAAAAAACCTGATGTGCCATACAAACTAATTCCATTTTTTGTTTTTTAATACTCTTTGCTAATAGATTTAAAATATGGTAATAAAATGTTGTGTAACAAAAAAGTAAAAATTTTGTAAACTAGCGTAATTATAATATAATTAAACATATGTATGTTATCTCTATCTACCGTCTGTAAGCTCGACCCTAATATTTGCATTTCTGCAAATAACAAAAAACGTAACTAAAACACCAACAGCATGCACCGGTAGTTTAAATGTACACAAACCTTCCACATCAAAGAGTTTGATTCGATAAATCACTCGCTAAACGTCGCATTTATAGTCGCATGGAAACATCGTTATCAGCCGAAATAACTTTCACCTTTTTACAAACATGCGAATAAAACTGTCTACACAAAGTGCCATTAATAACACCAAATAACCAACATTATGTAAAACAATCAACACAAGACAGTGTCGTAGAAACAAAATTATTCTTTAGGTGTATACTTACTCACACTCCAAAAATAATGTAACCGTTTTTCAACAAATAAATTTGTAGTAAGATGGCAAAACCCGATATGTCACTTTTAGTAAAATGTTTAGAAAATAATTTTTTAACTTTGATGCGTTCTGAAACATCACAATTTTAGTACAATATTTAAATTTTGCACTTTATATGAAAACAAGTTAAAAAATTTAATTATATCGTACTGAAATTGTGATTTTTGGGACACATCAAAATTTAAAATGTCTCTCCTGAACATTTTGCTAAAAGTGATATGAGCCATCTTACCTCAGAAATGTTTTGTTAAACAATTGTTTCCTAAATGGTTAAAGTATAGTTCTTTTCACAATCTAAGAAGGTGACTTGGACTTTTGATGCAATAAAACTATAAAACTTTTTGGATTTACCCTGCAGAGCCGCCCTATACCTGATGAAAAGATGGTCTTATAGGTAACGTTGGTTGGGAATTAAATGAGCAAAAAATAATATGCAGTAATACTATGTTTTAACAGTATATAATACGAACATTAAAGAACAAAATTAAAAACAATTACCTTACTCCAAATTAATTTTGCTATCACTAATATCTTTGAAATTAATAATAATCCTAGGTTCTACATATATAATTTATTTTCTTTTAAATAAATTAATAAATAAAACCTTCAAAATATAAACCAAATAGCAAGAGTAAAAACACTTAAAAAAGCAAAATTAACTGAAAACAACAAGTTAAGAAATACCACCTTACAACTAAAAAACAATTTAACAACGCTAATTCAAGCAGACTAACTCAAGTCCGACCCAGTATTTAGGAACGCACAGACGCGTGGCTAAAACTAGTTTACATCATTTACATGTCCCTATTTTAACAAAAAAAATCAATATCTTTTAGCATTTTATTAAACATTTTTTAATCGTTTTAAAATGATTTCAACACACTCAACAAATTCACAAACTATGAAAATCCATTAGACGTGTTCACATTGCATGGCAATCACTTTTGTTTTAATTAAAACCAAAAAGTCCAAGATTCCTTATGGCACATTACTAGTTTATATTCATACATACACACGTAATTTATACATTGTAAAAACGTAAAATATACACAATCGGCAAAATTTACACAAATGTTAACAAAATATCCAAATTTTGCTCATAAAAAAATGTAATATTATAAAGATAATTATTACAAAATATATTTTAAGGCCCTCAAAAAGTTACATTTTATTATAATATAATTAACCATTAAGTAGATCTTTCCAAGAGCTTTTTTAAAAATACCACAATAAATATATGTTACTTTATTGGTTTTAGAAATAAGGTCATCCAAATAGGATATTCAGGTTATTATTAAAGTACCTCCATTTTGTAGTGGGTAAGGATATTGACTTTATATTTTAGGTATATAAAGTACTCGTCAGGAGCTTTAAAATAATATGCCACAAGACACCCTTCTCCATTTAATTTTGTTTTACAAAATGACGCTGAGTAGCCATCTTGCAATTTTCATCATTTACCCAGAAATATAGTGTTTACGCATAAATTTAATTTTCTTAATTTTTTTTTATTAATCCGTCCAATAAATAAAAGAGGGGGTATTAGAGAAATGCACTTTATATGGTCTTTTTTATTTTATTAGTCACCAGTACACTAGATTTTAGTATGCTCTTAGAGAGAATTTGAAAATTATAGGACCCCTATTAGAATTGTTTAATCTTTCATTTGCACACCACTGGCTCACTTTTTTTTACATAAAATTACCTGGATCTTTTACACCTTTTTATGTATTTTTTATGACTCGTTGTTTTTGGTTTCCTCACTCAAGCACTTATGGAAATAAAGGCCGCTAATAACGGCTTAGGGTGGTTGTTTTCGAGAAAATAAAAATGCAAATTGTTTCCATAACTCGTAGTTATTGGGGATTTTCGGAGTAAAAGTCGTAACTTCTTTCTTTTAAATTTAGTTTCAGAAGCCAGACGTTAAGGTGTGAAGATTTGCTAGCACCTAAAGATTATGAGTATAATAATTTTCATTGTAGGAGTGATGGGTTTTTGTTATGAACAGTTTAATTGCTTATAAGTCCTAAGCTCCTAAATTTAAAGATATGGAAACATTTTTTTTGGACATAATTTGTCCCATAAAAAGCATCTTTTTTAAACAAAATTTGTTACTTAAAAACAAGCTACAAAATAAAGTTTAAAAATATTTATATGATTGGTAAAACCGAAGATATGATAAAATTAGTGCAAACATTGCAAAATTTGCAAAAATTACGGCATCAAGGCAAATTTTTACTTATAACTCGGTTAGGTAAAGTAACTCTGTAATTGCTCTGTAATAAAAATATTAAGGAAAAAAATACCTTAATATTTCTTAATAAAAAGGCATATACTTTGTTTATACGGTTTTTAGCTACTAAAAGCTTAAATTATAGCAAAGCAAGTTACATATTCGAATTATACGATCCAAGACAAAGAATTTTGTGTATTTTACGTATAATTAAATATATTTTTTAATGTGATAAATTAGTTTTAAAGTGCGCGTGTCGTTACGCTCTGAACGGCTAAAACCGTATAAGTATGAGAGTAGATTAAGGCTATGAATTACAATATGCATGGAAATCATTGGAAACATTTAAAAAGGCCATAAACTGTAATTTATATTTTACAAAACTAAATACACAGCGTGTCTACTTAAGTTCGCACCATATGAAAACTTTTTATTATTAGTTTTACGAAAAAAAGGTGTTGTTTTTGCATGCATGCTGCAACTTGTCTATTTTCAGGAAAACTTTTTTTATGTATTACCAGTGAAAATTTAAGTTTGTACAGTAGTACATAGCGGATGTCAACGAAAACCTCATAATCGCAAAATTTTTTTTTCTGGAAAATGAACAACGATACATATCTAAATGGTATTTTTAATCCTAAAGAGAGGTACCTTTCTCTCCAAAATTCATATTTTCTGACATACCATTGTATACCACTGCAAAAAATTATTAACTGATAATTTCATTTTAGGTTTTAGACCATGGAGAACTTTTTATAAACAATTACTTTTTTCGTCAAATTAATAATAAAAAAGTTTTCCCTATGGTGCGAACTAAGGTGGATACAGTGTTTATTTAGTTTTTAAAAATATTTATTTAAATTGTCCACCTTTTTTAAATATTTTTAATGGTTAAGATAGTACTTGCTAATTGTTAACAATTATATTCATTCATGCATATTGTAATTCATTGCCTTACGTACTCTCATATGTACTTACGAGTATACGGTTTTAGCCAGTCGGCGCGTAATGACACGCGCAGTTTTAAAACTGATTTATTACAATAAAAAATAAATTAAATCATACGGATAATACACACATTTTTTTGCCTTATTTGTCTGTACAATTTAAATATGTAACTTGCTCTGCTATAATGTTAACTTTTAGTGGCTAAAAATCCGTGTAATCAAATTACATGTCTTTTTTATTAAAAATATCCGCTTAAAATGATTATAACTTTGCTATCAATAATATTTTATTTATTATTTGGGCTTCAAGGTTTTAAAAATGGTAATTTTACCTTTAATTTGAGCTATTGTAAAGTTGTTTTACTTAAAAAAAAGCCGAGTTATAAGTGAAGATTCGCCTAAATGCCGTAATTTTTGCAAATTTTGCTATATGAGTTTTGCCATATCTCCAGTTCTAACAATTAAATTTTGGAATTATTAAACTTTATTTTGTAGATTTCTTTTTACGGGATAAATTTTTCTAAAAAAAGTTTTTCCATCTTTTTTAGTTCAGGAGCTAGAGGCTTATAAACAATTAAATTGTTTATAACAAATTTTCGCCACTTCCGACGTAAAAGCAGGTTTTAAACTCAAATTCAGCGAGTTAAAGTACATGGGAAAACACTCTGAAACTCCATGGACTTTGATCGGCCACGAAACAACCCTGGCCACTAGACTGAAATAAAAAGTTGTTGTTTTATCTTTTAACTGAAAACATCAAACGGAATACGGAAACAAAAACGTCAATCTATAAATCAAGCTTAATTACTATATTTAATATAAAATAGGTTTTCTTCGGTGCAAATGTGACACTCTATTAGCACAGTGGTTCTTAACCGGTGGTCCGCGGACCACTAGTGGTCCCTAAAAGCATCTCAAGTGGTCCGCAAATTATGTTAAGAAAGAAGTGCCAAGAGTGGGCCCAACAGCGCGTGAGTGCAAGGGTGGTGCACAGCATAACCGAAATTTTGTCTAATGGTCCCCCAGGACTAGAAGAATAAGAACCATTGCATTGGCACAAAAGCAAAATGTTTCCCATTATTCCCATTATTACTTTTTTTAACGCTAAAAAATGGGGTTCTGCGAGGTCGTTACGGTATAGGCGCGCCGTTTAAAAAGCCAGTATATTACTTAAAATAATTTTTATAGTAATAAATAATAATAATTGAAAAACTTTTACACACTTAAACGAAAAAAACTTGGTAAAACAAGAAATTATGTCGATTTTTAAAAGGTTTTCTTTTCGCTTTCTATCGTTATAAATTACGGCATAAAAGTTTAAATAAACTGATATATATATTTTTTGTTTCGTGGAGCTCTTCTAATTTAGGTATTTAATAAAGTTATTTATATATTTTTTTGTGGTTTAATTTATTGATAATTTAAATTTGATTATTTATTTAAACAAAATCATATTTTTGGTTTACTTAAAAACATTCAAGTAATAATATTTTTTTAAAAACTTTATTAAGTCCCTAAATAAGAAAAGCTTTACAGAGAGTAAATTTATAGATCAATTATTTAAACTTTTACGCCGTAATTTATAACGACAATGGAAAAATATATTTATTTAACAAAGGGGTTATTTTTAAAAAATCGACATAAAGTTTTTTTTTCCTGGGTTTTTTGCTTAAGATGTCTAGATTATACCAAAATTTTTTAAATTGTTATTTTATACCAGAAAAAATATATTTTAAGTGATATACCGGCTTTTCAACGGCACGGCGCGGCTGTGCCGTAACGGCCTGGTGGACCAGCGTTTAAAAAATAGAAATATTGGAAAAAAGTTTCGGGAATTGAAACTTTTTATTGAAAATTTACCTTGTTCTTAAGATCTTTTTTAAATTCCCCAAATGCATTTCGTTTTAAAGTGTTTGACAAAAATCTAAAAACCTTTTTTATTTTGCTTATTTTGTTAATAACAATCGCAATATAAAAATCATTATTCTAGACGTCATTTCAAATCGAATAAGCTATTTAGACTGGTCAAGATGTACCTTTTGGGTAAAATTTTTGTGTATTCTCCAAAAATACCGATTGAGGTGTCATTCGATTCGAAATAATGTATAAAAAGTTTAAGGAAAAGTCCCGAAAGGGACCGATAAAAATTGTAAAAGTCCTAATCAATAAATGAAAAAAAGTAGGGATTTGTTTTTTTTTTTTTTTGAATATCTCAAAAACTTTAAAAGATATTTGAAATAAAAAAAGAAGATTTAAAAAAAGAAATTTCCAAAAGAGTCTTACCTCCCGGAGCTGTATCTTAAAGATTTATAATTTTTACAGACCCCCGATAAAAGCGCTAAAAGCGAGCAGTCTGATGTCCGCGCAAAGTCCGTTCCTCGGGCACGGCAACAAAAAAATCATTTTATCATATAAAATATTAAAATTAACGAATAAAAAATTTAGGCACAATTAGGAAACAAATAAATAATTATCCGCCAGCCAAAAATTCTTATCCTCACTTTTTCAACAATTATCGATGAGTTAATTAACAACTTTTTTAATTGTATGTTAATTGTATTTTTTCACGTTTTTGGGGTATTTTTAAGAGGTAACAAAATAGATCCTGGTTAAAGAAATTTTAAAATGTTAACTTTCAACTTTTTATTAACAATTTTAAAAAATACAAATTTGTGATTTTTACAGTCTTTGATTGTTAATAGAAAAGTAGAAAATTTACATTTTATTTTTTTTCAACGGGAATCTATTTCTATACCTCTTAAGAACAACTCAACAACGTGAAAAAAAATCTCAAGGTTGTAGTTTATTAATAATGGGGCTTTTATGTTAATATACAATTTAAAAAGAGGTTGTTAGTTAACTAATGGAAAAATGGCGATAAAAAATTTTGGCTGGTGGATAATTATTTATTTATGTATCCTAATTGTGGCAAAATTATTTAATTCTTTAATTTTCATATTTTATAATATATGACAAAATAATTTTTTGTTGCCGTGTCCAAGGGACAGATCTCGCGCGGAAGCCAGATTGCCCGCTTTTAGCGCTATTTTCGGGGCTCTGTAAAAATTATAAATATTCACGATACAGTTCCGGGAGACGGAGGTTGGACTTTTTATAAGAAAAATTCTTCTTTTTTTTAAATCTCATTTTAAATTTTTAATATCTTTTATAGTTTTTGAGATATTCAGAAGAAACTCAACCCCTATTTTTTTATTTATTGTTTATTGTTATATTTATATACATTATTCCGAATCGAATGACACCTGGATCGTAATTTTCGGAGAATATACAAAAATTTTACCCAAATAGGTATGTACATGTTGACCAGACTAATTGGCCATATTTTAAGGAACTTTCTTTCTATTTTCACGTTTTTGAACTCGTTCACTAGGCTATAAAGTGATCCTGTGCATAAACACATGTTTTAATTTTTTTAGTTACATTTGTCAACAACGTTTATGTGACGTACTTTTACAATGTTACTAATTGATAAAACAAGTTGTTACTGCATTTTTCTGACCAATATTAACGACGGCAAAATATGTTTATATTGCCATTATTTGTCTCTTTTACTGCTAGACAATTTACTGTCCTATAATTCGAACCCATAAATATTATATACACTTGTGCACTATAACAATCCAACTACCAATTTGTTGGCCATAAGTTTAAATTTATTACTAAACAACTGATGGGAGGAATGCTCTTATAAATGATTAGTCAATTGATGGTAATTTAGAACAATTAACACTTATTTTAATCAGTTGACTTGATAAATACCAGAGGTCTTCTAAGATAAATTGGTTTATTGGCTTTTCTGAGCGGTGATGGATGGTGAGAAAATGTGCTATATTTAGAATTTCTATGTTAGACGTCCCCTAGAAGATCAATTATATTGCACAATATTTTATCGTCTAGGGCTAATACTGAAGATTGCGCAATGATTGAATTATAGTTTAGGCAAGTTTAATTTTTATTGCACAATATTGCATCATTGCGTCGTATAGGATTATTATTAAACAATACTATTAAATCATACTATTGTCCACCTAAACACAAAAATATTGCACAATAAAATATATTGTGTGATGTTATTGTAGGTCTAGGGACCGCCTTACAAAAATGGAAAAAGAAGAAAAAAATGTACTTATTTTAGAAATCTAAATAAGTTATACCGGGTGTCCAGTAAGTCAATCAACAAACTTTTAAAGGTGATTCTAAAATTAAAATTCGGAAGAAAACTTTATATAAACATATGTCCTAAACGTTTTAGTTTTTGAAAAGCGGGGTTTTAAATATTTAAAAATATATACTGGTTTCTTATTATAACTTTCAAATACCAATTAAGATATTAAAAAAAAATAGGTTTGCCCCCATTGCATTAAAGGATATTTTTTGACTTGCAAGAAAAAATAATTTTTATTGGTGTCGTCCATGAGGTAAATATTTCTTAAAGAAAAAATGGCACGTCACTACATTTTTTAAATTTCTATTTAGTTTGGAACAAAGTTATTTATGTTTATAAATAAATAAAAATTATTCTTTGGTATGGTCGAATTCCTATCTAATTAGGGAATAAATAAAAAAGGTGATTTTTTACTGCAGAATTTGATAAACGCGATACGAAATGTCGAGAAATGGTTGTCAAATTTGTTCCAAACTAAATGGAAATAAAAAATATATATATTTTTATTTTAGAAAAATGCAGTGGCGTAACGTTTTTTTCTTAAAAAATATTTACCTCAAAACCTCATGAACGACACTGGTGAAAATTAGTTTACTCTTTTATGCCAAAAAATTTCCTCTGCTGCAGAGGGGCGTTCCCCAAAAGCTTTATAAAATATCTTAATTGGTACAAAGGTTATTAAAAAAATAACATCCTGTATTGTAAAAACCATGTAAGACGTTTAGGACATATGTTTATAATGAAGTTTTATTCCAATTTTCATTGTGGCATTACCCCTTAAAGTGTGTCTGTTAAGTTACTGGACAGTATATTTATTATAGACTGCCTCTATAAAGCTTTGCAATTCAGGTCATTTTTGGAAAAACACCCACGGTGTCCCAAAAAGTGCAGTACTAGACATACTACACTTATTTTTTTAACGGATGACGTATACAGGATTTCTCTTAAAGGTCTGTAGGATAAAAATGCAATAACAAATTCTTTGGGTCAAGGTACAACAATCTAACTACAGCCCTCAAAAATGTTTGATTACATTTCTTTACCTTTTATCTAGGCTACACGGCAGTCCAAAAGGTCATTGAAAATGTTTAACAAAGTCGTTGGAGCAAAATGGAATGATTTAATACAATTTATACCCTATTTAAATTTTTTTATTTTTTTTTACTTTGACACCCTGTATCTCGCAAACGAACTTTTTAACTAAGGTCAATAATTGGTGTATTCCTTTTATGCTCTAGAACCGCCCAGAACAACATCGTAAGTGTTCCTTGTATAATGGAGTTGTTCTGCAGAATCTTTCTATTTCCTCTCCCCTTGCCTCTCATGCACCATTATCGAAGGAGGTGCACGAAATGGTTTGATACTAGTAACATATGCCAAACGGCAAATGGTAAATATACTTGGTTATTATTAAAAAATATCTGGTATTATTTATTTTGATTAATTAATTAACCCGAAAGAAATTAATATAAACCACGGATGACTTAAACAAAAACCAAACAAAGAACAACAATTCTGTCAAATCTTATAAATGTCATTTCAACGGGCCAATCCCACTGTTTTTTGGCGCCCTTTAAAACTGTTTTAAGCGGTTCTGAAGAACTTTTCTACAAGTTAAAAGGAATACACCAAATTTGGAGTAGTTGAAATTTGACTCAAGGAATTTGTAGTGGCATTTTGTAAAGACCTTTTAGAGGCATAATGTATGTTATTGCATTTTTTATTATCTTTCAGTAGAAATAATATTTTTTATTATGTAAGGAATTTAAAAATACAGAGCCCAGATTTAGAGTTTCGCAGCATAATATTAATTTTAAAGAAGATACTGAAATTTCTCTGAAAAGGTATAATCGAGAAACGGACAAATTGCAATTGTAAGAATTGTACAAGCAATTTAATTAAGATAACTACGTAAAACATCATTTCGGATGTACAGCGGTGGCCCCGGAAATTTTTTTTCCGGGTGTTGTTCTTTCTGTTTTTATTACTATTACTATACAAAAACTATACAGGTATACTCAGTTTCCATTATTAACTACTAAAAAAAAATTAATAAAAACAATTTTAGATGTAATAAAAAATCACTTAAAAACTACTTTCACATAGTAGTAGATATCATACTAAAACCCAAAAATGTATTTTTTCAGCCGCTTAAGTAAAAGTCGCTTAGCAACGCCTTTTATCTAAAGCTATAATACATTTTCCAAATAAGAAAATGTATTGGGACTACTTATATACAGGGTGCGCCAAACACATACGTCCAAACTTTAATGGCTAATTCTACACTAAAAAATATGAAAATAACTTTATATAAAAATTGTCCTACGTCTTAGTTTTCGAACTACTGGGTGTTAAAAATTTTAAAAAATATGGTTTTTTGATAATTACCTTTAAACCAATTGAATTATTTGCTAAAAATTTGCGGGACGCCTTCTATGCACCGTAACACATTTTTTGGCATACAAGAAACAAAATTAATTATTACCAGTGTCGTCCATAAGGGGTTTAAAGTTAGTATTTTTTTTATAAAAAATGATACCTTACTGCATTTTTCTAAATTAAAAATAATTTTTAAAATTTCCATTGAGTTTAATGTCATTTGTATGGATAATATCAAATTATACAGTGAAAAATTACCTTCGATATGTATTCCTTATTTACATAGGGATTTGACCATGCCGAAAAATGGCTTTAATTTGATTACGCGGTGCATCAAATAAAAAAAGTCAAGAGATCAAATTTGTTCCAAACCTAATAGGAATTTATTTTTTTATTTTTAAAATATGCAGTATCGTACCGTCTTTTTTTATCGGACAAGTTTATCACAATGGGCCATATGAATAGAAAGAAGTAAATGCTTATACTTATAAAATTTGAATACTACAATATACATGTTTGTACAAAATTTGAATACTAGAATATACATATTCAAATATTTAAAGTAAATCCTTCTATATCATGAGCATTTGCTTATATTTACTAGCAAAAGCATTTGCTTAAGCTTATAACCAGACGAATTTACTTTAAAATTAGTAGGTATAACCGTTTGTTTTTTTTAATCATATTGCCAAATGTTTTACATGCAATTGTGTCAAAAATGGCAAGGATAACAGCACAGAATGAAATTATATTTTAAAAAAACATTCCCAATAAATGACCATAAAATATCAACATTTTTTATTTTTATTTTGGCGACGTTTCGACTCTCTTTTAAGGCATTATCAAGCTCCAAAATGAAAAAAATACTTGTATTTTTTTTGTAAATAATTGTCACATGTAACAAAAATATTATGTAAATTAAAAACAGAGGTATAAAACAAAACAATTCAAAGAGTTAATGTTCAGAAGTTATTAAAAGTTTGTTTATTATTATGTTTTTTATTAGAAATTTAAAAAATAATATTATGAAGGGAATACAGAGATGTTGGTACTTACCATAAATTGTTATTATAAAATAAGGAATATAATATTTCAATCTTTAGAAGGACACATGCTATGGAAGTTTTATCTTTCAACATACATACTGAAATGTTTTTGTGGCATCAAGTGTTAAGAAATATGTTAATAAATTTAAGAAAATAAAACTATTAGTGCCATCTTTAAATTCTTGTAGGAAATTGGTATAATAAATAAAAGAAAACGCATCCTTCAAAAAACAGAAACATGACAATTAGAAAATTATAAATAAACAGGAACGGTAACTGCAAGATATAGTAAAGACGAAAAAACTAAACAAATTACATAGGGTTATTGTGAAATGACATTGTCAGAATCGCTTTTTATGTTGACATTATTAGCAAAACTATGTATATAAAGAGACTCGATTATAAGTCGTTTTGATTTTTTTTCAGAATATAAAACAGACACATTATCGACATCAAAATTATGTAAAGATGAAATGGCATGTTGACACAAACCAGAATGACCAGGGTTATTGTTTTGAATATTATATTTGTGCTGATATAACCTCTTTTTTAAATACTGACAGCTTTCACCTATATAAACTTTATAGGGATTACAATCTAAACATTAAACCTTATAAATAATATTACTACGTAATAATTTGTCTCTGTTTTTAATTAACATAATATTTTTGTTACATGTGACAATTTTTTATAAAAAAAAGTATTTTTTCATTTTAGGCTTGATAATGCCTCAAAAGATAGGCAAAACGTCGCCAAAATAAAAACAAAATATGTTGATATTTTACATTTTATGGTCTTTTATTGGGAACGTTTTTTTTAAGTTTATATTAAATGACCGGGAACTAATACCATTTTTGTAGGAAATTATATTGTTTAATTTAAATAAAAATCCTTTTAAGTTTCCTGTGTTTTACTTTTTTTCTAGAAAACGAGTCATGCTAGGTAAACATAATATAAGTTACAATAGTTTTTATTTTATTTGCTTAATTTAAAGATAATGGTACAAAAAATAGTGGACGACATAATTTTTATTAAAAATACTTGTTTATGTACCACTTAAGGCACCACTGGACTAAATTAATAAATTTATTAAGGAAGGGCTAAATAGGTCCCTTGCTCTTGCTAGCCCACCCCAGAGACAAGAATGAGACGAGCAACTAAATGTAAATAAATTATCCGAGAGAGAGATAGCTGCTGGGCCTTCCTTGTCTGTCTTCAAGGAAGGTAAACACAGATGGCGCGTGAGTCGACTTTATCGTTTGCCCGCCAAATTCAAATTATATAGCTGTGCCATTTTTTTCCTTAATATTAGGTACTTGTTTTTGTTTCCTATTAATATAAAATATTGGGGTTTAGTTCAATAATTACACACATCTAATTAAAAATGTCATTTATTTGGTTCTCATAAAGATTTTTTCCTACAGATAACCATGTCAATATTACCTTAAATTATCTGTTGAAAAGCACAAATTTAATATATACACTAATAAAAACACACAATAAATCACAAAAAATGTAAACAATCTGTCAAAACAAATCGGCCATTAAAAATATTAAACAGAAATATCGAATAACACTTCGGCGTGACTGCCTGTGGCAGCGTTGTCAAGTTAAAAATATTCGATTCTTGGTATATAGTATAATCAGGTTTTAGCCAAAGAAAGACATTAAAGTTTTCATGCAGAAATTGTAAACAACTTGGCAACCATGAAAAGGCGATGATTGCACCCTCTGCGATTACCTCCCATGATAAATGACAGAGACATAGTTATGAGAACTTGCGTTAAACCAGAGAGAGATAAAACGTAATGGACAAATTTCCAGGACCAGTAACGCGTCTTATTCTTATCTCTGCCCACCCTGTATATGAGGAAATAGCGAGAAATAAGTAAAAATACGTTGTTACGCCTCTGTAACTACACTTAAAGCAAAGTTTTCTCTGAGGGTAATTAAAGGAAACGTAAGCAAGTAGAGGCAATCCTATGAAATGGTAACAATCTAATTAAATGTGATAGCAGACGGCTACAAGTAATTTAAATAAAACCCGACCTGCCTTTTCAGTATTTTGTTCAGTCAGGCAGTCTATAGTCACTGATTTTCTTTCGGGTTTGGTATTTTCATTTGGAATTTAGACAGCTTTCCTTCTGTCGTGATTAAATGGTTTGTGTTTATTGGTGAATTTGTCTTAAACAATCATTTATTTAAATTATAAACTGGCATTAAAACAAAATAATTAAAAATTGTACTTAATTTATGTTTCCAGTTAATTAAGTGATACTTTTTACGAATGGAAGATTTGACAGCACGACCCATCGGGCGAGTACGAAAATTCCATGAGGTAAAAAAGACACTTTGTGCATGTGTTGCATACTATATTTATTCTACTACCATATAAATTTTTTAATTTATATTTTTAAGTCAGCCGAATGTATTATTATTATTAGTAATAAATTTTATCTCAGTCAAATTTTTAATTTAGTGACACATGAACCGAAAGAAATAATGGCGAAATTAATGATAAATTGATCTTTTGGTTTAGTTGTTATCGCGTTTACTGTTACAATGTATTAACTGATATCAAAATTAATTTTAGTAAGGACCAAAACAAAATAAAGAGGAGAAAAACACGTTAAACTGTAAAAAATACTTTTTTATTATCCTATGTAGTACACTGATATTGAAAACTTTATTTATGATAACGAATAAAAGAACGTTTTTTCAAACGGTCATAAAAAAATTACGACTTTTAGGTATTTACATTATCCACCTACAAAAACAACTAAAATAAAATATTACTTGGAACAATAATTTATAAACAAAATCTGCATTTTTGACTTATTAATGACAGCTTTAAAACCCAAAGTGACAGTTGGGCGGCATTATGAACTTTTTTCTTAATAAAAATCGTTATAAAGTGATAATTTTGAAGCTTCTGGCGAGTACCTGCTTTAACACTCCAAAATATAAAGTCACTAGCTTTACATACTACAAAATGGCGGTACTTTAATAATACTCAAATACCATATTTAGATGGCCTTATTATTGCAATTAATAAAGTTAGATGAAAATAATGTAGTATTTTTTAAATCTTTTTTAAATATGTTATTAATGGCGATATTGGTGATAATATACAGAATACAACAAAAAATATATATTTATTTTTTAATAAACAACCCTATATTTAGATCACCATTAAGAGATCTTTAAAGGAACTTTAATAATACTACATTAATTACATCGTACTTTATTAGTTTGGGAAATATTGTATTTAGGTTTTTATTAAAGTACTGTAACATGTTAAGCTACTGGCTTTATATTCTAGCATTATAAAGTACTCATTAGGAGCTTTAAAATGATGTGCCACAAGACCCCCTATAAAAAAATTATCTCACGATAACGCCCAGCTGTCCCTATGACATTTAGAGCTATTATTGATACTTGAAAAATGCAGACCTTGGTCCATAAATAATTGTTCTATGTATTATGTGACTATACCAAACCGCTCAGGTATTCAAAGGGCGCCCTACTTTGGACTTTAGGACCTCACTGTATAAAAGGAAAAGGGTTCAAGTCCAGTTATCGCTAAATACAATAATTAATTTAAAATTCAAAAGGAAATCAGATATCATCTTCCAATATAAAAATCATTTAATAAAACATGATGCATCTGTCTCAATAGGTGTTTCAAATTGGTTTCTACCTGTCACACCGCCTACACACTTAAAAATAAAACGAGAACGAAGAAGCATAAAGAAGCACCGGGCAATATAGATTCCTATCTAGAAGAATAAAATGGCTGATTAATTATGTCAAAATATTTAATGAAGGGAAGAACACAATAACTGTCTTTATTATTGCGAGCTAAATAATTGGGAATTTAAATTAAGGAGCACAGTGTTGCAGTTCGGTCAAACAGCTGATTAAAATGGGTATTTAGATTCAGTTTGGCGAAGAATATTTACATAAATTACCTGATTAGTTAATAAATTTCCCCAAAAATATCAGGTATCATTGTCTGACAAGCTAAATAACATAAAGCAGGATAATAGTCAATGTTTCGAGAAACTTTATATATAGTCCTAAAGCGTAAGGTCTTCGTTATTTAGACTTGAACTGCAGATAAATCAAAACTGACATTGCACGTTTTGCTTTAATGCTGAATTTCACCGAAATTCATGATGGCAACCACTTAATCGATTAACACTAGTTGTATACTAACCATTTTTTTATTAGATTCATCCCATAAATTGTAATTAAAAAAATAATAATATTAACTGCAACAACAGAAAGCAAAACTTGATTATGAAATGTTATGTTCTAAATTTGCAACTGCAACGTTGCCAAATCGCATAATTTTAGTTTTTAATAGAGCAATTTGGGTGTTTTTATTTATTAGAAAAAGGTACAGATTTCACCAGTCTACAGATCTAAAAATGTATTGTACGGTTTTCGATACTTATATTTTTTATCTCTATTATTATATCGCGCGTGACGCTCGTTATCGATAAAAAGTTTTTCTTAAAAATAAACAAGTTTGCATATTTATGTTATATTTTTAATCCTTAACAACTTTTCTTTATACACATTTTTGATATTATGAAAAATAGAGGTACTTTCCTTTTGAGCAACAATTTTTGTTTTAACTCCTTCTTATACCACTGAAAAAAAGTATCTGCCATGAGGAACCTTTTATAAGAAACAACTTTTTTCGCAAAATTAATAATAAAAAAGTTTTTCATAGGGTACGAACTTAAGCAGACACACTGTATAAATAAACGGGGTGTATCAAAATGTTGTTAAGACAACTTAATAGCAGATTCTGAAAATTTCTGACAAAAAAATGTACGCCACTGATAAAAAAATAAATATAATCCACTTAATTGCATATCCCCAGGCTATACAACAAACATAAGGTTTTTTTTCGAAAAATATTTATAATATTGTTTCATAAAAAGTTTACCTATAACAATAACAACAAACACCTAATTAAATACTATTAAAAATTAAACGCATTTTTTGAATTTAAGAGTTTTTAAAATTTTGCTTCTGTTTTTCGGTCAGTCCAGGGATATAAAATAAAAAAATAGATATTTTATTTCTTAAAAAATTTGAAAAATACAAAGAAGGCTCAAGTGCCTAAAACAATATTTTTTTAACTTGCTTAATTCAAATAATATACAAAACTTTGACAATGGTGAGTGACTTGTTAGAAATATTTATACCGCTGGAGACGCCACTGGATTAAATAAATTTAATCAAATTTGATCCTAAGAAGACTCTTAGATCTACAAATAACACTACCAAATTTTATTTAAATCGGGTGAGAGATGTTGAAGATACTAAAAAAAAACAATTTTCTTTAAAAAGTTTAACATCCTGTATTTCCGAACCTATGTTTCTATGAACTTTTCTTTATAGTTTCCAAAGAAGAATATGTCCTTTATATTTCCTAACAACATTCTGTAACACTCTGTATATCTTCTAAAGCGACAACAACCAAATCTTTGGTATACAGGGTAATCAAACTTAAGTTGGAACTATTACTTATTTATTTAACATTGCAGATGAGATGGTGGTTAAATTAGAGACCTAGTAGTTTTCCACTAATTAAAGAAATGCTAACAAAGAAAAAAATAACAAATAAATATCGTGTTTGTAATAGTGTAGTGTGATTGAAGTTTGATTACCCTGTATATCTTTGGCTGCTCGTACAATGACTCCAAATATATTTATATGGCAATTATTTGTCGCCATAACTTGCAACGAATTTACTGTGCTATAATCTAAACCCTATAAATATCGTTTGTACTTGTACGCTATAATATTGCGACTACCAGTTTGTTAATTTAGTTTATTGCTTAATATCAGAAAAGAACGTCTATGCTGCAAATTGTTTAATTACAATTTTTTTTTCTTTTAAAGTATAAATGCTAGGTAATAATTTACTACAGTATATTAAAATATATTCTTTTAAATTATATGTATAATTTAATAATTTATTATTATATAATATAATTTATTAAATTTATTCTAATTTAAGGCAACTTAACTAAAAATAAAAGGGCAAACAACTCCTTACTGTTTGCAATTTTCTTGCACTCCAAAGTTGCATCTGTCGAACAGTGTCCGATCTGGAGATGCAGATTTTCACACTAGTCAAAGATTTTTCCTTTAAAGCTAATTAAGATTACTAACCATATACCGGTTTCGCACTGTTTGGTTCTTATCAGTACGGTTGGGTTTAGTGAGTTTTTCACACTGACTACAGAGAACCTGATGGACACAAAAGATACTACGGTTATTTGACATTGCTACTTTCTAAGGTATTGTTTGAAGTTTTTTTATCGTCTACACCGTACTGATGAGAACAAAATAGTTTGAAAGCGGTTTGCGGTTGGTGATCTTAATTAGCTTTAAAGGAAAAACCTTATGCTACTGTGAAAATCTGCATCTTCAAATCGAACTGTATTCGACAGATGCAACCTTGCACTACCAGAAAATTACAAGAAGTACGAAGATTATTTTTCTTTTATTTTTATAAATTGATATCGAACGCTTATTAAGAATACTTATTTTTGTTAAGTATTGCTTTATTTAGCCGCTAAACAGTGTCAACACTTTAGGAAATATTGGTTAACACATTTATTAGTCTTAATTTATAACTCCTCGGAAAACTTTAATCTGATTGAAACAAATTTGACAATTTAAATTAATTTTACAGGAAATTCTTTCTATATTTCTTAGCAGATCGTCGCATCGCAGTTGAATAAATTCACCACTCAACGATTGAAATTCGAGTACGATAAGGATTTAAGTTTGTATAATATATGAACGCACAATTTTATATCCAATTAAAGTATCCAAAAGGCGTTTTGATTTATTATTCAAATCCAATTTAAATCTTGATCCATATAAATTTGTAGGTAATTTATTACATGGCCGGTCAAATAATAAATTATCAAGGTGTAAAAAATAAAAGACTTCGATGTATTGTATTTGACGTTACAATGCAGGATTGGACAAAGTGGAGATTTAATATATTTTTTGTTTAAAAAATTGGTCCTGTTGAAAGAAAATATATATTTTAATGGTAAATATATTTAAAATTATTTTGGGGATTCACGTGATAAATACCTACTACTTGTTTGGGTCCACGCTAATATGCGAAACATGTTCTGCAATGGGACCACTTTGGTTTTGTTTCCGTGTCATAGGGAATGAGTGTGCTAAAATCTATTGACTTCTTTAAATTTCCAGATTGCCTTAACCAAAAACACAAACTTAAAGAAATTTTAAACATTGAAAATCACAGCTCTTAACATAAAATTAAATAAAATGAATTGAGTTAATAAATGCGGTCTGGATAATATTAATAAAGTTAAAGTAAGGTTTTTAGTTGTAGTGTATTTCTGACCTTTAATTCAAACCTTTATGACTTTTGACTCCTAACTTATTTCTATTGTCACATGCGGATTTTTCTTGGCTTTCTATTTCTGCAATAAAAATGGGGGAATTCATTAAAAAAATTACCTTAAAAAATACATCAATGCCACTTTTAAGTTTAAGTTTCAAGTAACCACACAATGCCATGTTTGATTTTATACAACTTTTTTATTTAAATAAAGAAGTTGTGGTTGTGCGCACGTGAAATAATAAGGACAAAAGCAAAATTGAATTTAAATTAATATACATGGTGTTTCTAAAAGGTCTGTAGAAAATGCTACTACAAACTCCTTGGACAAAACGATGATCTAACCTAATTAAAGTTATGGTACTTTGAACCTAAGCAATGAACTGAAGGTGCCTTCCTCTGCATTCAACAACAAAAGCATAGGTATAATTCAATTTGCCACGCTAAGAAAACCTTCCAATACTAAATTTCGTAAAAAAATATTTCATAGTAAGTAAAATATTTAAAAATTACCGAAACTATGCAGAAATAACTGTTTTCTTTTTCTTTTAAATTTAATTTGTGTTTGAATTTCGCACTGCCTGCAAATATGGAAAAAAAAATTAATTTAAAAAGTAATTACCTCTTGGCGAGTCCTGCTCTGCCCAAAAATGTCAGTTTTTGAACTCTGGACCTTCGGGTAATGAATTAGGCGATTGACAGGTTGACGGCCAATAAAAAGATCGTTTGTAAGCACGACTTTATGACGCGTATTGCGTGCTGTCCAAATATTTGTAAGAACACGGCCGGTCGAGCTTCTAGGAACGGGAAAAAGATTGATATGAACGAAAAACGTGAGATTTTTTCTGTCTCGCAATTAAGGAATAGCTGTTAATTTCGTACGCCTTCAAAACACCTTTTCTACAGGACTATGTACATTTTTTTCGACTGGATGCTGGAGAAATAATGTTCGAAACTTCAAAAGGTGATTTCTTATATTATTTAAAAAAAAGTTCCTTATAACATATCGTTAGTGTAATTCGCGCAAAGTGCTTATTTCCATATAATCCAGATCATTATTGAAAAACTGTTCAACCTCTTATAATTGTCATATGTCAAGATTTAATAAAGTTAACTTTACCAATTAATAAAAAAAAATCCATATCAAATTATTTTTTTAATATATGCTACACACTTTACTGTTAAACTCTGCTTTAAAATATGCATATGTAAAATTTCTAAAAAAGTAAATGGAGTTACGCGCTTTGCGAATAACACTGACGATATGTATGTCTTAAAATTAGCCGTTTCGGAGAAAAAAAGCTGAACTTATTTTTTTAGTTTTTTAGTCATAAAATAAATTAATTTTGCCCCTTAATTATTTACAATCATAATATGCCTAATAGCGTAAAATGAATTAATACATCATATTTATCAATTAGCTGTTAGCAGTTAAATGTATTAGTAATTACATTACGTTAAGTCTTTGGGAGTCTGCTACAAATGTTCTTTTAGCTGGTAGCTTTTGATCATAAAAACGTTCTTCGTAAATGCATCTAGCTTCTTCAGAATTGCAATAAGCCACTTCGTAAATAAAAACAATACCATGATACTTGCGTACCAAGAACATCTCTTTCGTATTAAGATGCACGCACAGATACAGTAATACATACTAAAAATAAAACGTGATTTCAATTTGGGTAAACATTACTTGCATTAATTTTAAAAAAACTATTAAACATTTTTTTCCCTTCGTTTTTTTATCTTTATGACAGCTTATGCCTAAATACCAGTGTACCGTGGGTTCCGGGTTACTGGATGTTTAACCCATTATTGTCATGTTCCGTCAACGTTATCCAAGTACTGAAACATGCAGTTTTGGAGCTATTTCTTTTTGCCTACCAACATCATGTCGCGTACGACGTTTCCAAATGTATGAGAAATTATGTTTGTTAGTTTTTCTTTTGAAAATTGTATTTAATAAGCAAAAAAATGTTTTTGAACACTTAATTAATAAATATGATGTACCTATTGATTCATTTTACGCTGTAAGGCATATCATTTTAATAAAGATGAATAATTTATTGATTCTATAAGTTAAAAGAAAAAATACTTTAAAAACATACATTTAATATTCCCGATTTGTGCATTGGTGAAATTATAGCCTACTGCAAATTTTTTATTGAATGTAATTAATTATATTATTATTTGATTTTACGTACCTTACAAATATTTTAAGAATTTTAGACTCATATGTGGCCAAAAGATAGTAACCTTGGCTAAAGAGGAATATTTAGAAAACGAAGTTGTCGAAAACATATACAAATTATAGTATTTATGCACATCAAAAGCACCTTATGACAGTCGTATGTAATGGATGTGAGTAATGGGTAATAAGCATAAGTAATAGCAGTGGGAAATAAGCCATCTTACTTATTTAACATCACATTAATAATGTATACCTTACAGTCGTAGAAAAAACAATTATGGTTTATTAATACGAAAATATTTATGTGTAAGTATAAGTGACATACCAGTTAACGAGTAACATATAATCATGTCGACAAGTGTAATTAGCATCATGGACAATAAGCAGCATACAGATGATCAGCAAAAAAATATTTTTATTGACTCTTTTTATAATCAATTTTAAATTTTATGTTAGCAAAGAAATATGTTATTTTAATCTACACAAAAGTGACTGTCTTTTTAACTCCAAGTTTTAAAAAGTTTTTTTTTCCACGGTAGTTAGGGAAAATAACATTTCACAAAAAAAGAGCAAAAGGTTTAACGAAATATTTAACGATTAAGTCCTAAATCTGGCCTTAAAGTTGGTTAAAAGGAGCTCGTCGCCATTTATGAGGGCTGGTCAGCAGAGTCTTAATTGACTGGCCCTTAATTAGCTGCCCGGACTGACCCAGCGCACTATTTTAGCTGACCCGCTGGGATTTTATAAACTCCGCTTTGTTCCTTGCAGAACATTTTACGGTTATAATCTCTTTTTACTAAAAGGGCATAAGCGTCACATAATTTATTTATTTGTTATTTACATCAAGTTTAAATAAATTTGACGTTCAGACTTTTGCATCATCATAATGCTTGATTTTTACAACATATTTAAGATGTCCCTGAATGTGTGAACAATCTTTATATGAAATACATAAAAATAGTATAACAAGTTCCCAAAATGTTTTTAAAAGTCACCCTTTACAAAAATATGCGTCCCTTAAATACGCCGCCAAATATCGTTTTTTCTTGAATAACTTTTACAGTATATGATATATTAAGATAATGATTTAGTTTTAATTTAAATTTAAATACTAGTTAGTACTGCCTAAAATGATGTCATCTTTAACGTCTATTTGAATGTGGTAGACAATGATTCTTCCTAAATGATACTATAAGAATTTTGGACTTTCATTGTCTTTAATGTCATCTTTGCTTCATTGAAAAAATTTAACTTTTGTGTTAGAACTTTAAAGTAAAAGGCATTGAAAAAAAAATAAAGGTACGCCACTGAATTCTACATCAAAATTGCGTTCTTCTATTTACATTTCTCTGTCTTTAATAACAAGCAAGTTGACAAAATTTGAAAAACCCTCTGTATCCCTAAAACGATTCAAGTTAGCCATGATTTACTTTCACATCTAAATTTGTTTCATAAATCGATATAGAAATTGGGCAATCAAATTTGTTCTACCAGGTTTCCCACCGGGAACTGCCGCGATCGATTTCTAGAAAAATACGGTTTGAAAAATTTTAAAAATTTTGTGACATTATAAAATAAGTGGGGGACATACAACTAAAATATTTTAACAGCTCTACCACTTCCGGTTATAACAGAAGTTAATGTCAACTTCCTTATTTTAAATGGAACACCCTATATATTATTTATTTTTTAGATTCTGCGTAAAATTCTAAACATAATTTATGTATAATTTTCTATACCTAAGTCCAACCGCTTTTGACTCATTTTAAATTTTATATCAAAAATGACGTTTGCAAGCAATTACATAACCATCAATTTCTTCTAAACAAAAGCCTAGAATGGGAGTTGGGGTTGAGTTCCTTGTAAAGAAAACACTTTAGTAAACTGTATCGATATTTCCACAATTAATAAATACAGAGTGGTCAAAAATAATCGTTAAAAATTATAACGACAAAAATCTTAAAAGTCAAATTTTTTCAAATGAAAACCCCTATCTTCTCGATCTGAGTTTATATTATTAACAAATTAAATGCGGCAGTTCCCGGTGGACACCCTGTATATCTTTTAGTTTTTGCTATACCCTATAAGGTCAACGAATAAACTTCACTCTGTGCAACATATGCCTCAGCTTAATTCGCTTTCGACGACATGATGACAAGATCCAAAAATGATATTTATTTTATATATATTTTATGAAATAAGATTAATGGATTAAAAAACATGTTTTACTTAACAATGTTATAAAACTTAATACAAACCCACCAAAATTATCGCATAAATGTCCGATTTTTTCATAAGCTTTAATACAAAAATGCTTTAATTTAAATAGCTATATATATATTTTAACAATTAGGTTTATAAGACAATTACAAATAAAAAATGTTAAAGAAATATGAAGCTATATATTTGGCGTAACCGTTATTATTGTCAAAAACACATTTTACAGGGTCCTTAAAAGTTTTTGGCAAAAATAAATAATTTTTTATCGCCCTGTGTGATGTGCTGTTAAAAGGAAGGAATCTTATTTGCGAATAAATTATACCTTTACTAATTTCTGATGTATTTTCATTACAACTTTGATTGCTTTCTTTTAACAGCACATCATACAGAGGAATTAATTTTTTTCAAAAACTTTTAATTACCCTGTAGGATGCATTGTTATCAATAAATAATACCAGTTACGCCAAAGTTATAGCTTCACCTATCTTTAACATTTTCTCTTTTATTTGTTTTAAGAACCTAATTATGAAAAGAGGTATGGCCATTTAAATAAAAGCATTTTTGTATTTAAGCTTATAAAGAAAATCGAGCATATGCAATAATTTTGGTGGGGTGTGTATTTAATTTTCATAAATCACCGGTTGCTGAGATATTGATGGTTAAAAACAAAAAGGTTCTTTTTCGTTCAAAGTTTAATATCTCAGCGAGAAGTGGTCGTATTAAACTTAAAAAAGAAAATTAAATCAGAATAAACAAGTTATTCAAACCATATAGTAGTTATGTTGGAAAAAAAATTCCAAGTCCAAGTAGACCAAAAAAAAGAACCGAAAAATTATTTTTTGTATTCAATAGGTTTGCGTGGTACACGTTGCTTCATGTTTTTTTTCATCTTAGGATCTTAAAACTAAAAAATTCAAGCTTTTAAATGATTTTTTAATCAACGGACGATCATTTTTAGGCAAAATATAGCCATTTGAAAAACGTCAAAAAGTTTTTGGATCCTTAAATTTTTTTTTCAGGGGCAATTCTGAATATCATATTACAGTGTTTTAAAAACTGCCATCATCCCTTTTTACGAGAGTGAACGCCACTGTTTTAAGTACTTCCTATCCTTCGACTGTTTTTTATCGTGTGTGCTTCAGCCCCGTTAATTCCAGTAGCTTAGATGTTTCGTGTGTTAATTTACCACTAACATTTGTGGAATTAAATTACCCGCCGTTTCATTGTTGTCATAATTAGATGCTGCAAACTGTTTTTAAGCAGCAATTAGCGCAACTAATTACCTTTTAATTTAACTAAATATTTTTAAAATATGTAAAATACCAAACGTAGTTGTCCATTTTTTAAGTTTGTAAAATTAGAGAAAATTTAATTTGCTAGTTATGCTTAAAAGGGTACTGGACTGGACAAAAAAATATTTTGTAAATATTTTTTTATTAACAATAATTTACCTCATCGCAACAAATACAAATACTACCGGGTTAGTAAAAAGTACCGCAAAAATTGGACGGAGGATATTTAGTAAGTTTCTAAATTTTCAAAATTCTGTCTCAATTAGTTGTTGAGATCTACTACACTTTCAGCATAAAAAAAATAGGGCTTAAATATCTTTAAAACCGCTAAAGCTATGTTTACATGATTTGGTATTTAGGGGTTTTTTGGCATGACTAATTTATCATTGATATCAGCATTCTTGCCAAATTTTATTGGATTTGCGGTATTGTCATACCTCGGTAACTGGTAAAGATTAAATTTTGAAAATTTTAATTTTACTCAATTTTGCACTCTCCCTGCATTAAACTGAATTGGGCATTCTATTTAAAATACCAAAAATATTACATGTAAATACCTAACCGGAAAATCTGGCAGCAATGACAGTATCAATTGTGTTCAATTCTACTGGCCCAGAAACCCTTAAAAATTTGTGAACGTAGCTTAAGTGGTTTCAGATATATTTGAGCGCATCTAAAGTTTTTACCTAAAATGTAATGTTGTCATATCTGCAGCTAGTAAAAATAAAATTTTTAAAATTTGTGGACTAAATTTAGCCTGCTCAATTTATTGCAACGATCAATATGGGACATTCCATTAAAAAAAAGGTTTTATTGTACTAAAAGCTGAAACATAATTTGGTAATTCCTACCTATCAGATCGCACCAATCTTCTCATCAATCAGAGGTAATAATCAGACAAATAAAAAACCGTTGGGCGTAGCGTATCTAGAGTAAATCTGTACCTCAGAAGCATTTGGGCTGAAGTCCACTTTTTAAAATTTTACAGAACAGCGAAAATTTTCAAACCTTAAAATTTCAATGTGAACTAATGCCCTTAAATCTTAATATTTAAAATAAAATAATAAAGTAAATAATATAAAAAATTATCTAAAAAAGTGGACTTCAAACCAAATGTTTCTGAGGTACAGAAATATTATGATACAAAAGTCAAGTGCTCATCAATTTTATTATTTTTCTGATCAATACCCCAGATTGATGAGAATATTGGTGCGATCCGGTAGCTAGGACTAACCGAATTATTATTTAGCTTCTAGTACAATAAAACCGTTTAACATAAAAAAATTTCATAATTTATTTTCAATTTTTTAGTTTTGTTGTTGGTTGATGGTTCTAATTCCATTGAGTTTATTTAATGCCTTACTATAACTAGTCAGATCTAACCAACGATTTTATATTAAAGTAGTTTTAGAAAATATGTAATTTGCCATTTTGTTGCGCGACGGTCATCTTGGATTTATTTTTTTAGTGACCCCTCTTTTAACAACCAGCCCTTGCATTTGATATACATATTAAAGTAACTGTGAAAAAAAAATATAATTAGCCATTTTGTGATGGCGGCCATTTTGGGTTTTATTTTTCTTTCTTTAAACTCTATTCTACGAATCATGCTCTTTCATTTGATACCCATATTAAGGTCATTGTGGAAAAAAATATGCAATCTGCCATTTTTGTGTCGGCGGCCATCTTGAATTTTTAATCATAATAAAATGTATAACATTAATTTTTTAATATTAATAAAAACTTAATAACCTACTCAATGGTTTTTGGTATAATTAACATACCTTTTATTCATTTATGAATATGAATGATTTTGCTTTAAGCAAAAACGTTTAACATATAATGAGTCATTGAGAACCAAAGGGGACCAACTCACAAATCTAAAAAAGTACTTCATTTTAAATATTTTTAATAGCATAAAATCCATTTATTAGGGCCAGAGTGGATTAACTAAGCAGATAATATCCTTAAATAATTATTGGTCCACACAAGTCCAAATAAAAAGTATTTTGCTGTTGACAATCACAAGTTAAAGCACTTTTTTATTTTTAAAGGATAGTGCGGTCTGGTTTTTCCCGCCTTATATTAAAAAATAAAACAAAGGTATATAAAATGCAGCATCTAAAAGTTGTTACAATGAGCACAATAGGTAAAAATCCATGTCACATCTCGGTTGGTAATAACAATGCACTTATACAACACATACATCCATCATATTACGCGTCAAAAATCACTGGCAATTCAATTGGAACGAAGTTGGTATTAGGTCTGAGGGAACTTCATGCTTTTTTGGTAAAAAGCATTTATTTATAGTTTTGTGTTTAATGGCATTTCTTCTCGGATAAAAGTTTGAAAAGAAAGGTTTTTAAGCTTGTACAGGTAATAAGGAGCAATATGACGTAATTAACCTAAAAACAAAAATACTTACAAGTAAGGCGAACGAATTTTTACGGCAAACCGTTTGGGCCTGTATCTCCGTAACCTTGCACTTAAGATCCACAGTTATAGAAACCTTATTTATAGATAAATCCATTTTTTTATTTTTTTTGTTTAATATTTTTTATCACTAACCGTTTACGTTTTATAAGATTTTTACTGTTTGTTTATCGCCTCTTTTACCGATACCTTTTCTAATATTTGTTTAAATAATAAAGTGCTTATAAGAAAACGCTTTAATCGATAAATTTTCTACAACTTTTAATTTAAACTTTTTTTTTAATTAATATTTTCGAAGTTACCTCGCGTTCAATGTTGTACTACCGAGTACAAAATTAATAAGAACGAAGTATATATAACATAATACCTGGCCAGGTGTTGGATGACGTGTTTAGTGCAATCGCCCAGGCACAGGATTTTTAAAATTACCGCGTTACACCTTCCTATCTTAATTTTAGAGAAAAAAGTCTAAAAGAAAAGTTAGAAAATTTATTAATTTAAAAGTTTAGTTATATACAATTTATTATTTAGACCATTATTAGAAAAGATATCGGTAAAAGTCAATAATTATACAGTAATAATCTTATAAAACGTTAACGGTGATACAAAAAAACTTAAAAATAGAGAAGATAGCAAACTTAATTATCCATAATAAAGGCAATATAGGTATAAACGTTTTTTCGCAAAATGGCGGCACGTACGTTGGCCTTATTTTTAAGTATTTTGTGTTTTTAGGTTTATTACGTCATACTACACCTATTTGTAAAAAAAAATACGTTCCGACGAATTATGCAAGACAAAATCCCCTATTCCCTATACTCTTGTCTGGCTTAAGTAAGGGCAGTTTTGTTTTTAAACTTTTAAAATATACAGGGTGTCCAAGTCTATTTATATACCAAATATGTTCACACCTGTACGAAAAGCAAAATCTTTTTTTTTTGTTTTTTTAATACATTTCATTTTTAATAACAGTATTGGTTAATATACAAAGCGCTTAAAAATAATTTTTTTAAATGAAACTCTTGTTTATTTTGAGAAATTTTGGCTTTTTATTTAATTTCACATTAAAAAATGTATATTACCATATATTTATTTTTGTGGTAGTAAGCATGTCAATGTAGCCGATAACTTATTGTCAATCCGCCCTCTGTCCACAGTGTGAAAAAACTAAACGAACCGTTACACAAATACTTAACAAAATAGGTATTCTGATAAGCCGTCCAAATCATTTTACAGAAATGAAAAGGGTAAAAACTTCTTATTGCTTGTTCTTTTCTTTCTCTGCAAGGTTGTATCTGTTAAACACTGTCTAATCTAACGATGCAGATTTTCATACTAGCTAGTAAGTGTTTTTTCTCAGGGCTACTTGACATCACCAACGGCAGACTGGTTTTGAGTAGTTTGGTTCTCATCAATACGGTGTAGGCGTGTTTTTTTGCCTCGACAGATGCAACCTTGTAGTGCAACAAGCAGTAAGTAGTTTTTAACTCTTTGATTTCGGTAAAGTGTAATTTAACTTTTTATTCTATTTAGTATCAGTTTATAAACGTGTTAGCATGTCCTAAAGCAATAAAAATTAAACCAAATTCAATTACCATGGTTATCTTGGGAAAATTTAACCATTTCACCCCTACATATCTGGAATTCTTTTCAAGTCAGAAAAAGGGTTCAGCATAGGGGTGGTACGTAATTTAATAAAGTTGAGAACGCGTTGGAAATGATGGGCATATCAAATACGATCATCGAAAATTCTATTATTTGATTTAAATTGTAATTGGTTTCATACAAAAAGGGAGATCTGTTTCTTAGATTAGGAAGATAAAAGCCAGCAATGCTGGCCTTGTGAATTACAGTCTAATTTTTCTAAACTGGTTTGCTATACTGAAATACAAAGGGGAATGGATAAAAGAAAATTATTCGAAAATATACTGATTATATGATGATTTCGTATTGTATTTGTATTTAAAATGTAATTTAAAATTGATTTGGATGGGATACAAATTTTAGGCTATACAGGGTTTTACAGAATGTTGTTTAAAAAATTTAAGTACAGATTCTACTCGTAAAAATATAAAAAAGTTTATTTAAACATGGATCCAAATTTAAACGAAGTAATATTTGGCTTTTCTTCAGAATTTTTATTCTGCAGAAAAGCCAAATAATATCGACGTGACAACTTATAATTCGATGGGCCCGGCTGCACGCACCAAAAACATGACTCATGCGGCGTTACCTCGCGCGTTTCAAGCCTTGAAGTACAAGCGAGAGCGCGGAACGAGCACAATCTCCGTGTCCGGCATCGTTCGACATTTGTTTCTCTCCTACTTGAGTGATCGTGCAGTAAAAAGTGAATGTGGTGTCAATTGTTTGTAGCAACGATAATTGCGGCGATAAAGGTAATGATTCTTTCGACGTTGTCACGTTCAACTATCGTCAGTAAACCGACTTTGCAGACAATCGATTTTTTTTGTTTTAATTTATATTTTTGGAAAACAAATAAACTACAAAAAAATAGGTCTGAAAATGCATTATTCCACATAGAGGGTATAAAAAAAAATTCTTATAATTTTATTGAATACTAGCCGACCCGTGCCCACATGGTTGGGCGTTAATTAAATTTTTCGCTGACTTATTCTATATATATCATTATTTTTCTCTAAACGTTTTGTTCAATCGTAATAAAATATCCACTCCTAACTAGTGTAGCTTTTTGATTGTGACAGAATTTTTCTTTTTTTTTTTTAAACAAAAAAATAAATAATTAAAATATAGAAAAAATTTACTTGATACTAACTTTTTTTAACATTTCTACAGTCGTCTTGATTAGGTACCTTTAAAAATAAAAACAAAACTGTATTTCTGCAACATCCATACCCTCTTTAACCTCCTATTGATCGCATTAAAACATTTGTAATTTCTAGTACAATACGACAAACTTAGGGCAATAATAAAGTCTATAAATAATAAAAAGCAAAATATACTTTAAATAAACATTTTAATGCAAAATACTAATAACTTGCATGATGGGAGTGATGCATTTACATGACTTTCTTCAATAAGACCGCGTAAACCTGATCAGCTGGAAAAAGAAAACAGCTGACTATATTTTTATTGGCATAGACCTTTTAACCATACTACTAGCGCAAGCGCAGTAGCCATATTGAAATGGCTGTAATTCCAAAACATTCGTAGTGTTTTCATAAAAATAAGTGGGTAAGGACTATTACCTCCACAAAAAAATAAATTGCTGGAAAAAACCATTGATGGTACTTCACTTATTTCTTATTTAGTTGATGCTCCTAATTTTCCGTCCACAAAATGGAAAAAAAGTTAACTGACCAGTAGGTTATGTGTCTTTTCAGAAGATTTAAACTTTACATTTAAATTGATGCGCAAATACTATACTTTAGAAATAAAAATTTCAAGATAGCTGCCGGGTGGGTCATCTTGGGAAAAAATTAGATAGAAAGGCGAGTCTTGTAGTACATTATTTTAAAGCTCCGCACGCATATTTTAACTAGTACGTATATAAAGTCAATACTTACTACAAAATAGCAGTTGTTAAAAATTATCTAAATACCGGATTTGGATGGCCATATTTCCGAAACAAATAAAGTTATATACTTAACATGCTTAAAGCTTTTTTAAATCTCTTTTAACGGTGACATAATACACGAGGTACTATTGACGAAAATATAATTTTTGTCCTACTTAGTATTACTATTAGAAAACTCTTTAAAAGAGCTTTAAGAAAATACAACATTAGGTTTACCTAAATTTATTAGTTTCCCAAATATAACCACCCAAATCAGGTATTCAGGTAATTTTATACTAATTAATATATTAAATTATTATATTCTAGGGTAGAGATGGCGAGCCAATAGCACGCGAGACAGTATTTTGGGCTCGTCACTGATCATACAATTCATTGTGCACTAAAAAAAATGTTAAGTAGGTATTTATTATTATTATTTTTCCAATAATCAAAAAGTCAAAATTATTGGATGGCATGTCTATGACACCATTAAAAAAATTAATAACACGTTGTTAGGTAAAGCCTTGCCATCCTTGTTCTAGGGTTATAAAGCACTCCTTAGGAGCTTTAAAATAATGTGCCAAAAGATCCCCCTTTCCATTTATTTTTTTTATTAGAAATAATATTGGACCTGTCTGACATTAATTAAGGAAATAGTGAATTAAAGGCAGCCTGAACATACCTTATTTTGATACATTGATTTCGAACTATCACATGAATATTTGACAAAGAATTTTAAAATTATTTAAATATATAAATCGATAAAATAATAGTGATTTTTCGTAAAATGTAAACATGTTTCTTTTTTAATGAACACTCCTGATTTTAATGCCTTATTTAGGTACAGTTGCGAACCTAATTGGGTGAAGATTGTGTTTACTTACACCTACACACCCACCTAAACTGAAAGTGATTGGAAACAAGGGAATAGATTAACTCATGTTTATTTATGTTAAATATCATTATTTATTATTTGACATTTTATTTTTCCGTGTTTTAAAAGTAAGACGGTTATGGGGGGAACCACATTTAAGGAACACCCAACATAAGGTATGTTTTTGTTTTATATAAAATAACAAAAATTATAAGACATTTCGGCACTCTCTGTAGAAACGAAATTACATTAAATTAAACCATTTTTTAAAATTATGTTGTTTTTGAAATTTAACTGATTTTTATATATATTATTTAGGATTTAAAACAGAAAATTAATCACCACAAATATCCTTAAACATGTTATGCAAAACGTATTGGCCTCTGCAGGACTACCGTGCCATCGCTAGGAAACAACCCATCAAAAGGTCTTTTTAAGCTCTGGGTAGGGAACGAGCAATTGTTCTTTTCTTATATGAGTGAATTGCACCCATACATTTCACCTCTTCGGGTGCATTGGCCCCCGTGCACCCACATACTCACCGCCACTGAATAAAACAAGAATACCGCTCGTATGACTATAGGAGTAAAATTTCGGGTCACATTTGAATCTCCCCTCGTACTATATTGTTCTGCATTTATATCAGCATCTTGACCTTACTCAATGATCGGTCAAAGTAATTCCCCATTTATTTCTTGTAAACTAAATATAGATATTTAAGTAAGTTCATTGATTAAACTGTAGTAAAAAGGAATCCCCTATTCCTTTTGGTAATAATTTGCAGCTTTTGACTTGCGTATATAAACACTTAATTTTAATATTCTAAATCAGATCAACATACAAAATCAAAATGAACAAGGTTACAGTGTTTGTATTCGCCATTTTGGCTACCTTGGTTGTAAGTGCTTACAGTGCACCTATGGAAGAAAACTTTCAAGATGAATTACAAGAGGGTAAGTAAACCGTGTAATGTGTAAAATACAGGGTGTTTCTTATCCAATGCAAAAATTTTGAAAGGTTATTCCTTGTCCAAAATAAATGATGGTTTGCTATATAAACATGAAGTCAAAAGTCAATCATTATTGAGATATCGCTATTGATTCTTTATCTTTTGTTTTAAAAATAAAAATAGTATTGTTTTAAAAGTTTTGCGTAAGGTCAAATAAATAAATATTACAAATGCTCAAATAGGTGACAGCGAATAGATTTTTTTATAAAATAAATTTTCACTACCCGTCACTTTATGATTTATTTTTACCTAAAGATTGCAAGTTAATAAAAAGAAATAAAAAACCTTAAAAAAGTTTATAAATTAGGCTATCCAAATTTATTTTTGCGAGGTATTAATAACTAGTTTTACCCTAAGCTCAAAAATTTTTGAGAAAAGTAGAAAAACGTTTTTTTTTCGGTTTTTCATTTAAAAACATTTTTTGTATAAAAATGTTCGATATTGTAAAAAATAATGGTACTTTCCTCTTAAGCAAAATTCATATTTTTGAGCTCCCTTGTATACCATTACCTCTCATATGTGTTTTTTTTAAGAAAAACGTTTGTTATATCCCTAATTATAGATTCTCAATTTTTGGTAAAAATTGTAAAAAAAAGTTAAAATGATATTTAATTAAACGTGCCCTAAAACTTCCGCCAGGATAGGACTTACGAGTACATGTTAAATATGCAAAGTTTAAAAGCTTATATCTCGAAATTTAGTCCCGCAAGGCCTAATAAAAAAAAACCTAAGAAAAGTTTTTTTTTTGGGAACGTCTTTAAGTAGACACAATTCGATATTTGATGATTATATTTTAGTTATTGGGCCATGTTTTTAAAAAGATTTTTTTTCGTAAGTTAATAATAAAAAAGTTTTCCTATATGACGCCAACTTACGTACACTGTATACAAAACGTTACGCAAAAAAGATAAATGTCTATAAAAAGCTTGACCTTTAAAAAAGACTAAATTTAAATAGTATTGTATACCTATAAAGCTTATAACACTAACATACAGTATTAGACAATAATATAAGAATTTGTTTTTTTGTGCATACATATAGTTGCTAATAAAAAATTATAAGCACTTAATTTTTATATAAAAAAATTGCTATTATGTTTCTTTTATGGTCCACGTACATGCAATTTAGCTGATTTTTTCTGAAAAACTTAGCAAGCACCATAGAAATAATAAGTAACACAAAAGTTATATGATTAGTAAATGTTTTATCTATAAAACATATAAAAATTGCAGAGGGAAAAGCTCAGTGACGTATTATATTTTGTCACTAATATGGGGCTAAGATGCGTCCCACTGCCGCCGCTGGTCTTCCTACTTAAGAATTAAGTTGTAAGGCTGAAATAACCTCCTATTATAACAAATACCATCAGACAAATTTTATTTAAAAATCGGATAAAGAATATTTAGGGATTTAATAAAAACCCATTTTCTGGACCTGTTTATGTAATTTTTTTTTTTATAAGAATGGCTTCTTTGAAAATGAGGACCTAAGAGGCCACATGCTTTATTCGTTTTCTGAAATCAAATTAAACAGTATTGTTTCTGCTTCCTCCAGAATAAAATTAAAAATTTTATTTAACATTTTCTATAAAAATTAAAAGGTTACATACATTGTGTAGAACTATTCTGCTCCTGACACTAATATAATAAAAGTTATTATTACACTTTAAAAGAAATAAAATAATGAAATATTTTCATATTAAGAAGTTGCTTACAGTACAGAGGTTTCAATCCGCAAACAAGGCTCATCAGCACTCGGTTGAAACCATTTTAATCTAATAAAATAAAATCTTAACAAGACGCCAGACGAGAACTGGGCCAATGGTTGCGTCTCCAAAATGTGGTAAATAGTTTACCAAACATGTGGTAATCAGTTTACCTACAAAACTTACTCTAAAGTGTCCATCACATTTCATTTTTATATATTTTTTAGTTTTCTAACAAGGTTTAAGTTTTTAGGTAAACTCTTACCACATTTTTGGTAAACTATTTACCACTTTTTAAAACGCAAACCATGCTCTCTCTCGTCTGGCGTCTGGTTAACTTTTTTTTTATTAGTTTAAAATAATTTCAACCGAGTGCTAATGCAGAACCTTTGTTTACAGATTGAACACCTTTGTATTGTAAGTAACTTAATATTAAATATTTCTCCAACGCGAATACCGGCATGTAAACATTTCGGATTAAGTAACTAATAGTGCTTGTTTTGTTATTAAGTTATTGGCCGTTACACTTTTATAATTCGCTGATACGATACACTACAAAATCCTGCACATTGCTAAATGTTTTAAAAAATTAAATATTGTTAAATGTGCTTACTGTTTTATAATCCGGTTTTAATTACTATCGAAATGTGGTAAAAATTGAAACATGACATATGAATTTTCAAATTAAACCGTGTGCTTTTATTTTATGACTAACATTTTTTTTTGTAATTTTTAGGGTCCGTAAGAGTTAAAAGAGCAACATGCGACCTGTTAAGTTTTGAAATTAAAGGATTTAAACTTAATGATTCTGCATGTGCAGCGCACTGTCTTACCCTTGGAAAACGTGGAGGATATTGCAGTAAAAAGAAAGTATGCATCTGCAGAAAATAAAAATATTTGTTATTTCTGTGATATATTAAATTAGTATTAAAAATAAATCATTAGTATATTTTTTTAAATATAGTTTTATTTATACAGCGCATTTTAATGAAAACAGGCTACCGCACCGTGTATAATTTCGTTATTTGCAAATTTAATAAAAGTACCTAAAGCACCTTGATTTTTACTTTTAAGGGGACAGATTTTTCTGTCAAAATTAACTTCTTTAGGGTTATCCCCTCTCCCCACCAACCCAAACGTCAAACAGTTCAAATGAAAAGGGGGTCAAGTGATACTTTATGTCAAAAGGTGTAAAATCCTATCTGCAACAGACTTTACTTTTTTAACCTGTGTTGAGCCTTCCATTAACGTCCGGGTGTGCCAGAAGAGTTCTAGGTTTTAATTTGTAATTTAAACCACAGGAATTAAATACTATTAAAATGCCTGCAGTTAGTGTCTTCTTAGCATCGAGTAACATATTTAAATGACGCGCTAGTTGATGCATCGGTGAGATCAGCAACGACGGTCACCAGAGTTAAACAATGTGAAGCGCGGTCATAACTTGTTTGAATGACCTGCGACCAGTGCACCCGGTGCTCGGGAGTCAGACCTGTTCCGGATGGACCGAGCAGCAACCATCTAAGGCACAATAAGCCTCTAGGTGCACTGCATCACATAGGGGGCGGTGGTCGAATCTAGGTGGAAGACGAAAGGGTGAAAAAAAAGTATTTTAATCAGGTTTACCAACCTATACAGAGTGATTCTTCATAAACTTGGCAAATCAGTGTTTAGGACAAACAGTAACTAATAATGGAGAATCAGGTACTTAAAAACATGTTTTTTGTATCAGTTATAATTTGATGTAACAGTTATAACCAATAATTTTAATTCTAACCACATAAAAATTGAGCTTATAACTCTGTAAAGAAAACATACGATCGGAAAGCTGAAATAAAATCCTAAGCTCTAAAGTAACAGAGACCACTATTGCTAGTGGTTTCTGTGGGAAACAATCATAAGGACCAAAAACAACTAATTCCCTGACTGTATGCCGCGACGGGTATTAAATTACATTGGTCACACAAGATCTTCGTTTGCACCAGACAAGGGTACTTGGTTGATCATAAAGTAATATTGGATGTGTTCGTCCGAGTAGAGTAAACTTTACGGAAGTCGGTTTGAAGAGTCGCAGCCAGTGGCGAAAGCAGCCGAGAATGAGCTTTGAAAATGTATACCATCGACGTGAGACAATCCCTCCGGTCCCTACCGTCAGTGGTGGAACAAACCATTCCGGCTCCCGGACAAAGGCGTCATGGACTTGCACGCTGTGTACCCAATCGTCTATTCACTCAGCATTTCTCACCTTTGAAGTGGAGAGTGGTATGGTAATGGCTATGCCTGGTCCCTACTGTACTGAGATGAGCAGTCTACGGTCAACTGATGACATAAGTTATTTTTCACAAAAGGGTTTGTCCACATCCTAATTTTTTGTTTACTTTGAGGCATTGCTTTATGAATAAATAATAAGACAAATATGGAATACCATAAACATCAATAAAAATTAAACTTATTTAACCAGAAACTCTTTGGAAACTTTGGTGTAACATAGAGCAACAAAAATAATTTGAATAAATCACAGATCCAGGCGTCAGACTCTGGATCCAGCTTAGGTTAGGGTGCCCAGAGCCCACACTAACGCTGTGAGTGTCTTAAGCAAGGTTGACAAGGGACTTAAATATGAGGAGGAAAGAAAATACCTTTGCGGGCAGCAAATTTCACCATCTAGATACACTAGGGATAAAAAACGAACTAAGTGGGCAGTTCGGGACCTGTCCAGTTGGACCGTATAGGGAAGCATACGTGTGGCACCAAGAGTTTTTCTATTGGGAACCGCCGTAAGTGAAGGAACTATACTGGACAATTTCTCAGAGCAGAAGCCATAGAAGTTCCTATAAAAAAGCGATAAATTCCCCACAGGCCGACGATGAGCGGAAGAAAGAAGCCTCTCTGTATGTAATGTTCATTTATGAGACAAACAGCCAAAAATAATAATTTTCTTGTTTTATGAAAAAGCCATGAAGTGCAAACATATTTATAGATATAATGTTAAAATCTAAAAGCCAGGAGTTGCAAGAGTTCAAGTGTCCGATGGTGCGCGTCCTCTTGGTATCGCGCGACGCCCGTCGATTTACTTTCCATCTTAAGTAACGCATCTAAACATATTTCCAATCTGTATTTGCAGAAATGTATCGTTCTTAGTTTTTAATGCATTAACTTACATTGCAAGTCAAATAGACATAAAAAGCCTTTTTTTTCAAAAAAAAATTATTAAATAGAAAAAAAACTTATTTATTTTGACAATGTTTTTATAGAACAAAAACTTTTCCGTTTTTAATACATCGGCAGCCCTAATTCTTTTATTTGAAAAACGGGATATTCTTTTTGGCTCTATTTTTCATAACACAAAGAAAAAACAAATTTAAAAATCATAAAAAGGGTTTTGCTCTAAAAGGAAGGTAAATAAACTTATTTTCGAAAATGATATCAAATAAATCCAAAGATCTGGTAAAAGTGTAGCAAACAAAATGAAAACACATTCACTACGCGACAAGCTAAATCTTTTCACATCGGGAAAGATCCATCCGTGGAAATGTGATGGACTGATGATATCAGCGTGAAAAGGTGTCGAACATGTGTTCGGGTTATCCATTTTGATACTTTTTACTAGAAAAGAAAACTGCAAATATTTTTATAAGCTTTAATGTATGGAACTTATTTAAAAGTTTGTATTAGATGAAAGATTTTAAAAATGTTTTTAAGCAAATAATTTTAGTAATGTCAAAAACAAGAATTAAATTCCTTACTATAAAGTGATCAAACTTATGTCGGTATTACTGCTAAATTCTTTATTATTGGGGATACGAAGTCGGTTATATTAGTAAAGTTGTAGTATTTTTTCCGCTGATTAACGTGCTGACAACAAAAAACAATTGAACATTGAGTTTTCGATTTATTTGCAAAAATGTACTTTTTAATTGTAACACCCAGTATTATATCACCATTGGAAAGATCTATCAAAGAGCTTTTAAAAAGTCCACATGTAATATATCCAATTTTTAATAGTTTCGGAAATATGGTCATCCTTAAGAATTTAATAGAAAACTGCCATTTTTTAAATAAAATACCCTGTATATTGCATTACCAATAAATAGATATTTTAAATAGCTTTAAGAAAATACTACATTTCATGGAGGTCTATATTTCATGGTTTTGAAGATATGGCCATCCAAATCTGACAATTATGTTAAATTTCCATTAGATCTACAGCGCAAAGCTATAGGTACCTAAGCACTAAGTTTAGGGTCCAAGATAAAATAGACATTACCTACTATTTTTTAAGATTTGAATGGCCATTTTTCCAGAGCTATATGGGATATACATATAAAATGTGATATTTTATTAACCTCTTTAAAATGTCTATTTAATGATAATGCAATACACAGAGTGTTTTATTTAAAAAATGCCAGTTTACAATCAAATTTCTGAGAATGGCCATATTTCCAAAACTATAAAAACTGGATATATCACATGAAGACTTTTTTAAAGCTTTTTAATAGAACTTTAAAATTGTGATGGCGATCTTTAATTGATTTTCTGTTAGCAACACATCAATCATCGAAAAAATACTACAAGTTTACTAATTTTACCGACTTCGTATCTCCAATAATAGGGAAGTTAGCAATAGTGCCGACTTAAGTTTTATCACCCTTATAAGATTTTTTTACTCTTTTGGGGAACTATGACCCTTGTTTGTCATATTTTGCTTGCTGTTATCAAAGTATGTATTGTATTTTTCATTTTGTATTGGATAAATAAAATACAAAATAAAAACATTGACAATTTACAACTTGCTTTAAATGTTTTTGCGGTTGCCTCCGTGGATTTCACTATTGCTAGGCGCAAATTAAAACATGTTTAAAGGTCAGGCCACACATAACCGCTATGAGCTCGCAGCCGTATCTCCTGACGAAATGTAGGGGGATGCGGAGCAATTTTTTTATATTAAATTGCAGTAATATAAGTCTTTTATACTAAACTTTAAATTACAACTCGATTGTAAAATAAAATTTACAAATAAGCTAAAACAGTTTTACCTATATCTGCAAGTTTAGATTAAAAAGAACGAAGATAAATATTTTTTTTATTTAAACAAGAAGATATACATACGTAAAACAATAGGCTCAGCTTGATAAAAATGCTTGTTATATTTTTGAGGTCATCAAAACTCCTTTTTATATTTTTACGAATTAATCTGTCCCACTTTCCTCTGTCATTGTAAATCCGGGCTCGGTGCGACCTTGGTGCGATTTTGTGTGGCCAGATCTTAAATAGCATGTAAGCCGTACCAAAACATTAGCGCTTAGTATGCATTGACCTTTATTTAAACGTCAAGTAAACATTCCGTTTTCAATTAGTTACACTAACTGAAGAAACAAATGTGTGAGAGGATAAATCAGAAAATAGGTCTGAGGTCCTATAAATGTTTACAAAATTATACTTATAACAATTCACCATTTGTCTTTGTATAATCTAGAAACATTTAAATAGAGTATAAATGTACATATACACGCGCACCTTAAAAATACGAAACAATAGCACTTACAAAAGGTAAATCATACGCCTGATCAAGTGTTTCTATTTAAATAAATAATTTTTGTATTCGTTCGGTAACAATGCCCTATTCAGTAAAGACGTATGGAATCAGATACGTATCTACATACATAAATAAACAAACAATAATTCTCAAGGTGTTGCTATTTTATTAAGTTGAGACGCCCATTTATGCAACCGAATGTTTGATGAATGTACAGTACGTAGTACGTAAACATTGCAATCTAGTTAAAACGAACCACCTTTTTTAATTTTGTTATCTAGTCTGGGTGTTTAAATATTATAAAAAAGTTTATATAAACAGGGGCCACAAATTCCTTGTTTTTAAAATACGTAATATCATATATCATAAATCTTAAATATCCATTAACCAATTTTGTTCTAATTTGGCAATGTTATTAATAGCGGTAAGAGGGTAATTTATCACTAACTTTTTATCACAACTAATAAGTACAGTGGCTTTTTGAGTGGCATCTGAAGAAATATTTCTAACACAAAAACAGCATGCCACTGACTCTGAAAATGTTTGGAAAATTTTTCTACATTTTTTAAATATAAAAAATGAAAATACGGCTTTTGTGTTTTTTTACTTTTTTGGATATCATATTTGGTTTTATAGAAAAGAGGTGACCTAATTGTATGTTTTCGATCATAAAGAAAACATTGCAGTCTTTTTTTAATTAGGTTATTTAGTTTTTTGTTTCCAGTTATGTAACAACTACAAATACTTAAATAAATTTCTGGTCTAAGAAATTTTACAAAAATTCGTGTTTTCGAAATAATAAATGTTTTTGAAAAGTTTACCAAACTTGAATCTTAAGAACAAAAAATTTGCGGACCTATGTTTTTTCTTATTTTTATCACTGTAAAAACACCCTGTATATTTATTAAAGAATGTCGATAAGTTGATATTACCAGAGTACCGTAGGTGTCGGATTATTAGATATTTAACCCACCCTTTTCCTTGTTCCGTCAATATTGTCCACCAAGGTAGAAAATTTTAAAATAGATTTCGTGAAAATTCAAGCTTTATTCATAATAGGTGCTTTAAATAGTCAGTTAGCTTGCCAGGCCTAAACTTTACATTTTAAAAATATTTTGATGTATACAGGGTTGCTCACAAAAGCGTGCCGATATACAGTTATGTTTTTTAAATGGATCACCCTGTATTTTATAATTTTGTTAGATTCCTCTTTACATTCTAACACTTTTGTTATATGCTATATAGGGTTAAATCTTCAAATTTATGAAATATCGAATTTTCTATTGGAAGAATAGCAAATTCGAGACACTGTTTATAAGGCTATAATGTTCCTTTTTTGAATATTATTAAAGTTGCTTGTTCAGGCAATTAGCTAATGCCTTATATTTGTACACCCTAATTATAAAATAGGTTTTGGGTATACGGGGTGTCCAGCAAATAATGGTAAATTATAAAACTTTTAAATCTCTAAAACTTTCTTATTTCAAATGGAACACCCTGTATTTTGTTCGACCATTGCTTTAGGCTTTTTAATATTTACAAATCTTCTTAAGGTTTCCCTATACCTAAGTCAAGTAGTTTTTGCAATATTTTTATTATTTTTTTTTACATGAAAATATTAATTTTTATCTAAAAATGTAATATTTACAATTAATAAATACGAAGTGGTCAAAAATAATCGTTAAAAACCTTAAAAATCATTTTTTTAATGGAAACCCTTATCTTCTTTTACTTTATCCTATTAAGCATAAAAATTAAAGATAACTCGTATACTACCCCGTACCTACCCGTACTTAAATGCATTGTTAGAATAGATAAATTTTAAATCGTTAATATTTTGAAAACTATAAAATGGAATAGATATCCTTTTACAAACTTACCCTTATTTTTAATGCCGAATAGGATGAGGTAATAAAATATAGGAGTTTCCATTTAAAAATTGACTTTTAAGGCTTTAGTCGTTATAACTTTTAACGATAATATTTAATCACTCTGCATTTATTAATTGTGATATTATCAATACAGTCTACTAAAGAAGTTCTTTCCTTATAAGGAACCCAACCCCAACTCATATTGAAAAGGCCTTTGTTTAGAATAAATTGATGGTTTTGTAATGGCTTGCAAGCGTCATTTTTGACATAATATTTAAAATAAGTCAAAAACGGTTGGACTTGGGTATAGAACATTTTACATAAATTATGTTTAGAATGTTACGCAAAATCTAAAAAATTTATAATATATTAGGTATTCCATTTTAAATAAGGAAGTTATAACCAGAAGTGGTAAAGCTGTTTTTTAGTTGTATGTCCCCCACTGACTTTATATTGTAACCTGTTACTTTTCGAGAAATCGATTGGGCAGTTCCCGGTGGGACACGCGAATAACACACCTTTGGGGTATATTATTTAGTGTTGAGATAAAATATAAAAATTATTTTTATATTTTACTATATTTATTTGGTCAATAAAAATACGTTTGATATAATTTATTTGCTTACGAAGCCAATTTTCCAACTTGATGAGCAATAAGTTATTCATAAAAAAGCAATGCGGTTTTAATTTTAAAATTAACTAAAAATCCCGGTTTTAAATAAAGGCCAAATTCAGTTTCTTAATGAGTTATTTCAAGTAAATTAATAAACTCTCCATAAAGTGTTTTTAAGTTAACTGAATTCGAATTCCGGCTGCAATGCCTTGAGAGTTTGGAATTCCAAAGCAATATTGGGAATATCGGATTTATGGCCGAGGGCTTTAATTTTACTATGAAATTCTTTTAAGATAAAAAGTGCGGCCTGCATGCTGGCCAAATTTTGTTTTTAAGTAAATTAAATTTATTCTCAAGATAGACATAACAAGCTTATTGGAGAAATTAAGCAAGTTTTACTTTTGGATCTATTTGAATTTCTTAATAATATGTTTTTTTGTGACAGTTCACAACGGCTTTTCCCTAAATATCAGAATATTGTGGATGTCGTGTCATTAGATTTTTAACCCATCTTTGCCCCTGTTCCGTCAACGTTGTCCAAGCACATTCAGTTTTTGCATTTCACCTTTTATGGTAGGTTTACATCTGACATTTATTGCATGATAATTTATGTCAGATAAAAATTTTGGCTAATGTAAACAGTCAAAAATGTATCCTATTTTATTCCATTTTCGGTTTTTGGCTTTCACACAGTAATTTATTCAGCCATCGTCAAGTGGTTGTGATCAAAAACTTATGTCCGATAGAATTTTTTTAATTGCACTTTAAATACATTTAATCTTTTGACTTTTTTCATAGATTGTATGGTTTTTGCGTAAATATTTAAGCAAAAGCAAGTAAGTGTTTGTATTTTGAGAAATTACAGTGACGTACCATTTTATCTTAAAAATTATTTAATTTAAATACCCCACAGACGACACTGGTAAAAATTATTTTTTAGTCTTTCTAAACATATTTAAACTGACATAATATTATTATACAGGGTGTTAAAAATGTTGTTAAAAAAATTTAAGGTCTGATTCTACATCAGGAAAAATAAAGATTATTATTAACATGAGCACGCAAACTTTTTGTTCTTAAGACATAGGAGGTTAAACTTTTCAAAGAACGGAAAATTTTTTGTAAACACTTGTTTTTGTCAAAATTGTTAGCCTGGATACAAACATCTTTTAAATAAGTACCTATTGTTGTTGTAATATAATTGCTAATAAACAATCATAATAAAGTCCAATTTTTAAAAGAAAAACTTCCCCCAATGCTTTTCTATAACCAAGGAATATGCAATTATGTGATTTTTTTCTCCTAAACTAAACAAGATACAAAACAAAAGAACACATAAAAGCTGTATTTTTATTAGCATAATTAAAAGAAATCACAAATATTTTACACAAGTTTACACAGTCAGTGGTGTACCGTTTTCTTGTTAAAAATATTCCTTCAGTTGCCGCTCAGGACGTCACTGGACGTATAAAAAGTAATTAAGTTAGTAATAAATTACCTTCTTATTGCCATAAATAACAATGCCAAATTGAAATAAAATTGGGGAAAGGATATTAAGGATATAAAAAAAAACATTTTTTTATAAGTTTAACATCTTGTATCACGGGAACGAGGAATTTTCTGACCCATAAACTCTTTTGTTTTTAATACTAGAGTCTGCCTTAACACTCTTTAGTTCCGTTGTTATTTTTTTGTTAATAAATCACTCTTTAGAGGTTGTCCGTAGAGTTACTGGACACCCTGTATAATAATCTAATATTTTTTTGTGTTTCTCTAAAATTTTTATTTTCACTTTACATTGATTAGACACCCTATAAAATAATATAATCTTTTTTTTGTGTTTCTTTAAAATGCATATTTCCACTTTACATTGTTTTAGACACCCTGTACAATAATATAATCTTTTTTTGTGTTTCTCTAAAATGTATATTTTCACTTTACATTGTTTTATCTTATCGTATAAAATTAGACTACTTTTATTGTCATTATATGTATAAAAAACAAACAGCAAACTTTCTGTTAACATAATAAAAAAGGAAAAAACATACCGCGAGTTCCCTTTCATAACTATTTTAAAAAGAAATTTCAAACTGCTCCAATAAAAAACACAATAAAAACTGCCAAAGGGAAAATACACGGAGGCCTCTAAGAATGGCCTAATTGTATCAATGTTTGTCTAAGTTTCGGAGACGTTTTCTCAACGGCGTTTTTATTATTTAGAGGGTCTGAATAAAAGGTAAAACTTTGTTTATGGCCCCCAAGGCCTCAGGTGTGTCAGTCGAGCTTTTTCGTGAGGGTATCCTTAACTTTTTATATATGGTTCATAGAAGAAAAAGGTCTATTTTATAACATCACATTTTAAAGATATTAATTAATTCCATATATACCGGGTGATTCAAAAATCAATCACCAAACTAAGGGGGTGATTCTATTTGAGAAAATAAGGGTAGAGCTTTATATAAATTTGTTTTCGAGTTACAAGCCGTCAAAGTTAAATTTTTATTTTTTCGCCATATTGCATTTATTTTTTAACTAATCCAGTTAATATTTGGCACACAAATCGAGCTTTGCAGATTCTAAAAGATAAAAGTACTTTTTTAAATACCGCCAGAGGGCACTTTACCTAAAACATAAAATTTATTTACATTTTTTTATTTTTACAGATATTGCAAAGCTGGGGGCGCCATTTTATAGACAATAAAAAACTTAATAAATAAGGTACTCTTTATTAAGGTCGATAAACCTCACCGTTTAGGTACCAATACATTAAAGTTTTCATCAATTTCAATCAAAATTTATTTATTTATTTTTTTAAATTTTTAACACCCCGTAGTTCAAAAACTAAGACGTTTAAGACATATGTTTATAGGAAGTTTTTTCTTATTTTTTGTTGTTTGGTTAAGTTTGTCCATTGAGTTACTGGACACCCTGTATGTATATAGGTAATTTGATTGAAATTGATGAAAACTTTGATGCCTAAACGGTGAGGTTTAGGCACCAAATTTTATAATAGTCGCTCCATTTCTTCTGCTAGCAGCTTTTTCCTTTAGGTTCCATATTCTTGCAATTTACAGTGTTTAAACCTGGAGATTTTATTTAGATTATTGCTGTCAAATATGTTTGTGTTTACTAGCTAGCGACTGTTTGAACCATTTGAAATGATTCCTTCCATAAAGGTTATTGGATTTTTTTAACGTTTTCTTCGCTTTTTCTTTATTTGTTTGTTCTTTTATTTCACATCTTCATTAAATTTTCTTTCTGATTTGCTGTCGTGGTCGCTTGAAATATATTCAGTATCTGAGTTAATGTTCTACAGCTAAATATAATTTATTTTGCTCATTTTATTAGTGTATCATCATAACCCTCATAAGATAATTCATACAGATGCGAAAAGCGAATTGCGAATTTCATTTTTATTGTTCAATTAAGGATAAAATTTAGAGCAGGTTATTTAAAAATTAGCTTTTGTGAAGATATAAAATCTAGAGGGATGGAAACTTAAAATCATTTAAATTTATTATTCAAGAGCCAAAATGCGTAGAAGCATTAGGTTATTTGTTAGAATTTACTAATTCAAAACAACATTTTTTAATAGTAAAAAATCAAAATATTTTAGTGCTATGCTGTGGCTTTCTATGTATCTTTTTTTTAACATTTATGCAAATTTCTGTGATATGATGTATGCACCTTACCGCCTCGTATTCTTTATTATTTTGCATGTTCCAATTAGCTTTTTATTAAAAATAAATATGCAGCAATTCCACGTCCTTAGCGCCAAAAGTGTTGTATTTTTTCTTGAAAATTATATTAAGCATTTAGAAAAACTAAGAAATCCAAGTAAGAACAATATGACCTTTTTAAGTGTGTGTTGTGTAAGTCGTTGCCTAGTAGGAATAAAATATCCCCAGAATTTTGACAATTTTTACAACTGTAAACGAGATTTTTTTTGCCTTTTGCGTCTATAAAAACTAAAGCTTAAAGCAACGACAAAGCGAGGCGAAAGTGCCATCGTATATCGGGAAATGTTAACATTGTCTAACACACAAAGCCGGAAGGCAGTAAGAATAATAGTGGGTCAACTGACAGGTCATTGCAGACTGAATAAACACATGGAAACTATGGGCCTGGCAGAAGAAAACCTATGTAGGTTCTGCCAGGAGGAGGAAGAAACCGCAGAACACGTATGGTGCTACTGCGAAGCCCTTTGTCGTCTGCGGTTTGCAAGGCTGGGTGAAGAAAAACCTAAAGCGGCAAGATATACCAAGGGGCCAGTTTCAAGCTTGTGGAGTCTAATTAAACAGACCGGCTTGGATAGCGTGCTCTAACCTATGGACGGAGGACACACAATAAACCTGAGCAGGTTGCAGTGTTATAGGATATGCAATCCACCTCCTAATCTAATCTAATCTAATCTAACACACAAAAACTCAATAGAAAGGATCGAGCTGGCCCGACGTGTAAATAAAAAATCAAATGAAACTTTTTGTAAGAATTCTTAATTCACTGGTAGTGAAGCGCCAAGTCAAGGGGCCACCCTGTGGCTACGCCACTGCCTTATTAGTCTCGAAATTACTTTTAAATGCCATTAATTTTATATTCCATTTTATGACATTGAAGTTCTGCAAAACCACGAACAAAATAAAGAAATTATTCGCATGCATCTTTCGTCATGCCTTAATATTTCTTTTTTTTCTCATACCTTTAGGTATTCTTACGTAAGACCACCATCAAGCACCGGATGTGCTTAAGGCGGTTACACCATAATTAGCGAGATGGTCAGGAAAATGATCCACGATCACGATGACGGCGAAATTAGGCTGTGTAAACAAGAAAACTCGTAAACGCCCATTTGTTTGCATAATTTATTACCTTTTTTTACCAGAAAACTGTAATCAACCAGGTATTGTATCATCAGATAGTTGTGAGAAAGAAGGAACAAAGAGTTCGGTTTGACTGAAGAAGTAAGACACCTGGATATCCTAAGGAAATTTATTATGAAGTCTATCTTTTAGAGAAAACCCACAGCTTACTTATTAGGCTTATAATAAACTAAACCTTATAATTTTATATGTCAGAACCAGTAGCGTTAACAAACAGCAAAGTTGCAAGGTTTCTTGTAATCGCTCTTTAAATATTAACTATTTAATAATTAAAATAAAATACTAATAAATAATTTATTCTTTTAAAATTTTGTCACTTAGACTCTGGACTTTTAAACTACCATAAATAATAATATCTTTATAGAATAAAATTATTTATTGAAAGAAATTTTACGCTCTACAAAAAAGGTTTTTGAACATTTTTCAATAAATTCAATTCTTTCAAAATTGTTCAATGTTGAAATAAATTTGCATTTCAATTTCAATATCTTTGAAAAAATGAATTTGTCGAAAAATACTAGAAAACTTTTTTGTAAAGCATGAGATTTTCTTTAAGAATAATTATTTGTTTTATAAAAATATTATTATTTGTCGTAGTTTAAAAATCCAGAATGTAAGTGACAAAATTAAAAAAATTAATCGTGATTAAAGCGCGATTACATGAAAACGGCTCGTTCTACGGAAACTTAATAGGATACCTTTCTTGTAGAGAACTAAAATTTGCTTCAAGAATTTAAATTGGTCAAAGGGTGACTAATTTCTGGATTTTGTATAAAAAATATAACAATTGTTAAAAAAATCATAATTTTAATAATATTAAAAATACTACTATTAATATTAAGGGTAAAAAACTTTAGGATATTTTATTTTTCGTCAATAACAGATTTAAATACTGCAGAGATAATGTAAGAAACTAATATTTTAACTTAATATGTAGAATAAAAAAAAATTTACCGGAAAGCAAATCTAGAAATTGATATATTTGGTATGTTTTTTTAGTTGTATCGAAATAATAACACCGGTCAAAAAAAAAACCTTTTGTTTTGGTTTTTTGTTCTAGTGCTTAAAACCTAACATCAAAAAACACTAATTTTTATTTTTAGTTTTTAAATATTGCTTTTGTTTGATACACGTTGATAGGTATATATTTAATACTTACAAGAGAGCCTTTACAAACATAAATAAAATTTAAAAAGAAAAAATATATGGTACGCCATCGCTTTTTCAAAAAATAAAAATCCCATTTTAAATCTTTATTTATTTTAAAACAAGTTTACACTTTTGACTTTTTAATTGTTTTTGTTTAAACACACTAAAAATTAGTTAGCATATATTAGTTTAAAATAATTTCTCTACACCACAAATACCTAAAAATGGGGTTTTAATTTTTTCAGGCAAAAATGGTGCACTGGAGAAAAATAGTCAAAAGTTAAATTTCCTGGAAAATGAATGAAGATTTTAAAAATGATTTTTATTTTTAAAAAGCAGTAAAATATATTTTTTGAAAAATATCCAGGATATTATAGCATTTTAAAATTACATGCCTTTTACATTAATAAAATGCTCTACATGTCTTTTATGCAGATAAAAGGATACAGTATGTATGTGTACATAGATTTTATTCACACCTTTTAGACAATACAGAATGCCTTTGTTTATTGTTAGTATGTAAGTTCTTGTACGTAAATTTTATTGTATATCTTCAAAATTGTAAGGATCTTGACAATAATCCAGTAATAATCATACGATATCTTCGACTTCTTGAAGTATACATATTTTTCATATCACTCCGTACCATATAGTAGCATATCATTTTGATGTTCGAAATAGTGCAGTGTTGCTGGATTCTCTCATCAACTTAATGAATGCTTTTTCACAAAATCACATCATAAAGTGGTGCTAACGACTTGGTAGTTTTCTTTCACAATGCTAAAAAATTCATGTACTATGTGAATTAACATTTTTCCTTTTATAACCTTATTTTAATGTTAACAATAAGTTTATGTATATACCTGATTTTATGCTGTAATTAATTGGTATTCAAATCACTTCTAATTATAATTCATCTTTAATTATCCTTAATAAATCATGGTATTGATTTTTATCAAACAGCTGATTGTCTAGACTATCGGTTTTACTTCTATCATAATCTTCTTTTTCGAAATGGAGTCAATGGTATGGATTTCTGCCAGCCACTTTTAGGGCATATTCGATAGCCAACACTCTGTCACTTTGGGGCGTAAAGCCGGGTCTAGAGTTTGCGAGGTCGACGTTTTTCGCAAAGAGCACATTAGGTTGGTCACCCTGATATAAGACAAGTGAGGTTGAAGGCAAGGGGTGAAATGTCAGGCCAAGTTTTTTTGGTACTGAATACCGACATGGTGATGTCGAGTCAATAGTTTTCTGGGAGATCTGTAAAAACTTTATTCATCTTTAAGTTATTAAAGATAAATTTGTAGCCTTTTGACAAAGGATTGTTTTCCAATTATGTAGGTGTGCATATTTTTGGTTGATTTCGGGTTAATAGCCAAAAAACATGAAATCCATTGGGCTCTAAGACTGAGTAAGTTTGATAGTTTTCTTTTGGTAAATATAATTCTAATTGGATTTTTTTCCTTTTAAATTTCAGATGGCCGTCCTTTTAATTCTAAAATTTATATTTCATATTTGGATCTACTCCTGAATCCCTCAAGAAAGAGGTATGTACCTTTCATTTCGAACTCTTTTGGCCATGATCTAGGCTCGTTGGTTTCAACGAATCAATATTAATTTTAGGGTTCAACTGGGTGACTAGGAGTTTAGAAGTTCAACTGGGTGACTGGGAGTTTAGAAGTTCAACTGGGTGACTAGGAGTTTAGAAGTTCAACTGGGTGACTAGGACTTTAGAAATTCAACTGGGTGACTGGGAGTTTAGAAATGTAACTGGGTAACTAGGATTTCAATGGGAGTTTAGAAAGTCAACTGGGAGACAAGGATCTCAAGCGGGGGTTTTCATTTCTTCCAACCCCTCTGGGAATCTAGAAATCGGACTGGTAGTTTGAAGTCTGAGTAAGCGTCGTAAACTTCACGTGGGATTATCGAGAATCCATCCAGGAGTGTGGAAATTCATCAAGGAGTTTGGCATCATTATATTTACAAGTAACATTAACAAAAGTAAAGATTTTAATTTATTTTTAGTTTAAATAATCAATTCAAGTTTTCATTTATTTAGATATTAAAACTAATTTTTTCATTTTGAGATTAATTAATTAAGTATGTAAAAGGTAAATTAGAATAATTTTTTTATTAATCTTTTCTTTCAGGGCGGAAAATTCATGAATTTCCCTGCGCCAAACTTATAACGTTCCTAAATTACAACATACTTTTAATTAAACATTACATTTTTACCATGTTATTACCAATTCCTTTCCTTTTAACTAAAATTGTTAAACCTTTAAAAACATATGAAACCTGTGCATTTGTAAATAAATATTGGTAGTATACACTACCTTCATAAAATTAGTATATAGAACTGTGGTGTAAAAAAAAACAAAAAAACTAACTGAGAAATATGATTTTCTTTAGAAAATATATATAGATAATATCGACTCAGCTGTATTCACACTTGTTTTATTTCAGTTCTGAGTATTAGGGTTTCTGATTTTAACCAAAAATTAGTGGCGCTCAATAGTTTGAAGTATCTTTTAATTTTTATTTTTCTTATATTTAAACAACAGACTTTGAAAACAGCCCTAACGAACCCATGCCCTGCTAAAGCTGCCGGAGGCTGTTGGCAAGTAAACAACAATAATTTATGCCACAATATATCCCGTTCGGACGCCACTGGAAAAAGTAATTAAAAATATTTTACATTAATAAATGCCTATTGGTGCTTAGTAGGTGCATATCATCATAAAGTCAATTTAGGAAAACGACTTTTATCCTAAAAATTTAACACCCTGTACCCTAAAAGTTAAGGATTTACATACGTTTATAAAAACTTTTCTTTCTAAAATGAGCCAAGGAAATATATCCTGTATTTTTAGCAAATATTCCTTAGTTTTCGCATAGGAGAAACTAAAATTTAATATATATATAGGTCAGACCCAGAAGTCGTCTGGACCGTTGTACTAAATAGCAATTAAAAGTGTAGAAATTTTAAAGTAAGTTGAAGTTTTATAAACTACACAATTTAAGATTACTTTCTAAGATCAACAGATATTAATCGAAGTTCAAGGACCTGTTAAATTACCCAAAAAATTCAAATATATATTATTTTAGCTAAAATAACCAAAGAAACTTGGGACCCAAATAAACCCAATCTCTTTAATAACTCCATCCGCCAATAAATTAATATAACCGAGAAAATCCACTTTTCTAAAGAATCCGATAATGAAATATCCCTTTTCAGTATTATTTAAATAAAATTCGAGAGCGTTTTCTTTTATTCGCCTTATTTTCGAATTCGCTTGGATAACTGCATTAATATCTCGAAAAATATCTGCGGGAAAGCTAACAAATTTCGAACTTAATTTACTGAGAACCAGTTTTCTCTTTAAGCAAATTACTTTAAGTTCTTCAATAGTGAAGTGTTTTTCGAGGAAAAATACACTGCTCTTAGAAAATTAATATAGGCTACGGCTACGATACCAAGCGTCAGCGGCCAGCGAAAACCGAATGGTGTGAGAGCGCTGCCTTTGATGATTATGGTACCATAAAAGAATTTATTTTTTTAAATTTGACGGTTGCTATATTTCTGAGCGAAAAAGTCCTGTTGCTGGTCGCTCAAAGCGAACAAATATTATCCGTGGACCGTTTCTAAGCGGACGTCCATAAATTACGTTGGGTGTTTTTCTCAATTTTTGGACCCCCTCTTCCCTGATGAGGTTTGCTTTAACCTCCCATTCCGTCTCTCAATCTCGTAAAATTTATATATATACTTATTTAAATTGGCATCACGTTTAAAACCGAAATTTTGATTTTATGGTAAAAATTATTTTAAAGAGCAAAAAAGGTCCTCGACCCAAAAAGTTGGATCTGCCCAAATCTCCCATAATTTTTCCTGTGGAAAATTACGAAATATTACCTTAGACTTCTCTCCCCCGGTAAGATTTAACTCGACCCCCCTAAAATGTCTCACGTAATTTATTGGCTACCTCTAATGTATATAAACTAGTTTCAAGACGGTTAGACCTTGGCCACGATAACAAGCGTAAGCGTCGAACAGAAAGTATCAAATCTCGGAACTGGTAGCTAATGGCTAAAATATTTTGTTGTAAACAGAGCTTTGAAACCAGTTTAATTATATACATTAGAAACGCTTCGCAGATAATATTTATTCGTTTCGAGCGGCAGCGGCAGGGCTTTTTGCTTACGTACATTGCAGTTGCCTGATTTAAAAATAAAAATTATTTTGTGCTACCATAAAGGTACGGTTTTGAGCACCACGGCAGGCAGCTAACCGCCGACGCAAGCGTCATAAAGCCATTTATATTAACAGCAACACAACTCGTAACTCCCCAAGGCAAAACCGAAATATAAATGGCTCTGGCGCTTATGTTGGCGGTCTCACACTTTTCGCTCAACGCTGGCCTTAGACGCTTGGTATCGTGGACGTAGCCTTATAAAGTTTTGCTGCCTCTACCTGTGTTAAAAAGTTTTCTTGCAAACGAAGCTTTATGTGGCAGAAAAAAATCATAGGTTTCAAACGTGTTGTTGCTGAAAACCCTTAAACATGTGTTTACAGAGTGATTTGAATGGTAAAGATCTAAATATATATATATATATATATATATATATATATATATATATATATATATATATATATATATATATATATATATATATTTTAAATTTCTTGGCTTTCTAGTTAAACCTCCTTAAAGTTCAAAAAGCAGCATAATTTATATTTGGGGAATTAACTAAGTATTTTTGCTTCATGAGAACAAATTCGTAGTCAATCTTGCTTTA